>BGPT01000166.1:231929-236929 GCA_003297045.1 Symbiodinium sp. clade C Y103 | reverse complement strand
AAAGCAATGGATGCGCTCCACCGTTTTCACATTGCCGATGTCCAAGCTGATGTCCAAGCCTTGTGCGTGCGGATGGTGCATGAGCAGCACTTGTTTCCAACCATGTCAAGGGTTTTGTTGCCTGCGCTGCTCTGAGCGTTGTCGTCAACGATATTTCAAACTTTGTCCCCGTACGCCTCTTTTTTCAAGATTACTTTGCCACCGACTTCTGCACGCCGTGCCTGCCCAGTGCTAGACAAGGCCTTTGCCAGATGNTGTCCCCGTACGCCTCTTTTTTCAAGATTACTTTGCCACCGACTTCTGCACGCCGTGCCTGCCCAGTGCTAGACAAGGCCTTTGCCAGATGTGGAAACTCAGACTTTGGTGCATGTATCAATTCTGTTGAGATTGGCCCCCGTTTCCGTTCAAAGCACCTCTCCGAAGTGAGGATTGGAAGCCCTCCATGCCCTGAGCTTGAAAACCGTGCGCCTGTGCATGTATTTATACCGTTCTATTCGGATCAGAGCGCGCTTTTGCCGAAATCAGCTTATAACTACGAGTTTGAAACCCGCGGTTGGAAAACCCTGCGCCTGTGCATGTACTAATCCCGTTCTCATTGCAAGAAAATCGCAGTTTGTATTGGCAGAGACAGTCCCAAGGCCGACCGCGCGTAAATTGAATAGAATGTTTGAAAATCTTTTCTATTTTGAAAATTGCGCCTGCGTCGGCGCTTGGAAGTGCCCCTGGCATTCCACTATTGGGCACTTAGTTCATCTACTTTTGCCGACCCAGTTCGGCATGCCTTAGATTTACCCGCCGAGGTCCAAGATCAAAATTAGGTCAAACAATTGGATGCAACGTTGGTTTTTTTTGGAATGGGGACAACCAAAAAAAACACTTTCGAAGAAGAGTGGTTTGTTTGAACACTGGCGTTTGTTTGAACACTGGCAGGTGTATTTCCAGCAACTGTTCTGTGAGCAATGTATTGGGCCCATGCCTGTGTCCAAGTATATAAGTGTAAACGGCTTGACAAGCAGAGGTTTTCACGCAAGAGTCGAACATTTCCTTCATGTGCATCGGCCGTGGAGATGCTCGCATGAATTTAGTTGCATTGTGCGTTGCTTTGTTTCCCTTGCTTCGTGTCGTTTTTTCTGCCTGGAGATGTTGATTCAATGCACGTTTCACTCTGCCCAGGATGCATGTTTGTCTAATGAATTGAAAATACATGCCAGCTGTGCTATTCAAGTGTTGTTAGTCCATATGGGTATGCAAAAAATTAGAGAATTCGGTCTTACATGGAATTGTGAACTATTGTAGTTGTGTGCCTTGAAATTGCATGATCAGTTGAGTTCCTCAATGTTTTCTTTGTGAACCACGGGGCTCCCGAATTGGATGAAACGCTGCGTTCTTCTCGCGGCATACTATGGTTGATCTGGTCAGAACACTCAGCGTGGAAACGTGATTCTACGTGAGCACTGTTCTTGAAAAACAAATTGGCGCTTTCGACGGGCCAATAAAGCAAAACTAGAAAACTGTATGCCCAAGTTCAAGCGTGCAAATCGGCTGTCAGTTTCAAAGGTCTAGAACTGCCCAAGTTCGCTGCGTTTCCATCCAGGGCCGGAACCAATGTCGTGTTTCGCATTGGCATGTGCTGTTGTCTTGAGTTCTTGAGGGCCGCTGCGCACATGCCGACCTGCGAAGATTCTGGAGACTTGTATATAGTTGTTTGGCACCAACCGCTGTTGCCCAATGGACCCCTTTCCGCAAAGCCGACCGCCCCGCATATTCGGAGCCCACTTAGTAGCTAGGACAGCCAGGATCAGCCGATTTGCCTGGTAATGGTCGTATCATATTCAAACTCTGGAACAGCTCAAATGCTGCAACCATCTTAACTCTGTTGGGTGCTTTCCTCGACTTTTCTACATGTTTAACGTTCTTGCACGATCTTGCAAGATTGCATGCGTTGCGCAAGATATGCGCAGCCCCTGTAGTGAGGCGTGTGGGGGTGACCCTGTGCAGATTACTTTGACCGGCGGATCGTGCATTGATTTGATCTGCAGCGATAAAGTGGGGACATGTGCGAATTTGGATGTCTCCAACACTTCAACGGACTCTTGGTTGGAACATCTTCTGGGCTGCCACCGAGCTATTACACTGTGATGCATTATTTCATTCATGGATGAGTTCATTGAGTTCATGGTTTTGGACTGGGTTCCAGTGGACGGAGCTGGCAGACCTTGTAGGTCAGAGCCAGGCCAGCTTCCAATGTCTTGAAAGCATACTGCCAGGCACTGCCACAGTTTCCCACATGGCCAAGATGGGCCCTTGCACACAGTTTGTATTTGGCGCCCCATATACCGGTGCGTTGCACCTTGCTGAGGACACCTGCTACTACCAGGGACCCGATAATAAGCGTCCTGCGGAATGCCTCGCAGCCACTCAGCCCATGTGTGGCGACATCCAACCCGCCGGAATTTGTTGTGGTGGTAGTGGAGGCGGGGCCAAAATGGTATCCGGATTCATCGAGAGTTGAAATTCAAGGGATCGCTTTGATTCCCATTCGGTTGTGATTCTTTTGCGATGGTTCTGACGAATCAGTGATTCTCCACCTGCATGTTTCCCTGGAGATGCTCTTGCTTGGAGCAATCTGAGCAGGCAAGGATTATGTCTAGCCTGTCCGGGTTTGAAAGAAAGTTCACTTGCGTTCTATCCCTTCCAGCTGCTTCCCAGTCCACGCCCATGTTGAGACGAATCAACCAGTTTTCTTCGATTCGATACATCTCCGCACCTTTTCGGTTTTGTCTGTATTTCTGCTGCGTTTCACTTCTGTACTTGTGCTTCTTTCCAGCTCTGCTGTCTCACATCTCCTCTTCATTCTTTGCTTTTTTTGGCCGATGCATACGTTGTGAATTAGAGATAGGCAGAATATTCTATGCGGAAGTATGACTTACATACTTACGTACATGCATGCTGCATGCATGCATTCATACATTGCATTGCATTGCATCGCATCGCACCACATCACATCACGCAACACACACACACACACACACAATTATAGTAACATGACATGCCATGATGTGACGTGACGTGACCTGACATGACGTGGCATGACATTACTTTTCTCATCTTTTCTCCACCTTGTGTTGCCTGTATCGAGTCACGGCTAAGCGAGTCTTCGGGAGTAATTGTGATTCAGCGTGTCTGTGTGTGGCGGCTGTTCCAGAATGTGGGGGTACCAGTGGACCCCAAAGTTGCCACTTTTCAGAACATTTGCCAGTGAATTACCTGAGGGGTCAATCATGAGGCCATATCCAACGCCCTTCACTACATTCGAAGCACCACTGTGATATTCTTCAATGTGGCAAATTCAATAGCAAATCAGACCTAGTTTTGCCGCTTGGGGAGTTGCGATAAACCGCACAAGATTGGGTTTACGATGGTTTACCGTGTTTCTCTCTTTGGGTATTTGTGTCTTGGACCCTTGCCACGCACATTGTGTTGGGTGATGTGGTTCTGAATGCTTGGCTGACCAGTCTTTGATTGCGTGCGTCTCGGTGTATGGGAAGCCTCGCCCGAGCAAAGATTTCTTCGCGGCATTTACCACTACATTCAATTACCAATCAACAAACACTTTGTGCGTGTAATCGAAGTGTCCTTCGGAGTGTCCTTCAGAGTGTCCTTCGACATGTGAGGCTGCGATGACTGTTGTCGGGAGAACACCACGACCACCACGACCACCGACGAGACCACCACCGAAGATTTGAGGACCTCCAGCTCGACCACTTCGGCGACGACCACGTCGACGACCAAAAAACCTTATCATGGAACCTCGGTGTGAATTCTCTCGGTGTATGAAGAAGACAGTAACTTACTTGGGTTGCAACACCTAGCACAAATGTGATTGGTAAGGTCCAGCTTCTACTGTCCCGCTTCTTTCATGGCAGCTCTCAAACCTAGCCTCGCAGGCCTCATGCCCTAGTCACGGGTTTTTGAATCCAAACAACCTACCCAATTTACAAAGCCAAAATGCATACTAAGTAGGTCGCACGGTAGGTTGCTGCTTATTGCATTTTGAATCCGCGGTGTAAATCACATTTTGTAGGGGAAATGGGCCAAGTGGAATCGCGGTGCGCCCTGTGCTTCCAAACTTGGTGGAAATCATGCCACAGACTTCAGCAATGTCGATTCTCTACAAGATGGCTTTTGACATGTGAAGCACATATTCGACCTTATTGTAGGTTCTGTTTTGTTCCATAGAAAGCGGCGGTTCATGTTCTGATTTTGTATATAGGTATTATCAAAGGAAGTTTAGGAAGAAACTTCCGAGTTACGAACGATTCGATTACCTCAGTCATTACATCAATCATTACATTCATCATTACTTCAATCATCACATCACATCATTCATTACATCAATCATTACATCAGTCACTCCATCAATGATTACATCACATCAATCATCTCATCACAACATCACACAAATCAGGACATCATATCAATCATTACATCACATCATTACATTACATCATTCATCACATTATTCATCACATCACTCATCACATTTATCATTACGTCACATTATATACATTCATCATTACATGTCTCCGCGCCATTGGGTTTTGTGAGGCAGGGTTGCAGATCGCAGTGGAATGCTGGTGCAGCAGTTGTTGAAGCTACTTCGACGAGGTGTAAATTACGGCATTTGGCGCGTCTGGCGTCGAGAAAGGGGCAGCTCGTAAGTCGNGTGGAATGCTGGTGCAGCAGTTGTTGAAGCTACTTCGACGAGGTGTAAATTACGGCATTTGGCGCGTCTGGCGTCGAGAAAGGGGCAGCTCGTAAGTCGGCGGGTGCGGATATGCGCGCTTCACGCTCGGATTTATCCGCACTGTTGATGGGGTTTCAAGATGTTCAAGGTGTGAGAAGAGAGGTGGATGTCTTCGTGCCATTGGGTTTTGTGAGGCAAGGTTGCAGATCGGCGTGGAATGCTGGTGCAGCAGTTGTTGAAGCTACTTCGACGA
>BGPT01000166.1:207321-231502 GCA_003297045.1 Symbiodinium sp. clade C Y103 | reverse complement strand
CGGCGGGTGTGGATGTGGTCGCTTCATGGTCGGATTGTTCCCGCGCTGTTTGTGGGGTTTGAAATTGTGAGAGGTGAGTTGGATGTCTCCGTGCCATTGCGTTTTGTCGGGAAGGGTTGCAGATCCGCGCGGAATGCTGGTGCAGCAGTTGTTGAAGCTACTTCGGCTAAGTGTAAGTGACGCCACGAAATTTTGTAATTTACGGCATTTGGCGCGTCTGGCCTCGAGAAAGGGGCGGCTCGTAAGTCGGCGGGTGTGGATGTGGTCGCTTCATGGTCGGATTGTTCCCGCGCTGTTTGTGGGGTTTGAAATTGTGAGAGGTGAGTTGGATGTCTCCGTGCCATTGGGTTTTGTGGGGTAGGGTTGCAGATCCGCGCGGAATGCTGGTGCAGCAGTTGTTGAAGCTACTTCGGCTAAGTGTAAATGACGCCACGAAATTCCGTAAATTACGCCGTTTGGCGCGTATGGCGTTGAGAAGGGGCGGCTTGTAAGTCGGCGGCTGCGGATGTGCTCGCTTCATGTTCGGATTGTTCCCGCACTGTTGGAGGGGTTTCAAGGTGCGCGAAGAGAGTTGGATGTGTCGGTGCCATTGGGTTTGGTGAGGCAGGGTTGCAGATCGCCGTGGAATGCTGGTGCAGCAAGTGTGGAAGCTGCTTGGACGAAGTGATAGTGGCTGCATCAAGGTGATTTGGTGCTGCGTCTGCGTGTTTAATTCTTTTGTTTTTTTGCAGCTGGGCATCGTAAATCGTATTGAAGCGGCTGCATCAAGATTAGTTAGCTATGCAGCGTGTTGTTGCGATTCCATTGTATTTTGCAACTCAGATTTTGCCAGATTGCATTGGAATGGCTGCGTCGAGGTTCCTCGCTGCTGCGGCTGGCTGAGTATTTCTAGTGTCTTTTGCAGCTGAGAGTCGTAAATCGTATTGGAATGACTGCATCAAGGTTGCGATGGTGATTTGGCAGCAAATTGTCCATTTGGCGCTGATGATTTTCCGTTTAAAATCCTTTTAAAAAAACGTTCCAAAATCGATTTTTTTTGGCTTTGGCGTCGAGATCCGGTCTTGGAGCTTCAGTTTTTGTTGCCTTTGCGGGTAGTTTTTACTTTTGTGTTTTGCAAACCAGTGTTGCTAGATCGGATTGGGATGGTTGCGTCAAGGTTCTTTGCTCGGGCGTAATAGTACCATGTAGTTCAATGCAGTGGTGTTCGATTCATGTGACCCGGTTTCAGTTTTTTGATGCATCAGTTCTTCACTATGCATGCATGCATGCATGCATTCATTCATTCATGCATTCATTCATTCATTCATTCATTCATTTGTTTCATTCTGGGTCAATGACACCGCACGTCCCCACGCCAGACAGTCCTTTTCTATAGGCTCCTTTTTCGCTATAATCACATATTTTTTGAAACTTCCGCCCCTGCCTCGTGCGGGGACTACTGGTAGGTGACAGGGCGCAAGGCGCCATGTTTCGCAATTTGTAGGGACTTGGGGCCAGAGGCCCCATGTGTTTGCATTATAGACCACCAAGTCCTACATGTCAACTTGTGAGGCAATGTTCGTGTATGCAACGCGCTTCATACGCCAAAGGTGCAAGACTTGAAACACCATCAAGAACATGGGCTGCCATGAAACGTTATTTTTTCACACCATTGCCATTCTTTTGGAAAATGATCCTGGATAACTTGCTAGCAATATATTCTTTCAATGATGTGACATATTTGAAAACCCGAACAGTAAAGTAGATCAAGGGAGGCTTTTGAAAAATGAAGCTCCAAAACAGTTGTTCGTACTTGGCAAAACCAAGGGCTGATAAAGTGCAAGCATTGACAAACCAGGTTGTGAGCGTCAGAAGCCGTCAAATGTGAGTACTCTAAAACAGTATGGGGATAGCAGAAAGTACCCTTGGAAACAATGCCAACATACAATGCTAACGTGCCGTGAGTCCTTGTGCAGGGTAGGAGCACAGTCTCCCAAGTGGCAAAGGGATGCAATATTGATCCAAATTGGCGACGTGAAGCAGATGAGTTACTGTTCCAGGTACTGATCGCAGGTATTTTTCCCCACCTGCCGGGTGAGGGTCTCTAGATGTTCCGATAGCTTGCTTCTCCTCCTCCTCTCAAAGAGAGAATGTCAGAAAAAAATGTCAAACTTTATGAGAGATGACATGTCAAAACATTTGTCAGATAAAAACATATGTCAGATAGATAATAAGAATGTATGTCAGATGAAATGCAACGGGCCTTGGGATCCTTGGAAAAACTGCTCAGGCCCGTATCAGCGCCAGCACCGCCGATTCCGATGGGCTCGACGCTGGCGTCGCTGGCATCATTGACGACCAAAGGGCCTGGATTTGATTCCTGGTGGAAGATGACATGGTGATCTAAGCAACATGGAAATTCAACCATACGAAATGGCCATGGGAAGCCATGGGTCGAAACGAGAAAAGACAAAGAAACACCAATTCCTGTCAAGTGTCGATTTTCTTACATACATATTATATCATATGTGATGACAATAATCTTTGAGCCATACCAATCGGTAATGACCCAATTTCGCTTCGATGCTTGATAAAGATAAAACATTTTCCTCCCAGAAGACCTTGCAGGGACCTTTATTTTTTCTCCTGCGTTTTTGGTGGACCCTGGGCTGAACGCGCAGATTAAGTTTTCCAGGTACATGCTTTGTTTGTGGTGTTGGGTCTCCTTGCGTTTCAAAACTTGCTAAGGAATTTCGACCTTGCCTGGCCTGGCCAGCATGCTGCGCCACTTAGAGGTTTGAATTCCTCAATTATTCATCTCTGTGTCACAAGGTTCACATGTAGTGAGCGGAGGAAAAACGGGTGCCTCGAGAGGTCGGAGCTTGCTACAGCACAGCAGATTCCACGGTTAGGAGATGTTAGGAGTGTACAAAGCTGGGTCTGGAGGATTTAGTGCAAGGAAATACTGTTTCAATCTGTTTAATTTTCACCGAACCCATGGAAATTTGCTGCAAACGTCAAATTTGGTTCCCACTTCAGCATGGATGAAATGGTTCAGATTCAAATCCGCAGGGGATAGGCATCTGATCCTTTTCATGTGTGCAGCTGCCACCTTAGACACCTTCAGCGTGGATATCTTGGTGCACTTTCACAAACATAACAGCTCTCAAAAACGGCCCAGCAGTTTGGAACTCCAAGCAAACATCCCGAAGACTCACGCGGCTTATAGCAAGGTTATTTGCTTGAAAATGTGGCACCAGGTGCTGCGATTTAAGAATGCATTAGACACGCGTTTGCCACGTCGATGTCACATCCAGGTTTGGCGGCACAACACCTTGTCCAAAATCCAGCCCGTCAGCAATCGAATGAGCCAAACCTAACACGGCGTCCAAAATTGCACCGTTTGAACATAATATGGGTGTGTTTGCAGTGCGCAGCAACAATACTGTTGTACTCATTTCAGTGTGGTGGATACTGATGACATCCGATGACTTCGAAATTCTTTGCTTGAGTCTTGAGTGTCATAGTCATGGTGCGGTTTGATTTTTGTTTGGCATTTGACTGATTTTGATTGCATATCTTGCATTCTTTCAAATGACAACAACTCGGTGCAAGGTGCCTTGTGGTTCCTATTCTGACGTGGAACATTGGTTCCGTCAGGTTGTGTGCAGGCTGTTGATCACGTTTGTTTTTTATTGACAATCTATCTATTCCTCTTCCAACAGGTGTTGTTTCCTCGGTGTTTTCCTCAGCAATTTGAAGTTTCAAACAGGGCACCGGCAACTTTCCGATCAGTTACGGCCACACTCGCAGTGCCTTGATTCAATGATGTCCTGGTTTCGGAATTATGAGATGTGTTTGAGTGTTTTGATTTGCTTTGCAACTCTTGCATTCGGAAAAAAAACTTATGGCAGTTATGGATGAAGAATATGTCTTCAAACCAGTAACAGCATGTAACAGCGACATTCTACAAAAAACATACACTTTACAAATAGGCAAAATGTCTTCAAAAAAACACTGCAGAGTGCATCAGAGTGCTGTTTTACACGTTACAAGTGCCAAAGACATCCAAAGACCTGGAGCCAGGGTGGACCTGTGGCAAGCCGATCCGAAACCCAACGATGTTCGATTTCAAAGGGCTTTACGATTCCCATATTTCAACATACTTCAACCAATCTTCAACCTGATTATATACATGTATTTACAATGTATTTATAATGTATTTGTTTGGGTGTTCGTCCTTGCCTGTCAAAGTATGTCCTACCGATACCAATCTTTCTGGTGTTTTTTTCCTGCCGAGCGTTTCCCCTCCACTCGGCATCATCAGGTGATTCGTAGGCATGGTGGGAGAGGCAAGAGCAAGTCGTTGGAAACCATCACGTTTTGGGCCCCCAATGGCTTGACTCACATCATGTCCCATGTCGTGGATTTGACATATTTCCGGGGCTGGATTTGTTTTGTGTATGTTTGAAGTGGGACATGTCACAGAGAAAATGCGACCTGATGCAAACATGAAAAACTGCTGGTTTCCCTGGAACTCATTTGCAGTATGAAATAGTATGAACCATGGATCCCGCGTTTATCATTGTTGGCACTGGAGCGCTGGAGGTACCATTCTTGGGCCAAAACATGTTCAAACTGCACACTTCAAGAGTACCAGAATGTACCAGATGAACACCCTACAGCATCCCAGAATTATCGTGGCCGTCGTTTTTTTTTCCCGAGCATTTGTGTTTGGTGGATGTCACGGACATGGGAGCGCAAGCTCACTGCGACACGTTTCAGGTGGGGATGGATACAGCTGATGAGTCATTTCTTAGTGAATGGAACCTGTCATACCAATTGGCTGGAGGATTGATGAAGCATCAACCGAAGTCAACTTCATGGTGAAGAGTAAAACCGGAGGACGAACTTGATTTTTTGACTTAACGTGAGGATTTCCGCTGATGTGCCACTGAATATCACTACATTTTGGCATACTTAAAAACTTATATAACTAAAGATATCATGGTTTATGAACATGGCTCGTCTATCCTGTGGATGTTCACCATACTGACCACCATGCCGTGCTCATGTGTTTTCAGGTTGAACATGAGTATGATAGATACTGCTCTTTCTATTTCTGGGATTTCTGAGCATCCCTTGGGGAGTGGGGTGTATGTCAGACTTCTTTTAGCTTTATGTCTTCCGTATCCACCAAGTGTGAAAGAACGCGTTGACGGGAGCTCGATTGTGTTGCAGGATGAAACGGATCCTCGACCCACTCTTCTCACCTCAGGCGGGACAACTTGAAACTGCTGTGCGATTCGAGGGCTGGGATGAACCCTGAAAGAGACGCGGGGATTTCTGCTTGGAGATACGGTGAGATACGGGATGTGTTTCGCACATTATTCACAGTGGCAACTGTACGAAGGACTCAAAAACGACACGTACCTTGCACTAGACACACCCAGCATGTGCGACCTTTTTTGAAATACTTGACAGCTGTTGGAGGATCCGAACGCATCAGCACCCACTCTTAAGAACCTTATTTGCCAACTTGCATGGGGATCTAACAAAGTGCATCAACTCTCCATCCGATGCTGCCCGAAACCTTTTCCATTTTGACAGGTCCAGCCTAACTAGTTAGGTATGGCTTCTGACTTCCAACAATGAAGTTAGTGAAGATGCGCGAAACGCCTCAGCTTCGGAGCACTTTTGGAAGTTGGGATGTCGAAAAAGTGCATGCCGCTGTGGCGCAAAGCACATTCGAAAGTCAAAAGTGTTAAAAGCTGAGGGTCTCGGACCATTTTTTGAAGTTTTGATGTGACTACACTACAACGACAACTACACCTACAACTCCAACTACAACTACAGCTACAATTAAAACTACACTGCACTACACGACACTACAACTACACTACACTACAACTGCAACGACAACTACATTACACTTCACTTCACTACACTACACTACACTAGACTACAGCTACAGCTACAACTACAACTACAACTACGACTACAACTACAACTTCAACTACAACTAACTAACTACAACCTGCACTACAACTACACTACCACTTCAACTACAACTACAACTACAACCACAACCAAACGACAACTACAACTACAACTAGAGCTACACCGCACTTACACTACAACTACACCACACCTACAATTACAACTACCACTACCACTACATCTACAACTACAACTAGAACTAAAACTACCACTACCACTGCCACTACAATGACCACTACCACTACCACAACAACTGCAACTACAACTACACTTACAACTACAACTACAACTCAACTACCACGACCACAACTACAACCACAACTACAACTACCCACTACCACTACGCTGTGCTGCCTCCAACCACTTGTCGGTCCATGATTCACAACAACTCATCTCTCCTACAGGTTTCTTATCTTTGAAACTTCCGCCACCGCCTTGTGCGGTACTACTGGTAAACATAAACGAAAACTGTCAACCAAGTTAGTTTCTTTGCTGGATTGGATCACACTTGGTGACTTTGGAATATTCAACTAGCGGTAACTAGCGGATGTTTGTGGTATGTTTTTTGGTGGTTGATGACTTCACTCCCCATTATTATTGGGTCAGCAACAGGTGGTATGTGGTTTCAGTTGGTGAAATCATCCATCGCTGAGTTCCCATGTTCAATTCGAATTGGCCGGAGTGTAGAATTGGTTAGTGGGCCTGCGTAGCACCTTACCTGCTTGAATTCCTCAGAGTATACCGCCATTGCAACTTCCAAAAGTGCTCCGAATGTGGTGTGTTTTGTACTTTGTGACTTCCAAACGCGCTTCGCGCCACAGCCGTCATTTTTTTAACATCTCAAAAGTCAAAAATGGTCTGGGCGTGAAGTGTTTTTGGCGTTTTTACTTCCAAATGTGCTTCGCGCCACAACTAGGTGCACTTTTTGATCTCTGATTTGCCCAGATGGCTCCGCACCTGCCGCTTTAGGGAGGGAGCCTACTTTTCGATCCCCTGGAACCACAAGACATTGGAAAAACACTGTGTTTCGCGACTTTTCTACGTTTTCTCGCGCCTGCATCTTCTCTCTTCTGACTCCTCCTGTCTGATCTTCTCTCTTCTGACTTTCTCGTATCTGAGCTTCTCTCTTCTGTGGCCCTTCCCATCTTGGCTGTTCCATCTGTCCATGTTGTCGGAAGTTTGACTTCTAAATTTCCTTCGACTGTTGTTGAGGTCCCCAGGTGACTGCGGCAAAGGCCAGCTGCCCACGGCAAAACAAAAACCATTACAGAAATTTGACTTCGACCAAGGGATGATGGGGATTTCAACACTGATCATAGATGAACTACTATGATGGACTTTTGTTTATGGTCTCCCATTGAAACTGGCAATTGGGTATGTGTGTCAATCAAATTGGGTGATGATAATTGAGTTGAGAAGGTACAGGCTTGGAAAGATGTAATGAAGACAGTTTAGGATGGGTCAAACTGGGGCACATCAACCCACCCACAATTTCAACCAAGAGTTGCTTGGAGGTCTTGATGGTTGTCCGCTGACCGAATGCAAATGTAAACCAAAGAATGCGTCTTGCAGATCAAAATGGGTATCTGATTCAGGTATATATATCTTAGCTCCATGGATGGCACTACAAATGGGGGTCTAGCCCATGCAAAATCAATGTGTAGGTACATCACCGAATCCGACACATGATTTGGTGATGTTCAAAACATGACATGTCACAAAAATCAATAAACCCTTTGTTTGTCACCAAACTTGGGGAGACCTTTGTTTATCATGAGTGTGCCAAAGTAGGATCCCAGGTCTGCACTGTTGCCAGCACCGTGTGTCCTCGCGCAGTGGAGGCCGGAGTATTCGCTCCAAGAATGGACACCAGTTGTCCCACTAGTTACATGGGTATCGCTCCATCTCCCACCCAAGTAGAGATATTGTCGGGCGGAGGACCAGATTCAAGCTGCGGGCAGGATTTGGCGTCTATTTGACATTGCACGGATGTATCAATTCCCAAATTCATTCAAGGAATCTTGGATCTAGAGAAGAATGCATTCCCCCATAAACCCCTAGTTGCAGCGAAGAATAAACCTCAATATCCTGCTTACTACACAATAGTTGTATTTTTACCTATAGTTTTGTACCCCCAAGAAAACCAAGGCCCAATTTTCTCCAAAATAAGCCTTAAAGATTCACTCCAAAATACGCAAAAAAAATACCAGTGAAAGCAGAAACATGGTAGGTACCATATAAGATATCAGCGCCACTTGGTGGCGTTGAAAATAAAACCGTCGCCGAGGGTTGAATTGTATATTTTCCTACGTGAGTCCAGTCTGTGGGTCCCGGCTCCATGATCAGCACAGGAAGCACGTACCCATCGTGCACGTGTAGGGGCTCAACCCCGGCCTACTGAATTTGAGGCCTGGGAGAATTGGGACCCAAATCATGCATTTGTATGTTCCTGAACAACCATCCGTTCATGTGCCAACATGACCAACGATGTGGCTAGTAGATGTGGATAAGCACGCGTTTCACGGGATTGAATCCAGTGGAATCCCATGAAGTTAGAAATAGAAAACTGTTTTTTTTTTACAAGTTTATTCTCCTTTTGACGCCCCCTTGGGGCATTGCTGGGTACTTAGGCTGGCCCCTTCGGGGCCAGCCTAAGTACCCAGCAATGCCCCAAGGGGGCGTCAAAAGGAGAATCAACTTCATATTGCATGGTTCAGGTTCTTTTTTCAGGCTTTTGCAGTCTTGCTCAAACTCCGTATAGCTCCTTGACTGCTCAAAACGACCAGTACATCTGCGGTTCCCAACAAGACAACAAAAATAGGCCAACTCGCGCATCTTGTAAGTGTTGCTGCTTGTTGGGGGCCCTGTTTTGCTACAGACTCTGGGTTTCGGTCGCAGATTTCCATCGATTTCCCATGTAGGCCGAAAATTGCAAAGGCGTCACCGCCACCTCAGGAAGAAGCGGGGGAACCCAAAATACATCAAAATGCACCCAGCCAGATATGTTTGCTCAAAAGCCGCAGGGTGATCTGTTAAAAGCGGAATTCTCGTGTAGTGGGACATGACATTTCAGGACCCAGGAGCTTTGAGGGTTCGAACATTTTGCCCAAGCTTTGCCGCCAATGCAGAAACTGACCATTTGGGTAGCTGGAGCCAGACTTCAAACATGATCCTTTTTTACTTTTTTTCTCGATGTAATCAACCCAACCAAACATTTCCAGGGGTCAACAGGCTGGAAAGGCCTTGAAAGGTCATGATAGTCATGAGCCTTCAGACACGCCACAGATCTCAGCCGAGGTTGGCCGAGTCCCCTCTCAGACTCTAGGTGGCTGTGCCTGGAAACTCAGCAGTGAGACGAGGTGATGCTGGGGTTTTGGGGAGGATATGATCATTTTCGTGGGGGACTCACTATCAGACACTATCAACCAGTAGGTTCCACCTATCAAATGTTTGGAAATCAAAATCAGCGGGTTGGATTTTTTTTTCTTTTAAACTAAACTGTTGACGCGGTGCGTTGTGTTACTCGTACCATTGTTTTCGCCCAAACCCTAAAAAAATAAGAGTTTTGCACTTGCAGATGCGGTCTCAAAAACACGACATGAAGGCCACTTGAGGCCGAAACATGCATGAAAACCAACCTACCTGGCAGTGGTTTCAACATCGTTGTCCATGCACCGGTCTTTGGCCGGCCTGGTGTCAATGATCCCAAGGACAACAGTGGATGGAATTTGACCTTTCCAAGTTTCAGCTTGACCCAACGGGAAAGGTGGATTCCATTGGCAATAATAAGTTGGAAAAATGCTGGGTGACCTATTTCTCACCATTCGTTTTTAATTGGACATGGGCTCTGGTGTCCTATGGTGTATCCGAGTTCTAGATCCATACTCCCCCAAAACAACCAGGGAACTCCAAGATGTCCATTTCCAAGATTGAACCCAATTGTTACGGGGATCCAAGTTGCCGCCCCCAATTTTCAGGTCCCAGAACAGAGGCTGTATCGAGGCGATATCAACTGCGATCAGAATAAGGCATGCTTCAGGCCTCACAGTCTCACCCAGATAACTTGACAAAGGGATGGGCAATCCTCATTCCTAGTCCGTCTCTCATCGTTTCTTGTGGGTGTTAAACATTGTTAAACATTGTTAAACATTACAAATTGCGGTGTTTGAACGTTATTTTTTGGCCTCCATGGTACTTCACCAATCTTCACCACCCTTACTGCTGAGGACAACCAGCATCGGAGAGATGTTTGGGATTCTCGTCAGAAAAACCTGGGGGATAGTTTAGCTCAGCAAACATTGGAATCCCATTGGAATCCATTTAGCTAAATTTAGCTCAGCCACTCTGCATGAAAAAGACCCAAGCATTTCTTAACGGTTTTCTTAAATAGGTGTTTGATCAGGGTCTGGTTGTTTCAAAATGAACGCATCCAATTTAGGGATCTTCGGCACGCGTGAATCAGGGTAGAAACAGCTGAGGTGGATGAACCACATGCAAGGGATAAGCAAACCGTTTGTACCTTGACACAGCTCGCTTGGCTTCCCAGCAGTCCCGATCCGAGGGCATGAAAGAATTGTTGGTCAGAGTGTCCAGTCTCAAAGCAACAGCGGCAAGTCACAGATGTCTTTTGACAAAAAACATTATATAGATGAGCACATACTTTGCACCAGCCATGAGCAGGATGAGCACATATTTAATTTGTACCAGCGCTAACATCATTTCTGACAGTTTTTCTGACATCTTATCTGAAACTTTGACAGGCTTCAAGTTGCTTTATGTGCAGCCATCACATTTTCCATGCGGCTTGGCATAAGACTCAGATCCCAGCGAAGCGCATGCACATGGCGGATGAGACTGATGAGCCTCATGATGGGCTTGCCCTGGATGAGTTTGACGCGGAGACCAATGTGCTGCTGGAGCCTCGTCGCGGCTCGCCCCGCCGGATTCACTTGGGGTGCACAGTGCGAGCGCTGATGGCGCTGATGGGGCTAGCAGTGGTTTCTCTGGCTTTGGGCAGATTGGGCTACAGACGATTTGCCAAGGCTCAGACCGTAGCTTGAATCATGAGGTCCTTGCTGCGCCGTGTCTAGACACATCTATAGACACAGTGAGTTTCAATCGAAAATCTGGCATATGAATGCAAATGATTTGCTCCTATACTTTACGTTTTCCTCCAAGTTTGTTTGACGTAGGCTTTGGTCAGGTGTTGTTTTCATTTGGTTAAGGGACTCTTGTAGGACCGAATAGGATCGAATAGGACCGCAGAAAGTGGAACCACTGGCGATGGCAGGCCGCTGAAGATCAAACCGTCCAGCTTCAACAAACACCACCGACGACACAGCCACGTTTGACTGCAGGCACGCAAAAATTGGGTAAGCGTTCAAGTTGTCACTGTCTTCAGTTGTTGCAGCCAGTAGCAAGGTTGGCCTGTGGAAGTTCTAAGACGTGCTAAGCATATGTGTACTTTTTGGATCTTTTTGGTACTCTGTGGTTCTGTGTCCGACTTTTTTGGTGTTTGTGTGTGTGTGTGGCGAAATATTTCCTTCGCTTCGATTTGGCACCGGTGCTTCAGACTTTTTGCTGTTGGCATTTGTTGGCCCACGTGGCCCACGTGGCCACTTCGATGCCAGGTCCCGGTTGTCCCGCAAGCTGTGGCGCTTATACTGCTTGCTCTCAGACGGGCAAGAATATCAGGTCCCAGCAACCTGAGCCCAGAACACGTCTCTTCAACAAGGACAATGTGGTCTTCCAGGAAGAGTTCGATTGCCCAGAAGTCAATGGCATACAATGCAAGATTCCCAACTTGTACATGAATGATGACTTTTGCGACTGCCCTGGTTGCGAAGATGAAGATCGTCACACTTGTGAAACATGTGGTACTGACCTGCCGGCCGACTCTCAAGTCTTGGTGACTGCTGACGTGCTATTGACTTGTTCAGAAGAATGTGGGGCGACAGACAGTATAGCTGGCGCATGCATCGGAGGTGGGCAAGCGTTGCCGGAGGGTGTTGAAGTTTTCACTTGTCCTGATGGCTGTCGAATCCAAGCAGCTGCGCAAAACGATGGTTATTGTGATTCTTGGTTTGGCCCTAATGGCAACGTCTTCGTTTTGGGCTAGGATGTTTGTTCAACAACTTTTCATATAAATGCAGATGCAACATCTTTTTGATGCAAAGGTGTTTCTTTTTGCACGGCAACGGCCAAGCTTACTAGGATTGCCCTGGAGATTGTGCGGACGAACAGGATTTCACCTGCAACTCTTGTGGCTGTCCATCCGCTTGTAATAGGCCAGCAGACCAGTGCAGGGATTTCTGTGGTCAAGTCTTTGCCTGCCCAAATGGTTATCGATGCAACATCCCATTTCAATGGGTAAATGACAACATTTGTGATTGCGAAGATTGTGCAGATGAACAGCTCTGGACCTGTGAGAATTGCGATTGCCCAAGAAGTTGCTCCTCTTTTTTCAATTCATGCGAGAGCATTACAGACACCTGGACCTGTCCGAATCACGGCTGCCAAATCCCGAGTGATGCGGTCAATGATTATACCTGCAATTGTCCTGATTGTGCTGACGAGCTCATGTTTACATGCGACACTTGCGGTGATGGATGTCCGACAACTTGTGGAGGTTCCCAGGACCGTAATAGGTGCTTTCAACCCTTTGCGGACACTCGGAGATTCACATGTGAAAGTGTTAGTGGCTGGGACATCGAGCTCAACTTTAAAAATGACCTGGTCTGCGATTGCCCCGATTGCGAAGATGAAGACTTTGTGACTTGTGAGACATGCTCTGGGTGTCCAACTGTACCGGGTGAGTTTGTTCGCTGCTTTGACATCTTCACATGTCCTGATGATGGTTGCGAAATACCATTGTCATACCAAAATGATGGTTATTGTGATTGCCCGGGAACTTGCGCAGACGAGCCGGACAACTTCACTTGCTCCTCTTGCACCTGTGCCGATGAATGCGGTCGAACTCCGCTTGCAGAAGGAGTCTTGGGGGTGAACTATACCTTTCCATTGGCAAATCGACCGAATCCCTTCCAACAACGCCGACTCTCAGCCACCAACGACACCAATGCCCGATCTGGTCATAGGAAGGGGCACTGGATTTCACGAACAGACAGCGAGGCCAGGTTGGGAGAACCGCGCCGTAGTAGAACTGGGAGAGCAGTTGTGAACTCATGCAACTTGTTTTGAAATTGAATATTCGGAAATCATGCGAATATGGTTGCATGGAATTTGAATGAAGATGTGGGAGATTGGATTTCCAGAGAAGTCATCGAATGTCACCAACCTTGCCTGGGATTGCCTGGGATCAATATGCATGGTGCATGAGTTCAAGTATTTCAACTTGGGCTGAGTTAAGCATGGAACGGTCTTGTGACGTTGAGTTTACGATATAGCAGAAGGTACCTTCATTCTCTAGTCCCATTTCAATCCATTTGAGATGTCTTCAAGCCAAAAAGACCCGTACAGATTGGTAAAGATCCCATAAATAGATGCCATGCTATAAATAGCCATCCAAATTGAAACGCCGATCCTAACCTCCAGACATATCTAGGCGCAGCGAGATCGGACGCTTCGGCGCTCTCCTTTGCGGAAGACGCAGGACTCGCAGGACGCAGAAGATGGACGGAGTGGTGCCTTTGATTGCGGAGGCGCGTGGCTTTTCCCGGATCTGCAATATACATCCCTATACGATAGCCTAAGATGTCCTACAAGATGTCCTATATATAAATCCGCGAAGAAATTTCCACTACAGAATGGTGGCACTTGTGTTTGCTACTATAAGGCTTTCAAAAGTAGCCTTTTGTGTATTGAAACATGCGATTGGGAATCGAATTTTGTAGTAGCAGCATTTTTGGGGGCGTTCAAGCATTTCAGTTATGCAGTATGCGATTGTAGGGTCTCTTGGCATAATAACATATATTTGCGCACGACATCTTATAGGGAAGTGAACTTTTGATTAACACCTTTCGCAGGGATAGCATTTTGCAGCATCAGGGTGTTGTGATGCAATGACCCTTCTTAGGATTTCCTCTATGGGAAGGGTGAGTTTGGCCTTAAACACCTGGCATTTGATGGGTCTGAGTTTCTGTATACAGTGAAAGAAAGGCTGCGCCAGCGTCCGAGTCATTGTTTCCTTATCTCCCAAAGAGACAGCAAGAAAATGACCTCACAGAAACCATTGGCCAAAGCAGCAAGCCCAGAGATGCCTGGCATTTTCACTCTTTTTCTTCCGTTGAGTTGGGTTTTCTGAAAGCCTTGGCATTGGCAGACTTTGGCATCCAAGATCCAGACACCATCTATGCAGACTAGTGTGACAGGCACAGATACGGAAACAGCCAAACGTTGACTTTAATGAATCCATGGGCAAAACTAGTGAACCCAAAAATGCTTTGCTATGTGTTGCCACTTTTTCAGCCCCATGGTGCAATCATTCTGTAGTACGAAACAAGGACTGAGTGTCCACGAGCCTGTTTGCCAGCATTGTCCCAAACATGCCAAGAAGAACTCCATTAGCTTTGGTGCTAGCATTACTAGATACAAGATAGACAACAGCCAAAGACTGCCAGAACGGCCCAGGCTACAAGGTGCGGTCGTGCTTACAGGGTAAGTTCGTTTTGTGTTCCAAAAATGATGCTGCTATATGCTGCTACAACAAGTTTTCTTGTTGCAAAAAAACAGGGTGAAACCTTTGCTTTTTGTGGGGCTGCTTTCGGATTGTGAGCAGGGTTTTATAGTTCAAAGATGGGTGCACATTTTTTTGGAGATATAAAACAATTGCATTGCACAGGCGCACCTGGGTAATTTCAACCCGGATGCCTATAAGATATCTATAGATTTCCCACGATTTCCCACAAGATGAAGATTCCAGTTGATATGAGTTGTCATACTTATTTTGATATTGACATTTTATGGGATATCTCCGGATATGTAAAGCCCCAACAGCCCCATCTGGCGTGCCAACGTGCCTGGATCACATTTCTGTTCAGCAGTCGTAGGTAATTGCTTACTGTTTCAGGAGAGGACCAAGACCATCGTACGATTTTGATAGCTCCAGTCTATCTATCCGACAAATAAAACACCAAGAATCATGATGGAAGTTGACAAATTCCATTCCGCTTTCCAGACGGATGCACGCTCGACAACCGGCGCTTTGTGAATGATCGAGTTTGTGATTGCCCAAATTGTGCGGATGAAGTGCTGTTTACGTGCGAGAGCTGCCTGCCAGGCAGGGACATCTTTTTTTTGGTGTTGAGAGTTCGGAGTTTCCTCAAAAGATCTCTGACTAAGCCACTTGTTGAATTGGGCTGCTGGCTTTGTAGTTTGGAAATTTCCACCTTTCTGAGGTACACCAGTCGATCTGGCATTTCCACAGGGCCAGACGCAAGCTGCTGCTGTGGGTGCAAGCATCGGTGTGGCAGCCGGCCTTGCTCTTGGTTTGGGTTTAGGTCTTGGTCTTACAGGGCCTTTGGCAGCCTTGGTTGTCTCTCGCGGGACCATTGTTTTGGAATCCAATCAGGACCTGGGGCCGTTTTCGGCTGAAATCACCAAATTCAAGATTTCAGGAGCTCTCACGAAATTCCAGATACAAACCATAATTTGCCACGCACGATTCAGGAATACTCTCACTTGGACACGCATATGAAAATCTGGCACTTTGCTTTGGTGGGCCGTGCGTTCTTTTAAATGGCCAAAGTGATCAACCACATGTCTCGAAATTCCGTTTCACCCCCAAAAGACAATATCCCGCAACGTCAATGTATTGAATACATATTGAATATATATATAATTATATATATATGGGTAACATATATATATATATAGAATATATATATATATTATATATAATATACATGATATTTGATTCTGATTATATATGTATAATATAATATATCTATACAAATATAGTGAATACTCATAAATAGTAGGGGTCATAACCAGTGATATGACAGAGTTCTCTTTCTCGATGCCTCAGCTTCAGGATCTGAGCAACAATGTGGCTGTTCAAGAAAGCTTGAAGCGAGCTTTGGCACGTGTGGCAGGTGGTGTGGCTGAATCTGCCGTCACTCTTCTATGGGCTTGCCTTTCAGCACTAGGACTGGACCATAGTGGACCTGTGGATGGTTGTGAAATCGAAGTCCAGGCACAGGTTCTGTATGGTTTTGTTTCTAGTCCTCTTTAGGACTCGGAAACAACAAGTTCCATGATACTTGAAATAACTTGTCGGCTCATGTTTGCGGCCAGGAGACCCGATTATCACTCGTGTCGCTTCACCATTACGGCAATTGGCTTCGGTGGTCACTCTGTGCTTCGAGATCGAAGTGAGGGATGAAGCTGATGGTGTTGACGTATGCACCAAGCTTATGAGAGTCTCTGGACCAGGTTGGGAACTGTGTGGTGACATGATTTTTGGGTGACCGAGGACATCCCAGGACAACGCCTGAAACAAAAACCAGTCTTGGATGTCCCAGTTCGATGTTGTTGGCTTGTTGTGATGTGGATTGATGTGGCACATGGTCTCAAACAAACTCCAAAAACCATCACTGAAAGCCAAACACTCTAGCTTGGCCAGGTATTGAAAGCGTCATTCGAGAGGAGCTGGCCAAAACGGATGCAAAAGTCACAGTTCGGGTGGTGGAATGGTCTCCAGATCCAAATCCCATGACCTTGAGCCCAACAGCTCAAACACTTGAAACAAAAGTGCCAGTGGATGATGGACCAATCAGGATACCAAGTCTCACGGGTCCATAGAATTCATGATATTGAGGAGGAAAGGCCTTATCGGATTTGCATTTTATTTGTACAAGTGCCTTTGGCTTCGTGTCGACGCTTCACCCAAAGGATGGGAAGCTCACCACGGCCGCCAATGCCTGTTCCAAACTAATTTCAATTACGAAGTCTCTGAGTGTCAAAGACCCTCAAACCGAATTCAACGCTGAAAAGTTGATCCATTAGCTGCCAAACAGGCGACAGGATTGTGCCCAAAAAAGACGACGCTATGTTTTCACGTCTATGTTTCGAAATGCTTCGAACATTTGATGGATTTTATTGTAAAGCTTCGCGCAATTTTGCACAGCAGCGATAGCGCTCTCCCCCGTCTCCCCCTTGCTGTCAGTTCCTGTCAGTTGGGCCTGGCGGATTTGCGGACATTTTCTCGTTTGAAACCAGCTCCACAACACAGTTTTTTTCACAGTTTGATGCTGCAAAATGAGGTGCCTCAATGATTTCGCTACAAGTTTCCAGGCAATCATCATCCCTACGGAATGAATGAGGGGGTGGAACCAGTTCATGGGGCACAAAATTCAAGGCGTGGCCCATTTAGGTGTTAGCGTTTCTAGTACTGTAAAAACCGGTGAATCCTTTAGATTTACCAGCAAACTGAAAGTTTCAAACACACCCGCCGGTGGATGTTAACTGGATTCCTTCGTTACATGCAAAAAATCACAAAAGGACTGGCAAAGGGAATATATCTGTGGGGTTATCTGTGGCATTTCGGATCGGAATATGTCAGGCAATAACAGTGCCGCCATTTTTTTCTGGTGAACTCAAGTTCTTTTTGCTGGCTGGGGGAAAACCGGCCAAGATTTTCGTATGTTTTTGCTTCTGATGTGTGGGGGGTGGGGTGGGGGGGTGGTGGGGGAGTGTTAACGTTCACGTTCATTTGCGTCACACTCAATGTTACGTTGTGATGTTTGGGGGGGTGGTGTGGGGGGTGGGGGGGGAGTGTTAACGTTCATGTTCATTTGCGTCACACTTGATGCTATGTTGAAGTCATCTCCTCTTGCACTACTTTGAAATCTAATGCTACGTTGGAGTATTTTTCTTTCGCACAACAGCACACACTTCATGCTACGTTGAAGTCATCTTCTCTTGCACTTCTGTGAAATCAAATGCTACGTTGAAGTAATTTTCTTTAGCACTACAGCACACACTTCATGTTACGTTGAAGTCATCTTCTCTTGCACTACTTTGAAATCAAATGCTACGTTGAAGTAATTTTCTGTAGCACTACAGCACACACTTCATGCTACGTTGAAGTCATCTTTTCTTGCACTACTGTGCAATCTAATGCTACGTTGAAGTAATTTTCTGTAGCACTACAGCACACACCACACTTTTCATGCTACGTTGAAGTAATTTTCTGTAGCACTACAGCACACACTTCATGCTACGTTGAAGTCATCTTCTCTTGCACTACTGTGAAATCTAATGCTACGTTGCAGTAATCTTCCTTAGCACTACGCCAAGCCTCCTCAAGAAAGCATCGCCCGAGTGTTGGCGACAAAGGCCATGGAGAAGATCGCAAAAGGATCTTACTTGGTGACTGATGGTGCAAAAGCGTATCCATCCCTGCCAAAGAGATACCAGTTGAAACATGAAGAAGTGAACCACGCTGCTGGCGAATTTGTTCGCTTGCAGCGACGAGGTCCAAAGCCAGCCTTGTGGGTGCACACATGTGAAATCGATTGTACATGGAAGAAAATTAAAGACAAGATTCCATCGAGCTTGCATACTAGAAAGGAAATATCAACAAAGATCTTTGTGCCTATGTGCGTCGATGGCAGTGGCGCTCCAGAAACAGGACAGCCTGGTTACTGCGAGCGACGGCCAAGAAATTCAAAGAGCAAGCGAAGCTGCGAGGGTAAAAAGTGATGTTGGCGGACAAAGGGGCCCAAAACTGTGGTAAAATGCAATTTTTGAAAAAAATCACGCTACTTTTCATCAATTTTTTCAGCCTTTCAAAAGGCTAGTTTCGCTGGCAGGCGAAAGGGATTGTGGGTTGAAAGACTAAAAATATCGTCCTGTCAGCCCCCCGCACGCAAGTTTTTGGCATGTGGTCCCGGAAAGTGACGCCGCAACATCCATCCCTGGAACAACATGACACATGGCGGATTGTAGACCACTTCACAATTCAAGGACCAAACGATTTTCATTGCACAACAGAACATCCAATGGTATCCTTTGACTACCGCGGTTGAGAATCCATGGGCAGAACATATTGGGAAATGCGTTTGTTTTCGAGGCGGGCTGTAACGACCATCCCTGTGAACCCTTTCTTCTGGCCCATGTGGCAAGGTTGGCAATCTATCTGGATGATCCTTGAAATTAAGAAATGATTGGATTGGATTGTAACCCCTTACCGTCCTGGGAACTGTTGGAGAAATATCCTATATGTATCCATATCATTCTATATCTATATATAGATCCTATCATATCTTGTCCTGGGATCCAAGATGATACAGGTATGAGTGCTTGGCACCTCTCCTGATGGGTTCTTCTGCTCAAGTAGACTGAGTGAAAAACAATGCGCTCCATGCGCTGAAATGCTGCAATGATAATGAAGTTTTGCTTGATAAACAAAGGCTGCGGATGCTTCTTCTTAGGAGCAGCTACTCGGTCATGCAATTCATGGGACTGGTTTGGAATGATTTCAACAGTTAGAACAACTGGGTAGGCCTCCACTGGTCACTAGCGCATACCACGTGTCTGCATCTAATCTTTCACGGAAAGACAATGCAGGATGTTTGATGATTTTTGGGAGTCCCCAACTCTGGGGCACACGCCCTCTGTCAATCACTCTGAATGGTTTCTCCAGTTACTCGTAGCTTTTCATGGGGACGGCTCCACTACCCTGGATCCTGTGTGATTGAGATATGAAAATGGACAGCAAGATATTCATGAATGCTTGTGTGATTTTCAGCCTATCTCACGCAGGTCTCCTCTTTCATGTATTGGATTGGTCATCGTCCGCCAATCCTCCCGGAGTCCTGTTCGAGAAGGAATATCTGGACTGTACTCACAATTAATCAACCTGACACGAGGCTGTTTTAGATGATTCCTGTAGCTCACCGCCATTTATCTAAACGTCGTGGTTGTTCCTATCATTCACCCTTGTATATCCATATTGTTATACATTTCTCCGACTTCTGTCAGTCCCTTCAGTATATAAATGCACATACATGTAGATGCATAAATATGTTACCTTCAAATAAGCACAAGTAGAAATTAAACATGAACACCAATCTAAATATATGATAGACATACAAACATGAACGTGAAAACAATCGCAGATACATGTTTATGTAGACACAAGTATGAACATATAAACATAGATGAATACAGACGTAAATATAATCATAGATGTAACACACAAATTTGAATATACGAGTTTAATGAAGATTTACATAAAGATGGATACATAGATATAGATTTGTGGAGAACTCTTGATTGCTTCTCCAGCTCAGGCATCCTGTGGAATCCTCATTCAAGTTTTCACCCGGCCTCGGTCATTGTTTTATGACCAGAAGCAGGCCAGTCAGCAATGGTCAGCAATGGTCAGCGCATTTTTGGGGACCGCCCTTGTGTTGAGAACTCACGGCTTCGCTGGATTACATGATATGTCTTGTGGTTGTTAGGGCACATTCTTAGCCGATGGGCTGATAGGCTGACATATCCACTCCAACATCGGTCTAGGGTCCTTTTTATTGTGCAAAACGTCGCCGACAGTGCTTTGAGCACGAGCTAAGCATCTGCCTTTTCGGTAATCACCAACACATATTTAGAAGTAGCTGGCCAATGATCCGTTTATGTATGAGATAATCAGGAGATAGCCCCAGCGGAATCTATCGCCATCTTCGTTATATAACTTGTCGCAATCCGATGGTGAGCCACCAACGGCTGGATTTTGCGGATCCCCATTTCCTGACACACCCCCACACGGGTAAGATCATTTCATCGATGCCTTTCCCTACCTTCGCATTTTTGGGCAATACCAATCCAAGCCATTAGAGATATGCCCAATATGTCCTATTGTTTCGGTGTTATGGATTATTCCCTGAGTGCCCATTGTTGTTGAACATATAGACATGTACTGTATGAGAAACCCATCAGTATCCACTGGGACATGATACGTTTTACTTCATAGTATCTTAGAGATGTACACCGACTATATCCCAACAATTGATGTAAAATGCCAATGTGGAATCTACAATATATTTAGAAGCAAGCGTGAAATTGAGGATGTGTTACTTAGGAAAACAGACATTATGCGATTATGCGGCTTCATGGTACGGAGATAGCATACAGAACAACCAAAAACAATTGAGATCTGAGCAAAACGTGCAAACAAAAACAAGAACAGTGATCAGGTCCCAAATCCAAGTCCTGTTGCACCTCCACAACCTTTCCCATGACCCGGAAAACAACCAAATTTGCCAATTCTGCAGGAGGTGCCCGTTGTGACCAACAATCACCCTGCGCCCGCGTTGCGCGTGGCGCCTTTGCCGCTGGCCCCCGCGCCAGCGCCGCGGCTGCAGCGCCCGGAGCGCCCGGAGCGCCCGGAGCGCCTGGAGCGCCTGGAGCGCACAGCGGTGCCGGCAGCGATGCGAAGCGCTGCCAGCAACGTGGCGAAGTGCGAACTGCCTCCTGGGGGACGATGGGTCACCTGGGCGATCTTTGGACAGGTGTTTTTTTTTTTTTTGTGATTTTTGTTTTTCACCAATTTGGGAGAGGTTGTTGATCCCAAAGATGTGGGATAGAAAGAGACGTTGCACACCAATTTTCGGGGGGATAAGACCAACAAGTTGGGATCTTGAACCAACATTCATTGGATGTGGTTGGTTCGTAGTGCCAGGACTAGATTTTCCATCCCTGGAATGGTCATTGGTGAACTGCAAATGGCCCACAGGGGTTGAACCAGCGAGGCCACCGTGCAACTGACTGGTCTCACATCCTTCCAGATGGCCGTGTACGCCTCACATGACATCGTGAGTTCCAGCGTGAGCTTCCGACACAACTGGGAGCAACTGGATGTGAGAAGATTTGGGATACTTGGCGATTATTTCAATTTATATTTCGTGACACCATTTGAAAGAATAGCTTTATCATGATTTACATTGATTTATCCACTAAGGATTGGAATACCAAACATCAGGTTATATATTTATATATATACATATATGGTGACACAACCATCAAGTTCTGATGGATTTCTGGCCATTTGTGTCCTCAGGAAACCTGGGCATGCCTGTGACATCGGTGGCAACATCGGCTTCTACACCTTTGCCTTAGCAAAGGCTGGGACGAAACAAATGGCCTGGGAACGTCAACCCCCGGAAAAGGAAGAGACCATGATTGAGATACTTGAAACAACCAGGGAAGAGGAACATGACATTCTGTAATGTGTTTGTAGGGGAAAATTGATGATTTCATTCGATTTCTAATCTTCTCTCACTCAATATAGGTTTAGACCAAAGACAATACTGAATTGGTTCAACCTCTGCTTTTGTTGGTTCTATCCAACTTTTGCTGACTATTCCGTCCAATCCCATTTTGGCGGGTCAAACATCTTCATTTTTTTTTCCAATCCAAACAAAATCCATGTTCTCCCTTTGGTGTCTCTTTGCGCCTATGGGACTTCTCTTGAAATGAACAAACTCCAGAGTCGGGAGTCTCAATATTAACATGATCCAACTAATGAACAAACTCCAGAACGGTGGGTTTCAATGTCTGGTCCAATTTTGGATGTGGGGTACCTCAATGTTAAAGCACCCCCAATATCTATCCATCTCTTTTCCATCGGCTGAGGCGGGATGGAACCTGACCACTTTCGAGGCCATGCCCAGCAACGTGGCGTTGATGAAGGCGACGTTGTGCGCCAACGAAGAGCTGCAGGAACGGGTGGATCTGCACCAAGTAGGCGGGCAACATGGCTGGGGTGACTGGGAGATATGGCGACATAACTGGCGCCAGTAATTTTGCAAAATCCAAATCGGGGGCTTGGAGAGGCTGTCGGGTTTCGACCTGTTCTGAAAAACTCCCGCGTTTGGGACGATCCTAATGGGAGACCACCAGATATTTCATCAATTTCGATGGATGATCTTTGGATCAGGGTTGGAAGGGTGTGGAGAGGTTGGGAGAATCTGGAGATCTTGGTGGGTTGAAAGTTTGGGGTTAGTTCGAAGATAGATGCGATCTACATGATGCAGATGAGGTTTGGGGATGAGCCAGACATGATCATAGCAGACTGACGTCGATGACGACCCAGGAGTTGATGACGGTAACCACCATGGCGTTACGGCAGAAATTGTAGAGATTCTAGTGACAATTCACAGTCAAGGACCACACATCTTGGTCCATTTTACTATTGAAACATCCCAGTTTTGGGCTCTCCCAGATTTACCCCACCGCAGAACCATGGCAGCCACTTGGTACCAGGCTTGGGTGATACTCCTGGTCGATGTAGCCTCATGTCGGATACCATCAACGTGGGCGATGGCATTGTGGTTTGTCGCACCATGCAGGATCCGACCAAAAACATCCGAGCACAGTTTGCCTTTCGAACCGAGTTCGAGGCAACGGTGGCTTATAGTGTTTGGGTCCCCCAAATTCATTATTTGATGACACCACATCAGTGGAAACCGATGCTTGAAGTACTCACCACGCACTGGGGGCCACAAAGTGAAACCTCGGAGATACCATTCGAATCGACGAATCATAGATTCTAGCGGGTTGGCCCTTGCCAAGATAGATCCTCTTTTAGCTTGTCTCTCTTGATGGGACCATCCTACTGCTTTTCATGCTTTTTTCAGGATCCATACTCATTATCATTGCTGGCGGTTTGGAACACTTTCCAATTTTCCAGGAAGACTGATCCTGGGTGCCAGGTCTTGTGGGTGATCATTCGCCCTTGTTGTCGGTAGCGCAAAACGCAGCCAGATTCTTCGTCCAAACATGGAGGGATCAGACGTGGAATCACTTCAACATCCTATATAGAGCTATGTGTAAGGGGGGAACCCCACACAACAGCAAAACAGGTTGATTTTTTCGGGTCCTCCATGGTTGGAACCGTCCATGCTCCCGAGAATCATAAACAATGAATGTTGTCAACAAATTGTGCAATATGAATATCAGTGAATGTGATTTCTGTCATAAATGCGAAGCTACGAAGGTTTCTTGGCTCCATTCTTCCAGGGTCCGCTATGGACACCTTGGCACAGCAGGGTACATACCAGTAGTACCGCACAAGGCGGTGGCGGAAGTTTCAGAAATGGCAAACCTATAGGAGAGGTTCGTTGCTGAGAAAGATTCATTGCTGAGAAGGAAGAATGGCAGAGCGAACCCATTCATGGATCGAACAATCGTTGCTCTTTCTCGCAGTCATCGGTTCATCGCTGGCCATGTGCATTCACAC
>BGPT01000166.1:168658-205106 GCA_003297045.1 Symbiodinium sp. clade C Y103 | reverse complement strand
CTACTTCTCGACCCTCCGGAGCCACAAATCATTGGAAAAACACAGTGTTTCGCGACTTTCCTACCTTTTCGCACACCTGCATCTCTTCTCTTCTGACTTCCTTCATGGCTGTGCTTTTCCATCTGTCCATATTGTCGGAAGGTTTAGCTTCTAAACTTNTTCGCACACCTGCATCTCTTCTCTTCTGACTTCCTTCATGGCTGTGCTTTTCCATCTGTCCATATTGTCGGAAGGTTTAGCTTCTAAACTTCCTTCGATTATATATGTTATATTATATATGTGTTATATATATATATATATGTGTGTGTTATATGTTTATTGATTTTGAAGAGTTCCAATTTTTCATGATACGTTTGATGTCTCCGATAGAAGCTGGATTGTACGGTTATTCTCCGTGTTGTTATCCGCTTTGCTGTCCAATCCGAAAATCTGCATGGGAGTCATGGACAACTGTACAACGTCATGGACAAACTATTCGCTTTGTTATTCAAAATTGTAAAAGTATGGGTTTATTTATAATGTTTTAGTTTGTTTGGTGTTTGATTGTCAATGAAAATAATAAGATCAAGATGATAGTAAGAAATGATGATCATAATGATCATGATAGTGGTTCACTAATTGATATGGATAATAGTGATAATAGTGATAATAGTGATAATAGTGATAACGATGATACTAGCAAATATGAACATCAGAGTAAGGCAACAAGAATGCCTGGACAAAAATCACCTGACACACGACATATACGACATGTCATGCAGTTTGTTTCAGACGGCAGACCGCAGGCGATGCATGCCCTGGGAGTCAGCACAACGCGTCACTCAACACAAAGAGCTTTGTGATGCGCCAGCACCACGCAGAAACACATCGAACGTGTTTCAAATGTGTTTCAAACGCATCAGAAACGCATCAGAGGTGCCTTGTCCCTGATCGTTTCAGAGGAGGACTGTGTTTCTGTGATCCTGTGTTCATGTCGCATTACTAGCTCTGAAATGTTCGAATTCTCGGTGTGTGGTTCTTGATGTTTTGCAGCTTCGAGTAGGCACTTGTTGCAGGAAACCGTCGACCGACCTTGGTAAGAACCTTTGAAGAAACACGCGGTGCGTAACGACGTAGTGATTTTTCGTGACGGCAGTGAGGTACGACCAAAGTAAGAAGAGACCGGAGGTGAACGAGGCCTTCCTTGTTGAGGCTCTGAAAAGGTGAAATGACACGTACTCAACGTGAAACAAAGCCCGTGCATCTCCCAGCAGGTGGCACCGCAGTTGGCCGATGCACCTCCCGAGTTGAAAGAGATGGCCATCGTAGCTACACCCAGAAATCTCTTCGAAATCTGGGATGGGCTCAGAAGGCCTTGGTGAATTTGATCGATTTTCTGCTTAGAGTAAACTGATGTGAATTGATAACTGATGTGATGCTATGCGTGCAACTGACTTAGTTTGACTTAGATTTGTTGGAAATTTGGAAGTTTCCTAAGTCATGAGGGTACCACAAATCACGAATCTTTCAAGTCATGGACATTGGATGATTCGTGATGACCATTTAGCTACTGAAACCCACGGTGACGAATCACCGGATGCCAGCTGAGGCACAGCTTCGCTCCCAGCTGCGGAATCCCGACCGACTACAAACGGAGCGGATGGCACATGGCTGCGCCATGCTGCGCCATGTCGATATCGTCGAAATTCGTCGAATATCGTGTTCTACACAGACACGAAAGCTATCTGCTTTAGCTTGAAGTCCCTTTTGCTGAAGTCCCTATGCTTTAGCAAAGTATTGGGTGGGCTGGAATCTCCAATCGCATAAAACTTCATAGTGAACTACCCCCCACTCCCCCCCTCCCCCCTGGGCTTGTTCACAAGCAGTTTGGCCTATGAACGGGTGAGCTTATCTGGGGAAAATTTGACGTAGTGCGCATTGGATTTTGCCATTTCAATTTTCTAACTACTTGGGAAAAAGATTTGGTGCAAAAAACAGCAAACAGCCTCTGCCTTTGCACAAAACAGCCAAACACAGTAGGAAAACACATGTTTGCAAACGACTAACCTTTGTACATGATGCCAAGCACCGTAAGAAGACAGACGTTTGCACAAAATGGCCAAGCACTGTAAGAAGACACGCTTTTGCACAAAGCGGCCAAGCACTGTAAGAAGACACGGGTTTGCACAAATTGGCCAAGCACTGTAAAAAAACACACCTTTGCAGAAAATGGCCAAGAACTGTGAGAAGACACACGCTTGCAAAAAAGGCCAAGCACTGTAAGAAAACACACGCTTACACAAAATGGCCAAGCACTGCAACAAGACACGCGTTTTCACAAAATTGCCAAGCACTGTAAGAAGACACGTTCTTGGAGAGATTAGCCCAGCACTGTAACAAGACACGTTCGCACAAAATGGCCAAGCACTGTAAGAAGACACGCATTTGCACATAATGGTCAAGCACTGTAAGAAGACACGCTTTTGCACGAAATGGCCAAGCACGGTAAGAAGAGACGTTCTTGGAGAAAATGGCCAAGCACTGCAAGAAGACACGCTTTTGCAGAAAATAGTCAAATACTGTGAGAAATCACGCTTTTGCAGAAAATGGCCAAGAATTGTGAGAAACCACGCTTTTGCACAAAAGGGCCAAGCACCGTAAGAAACCACGCTTTTGCACAAAAGGGCGAAGAACGGTGAGAAACCACGCTTTTGCACAAAATGGCCAAGCGCTGTAGGAAGACACGCTTTTGCACAAAATGGCCAAGCACTGTAAGAAGACACGCATTTGCATTTGCACATAATGGCCAAGCACTGCAAGAAGACACGCTTTTGCACAGAATTGCCAAGAACTGTGAGAAGACACGCTTTGGCGCAACATAGCCAAGCACTGTGAGAAACCACGCTTTTGCACAATATGGCCAAGAACTGTGAAAAGAAACACTTTTGCACAAAATGGCAAAGCCCTGTTAGCCTGTAAAAACACGCTTTTGAGCAAAATGGCCCAGCACTGTAAGAAGATATTCGATTGCAGAAAATTGCCACACAATGTAAGAATACGCGTTTTGGCGGACAATGGCCATGCACTGTAAGAAGAGACGTTTTTGCACAAAATGGCCAAGCACTCTCAGAAGACATGTTTTTGCACAAAATGGCCAAGCACTCTCAGAAGACACGCTTTTGCAGAAAATGGCCACGCACTGTAACAAGACACGTTTTTGCGCAAAATGGCCACAANGTTTTTGCACAAAATGGCCAAGCACTCTCAGAAGACACGCTTTTGCAGAAAATGGCCACGCACTGTAACAAGACACGTTTTTGCGCAAAATGGCCACAAAATAGCCAAACTGCCCAAAAGACACGCTTTTGCGGAAAATGGCCAAGCACTGTCGGAAGACGGGCTTTTGCAGAAAATTGGCCAGCTCTGTCAGAAGACACACGTTTGCAGAAAATGGGCAAGCACTGNTTGCGGAAAATGGCCAAGCACTGTCGGAAGACGGGCTTTTGCAGAAAATTGGCCAGCTCTGTCAGAAGACACACGTTTGCAGAAAATGGGCAAGCACTGCAAGAAGACACGCATTTGCACAAAATGGCCAAGCACTGCAAGAAGACACGCTTTTGCACAAAATGGCCAAGCACTGTAAAAAAACTCGTTTTTGCAAAAATCTGCCAAGCACTGTAAAAAAGCACACGTTGGCAGAAAATGTCTAAGAAAGAGATTTGCACGAAATGGCCATGCACTGTAAGAAGGTCACTTTTGCACAAAATGGCCAAGCACTGCAAGAGGACACGCGTTTGCACAAAACGGCCAACCACTGTAAGAAGACACACGCTTGCAGAAAATGGGCAAGCAATGTGAGAAAACACACGCGTACACAAAATGGCCAAGCACTGCAAGAACACGCATTTTCACAAAATGGCCAAGCACTTAAGAATACACTTTTTGCGCAAAATGGCCAAGCACTCGAAGAAGACGCATGAAGGCACAAAATTGCCAAGCACTGTAAAAAGACACACATGTGCACACAATGGCCAAGCACTGTAAGAAGACACATTTTTGCACGAAATGGCCAAGCACTGTAAGAAGGCGCGCTTTTTCACAAAATAGCCAAGCACTGTCAAGCACTGTGAGAAGACACACTTTGCACGAAATGGCCAAGCACTGTAAGAGGACACGCTTTTGCACAAGACGGCCAAGCACTGTAAGAACACGCGTTTGCACAAAATCGCCGAGCACTGCAAGAAAACACAGGTTTGCAGAAAATTGGCAAGCACTGTAAGAAGACAGATTTCAGAAAATGGCCTAGCACTGTAAGAAGACAGAAAATTCACAAGCACTGAATTGTTAAAGCACTGAGAGAAGACACGTTTTTGCATGTTTGCACAAAATCGCCAAGCACTGTAAGAAAACATACGTTTGCAGAAAACGGTCAGTTTGCAGAAAATTGCCAAACACTGTGAGAAGATACGCTTTTGCACAAAATGGCCAAGCACTGTGAGAGACGGCGCCTTTTGCACAAAATCGCCAAGCACTGTGAGAAACCACCCAAAGTGGCTGAGAACTGTGAGAAACCAGGCTTTTGCACAAAAGGGCCAAGCACCGTGAGAAACCACACATTTGCACAAAATTGCCAAGAACTGTGAGAAACCACGGTTTTGCACAAAATGGCCAAGCACCGTGAGAAACCACGTTTTGCACAAAATGGCGAAGAACTGTGAGAAACCACGCTTTTGCACAAAATGGCGAAGAACTGTGAGAAACCACGCTTTTGCACAAAATGGCCAAGCACTGTAAGAAGACACGCTTTTGCACAAAATGGCCAAGCACTGTAAGAAGACACGCATTTGCACATAATGGCCAAGCATTGTAAGAAGACATGCTTTTGCACAGAATTGCCAAGAACTGTGAAAAGACACGCTTTTGCACAAAATGGCAAAGCCCTTCTAGCCTGTAAAAAGACACGTTTTTGAACCACATGGCCCAGCACTGTAAGAAGATACTCGATTGCAGAAAATGGCCATGCACTGTAAGAAGAGACGTTTTTGCACAAAATGGCCAAGCACTCTCAGAAGACACGCTTTTGCAGAAAATGGCCACGCACTGTAACAAGACACGTTTTTGCGCAAAATGGCCACAAGTTTGCAGAAAATGGGCAAGCACTGTCAGAAGACACACGTTTGCAGAAAATGGCCAAGCACTGTAAGAAGACGCTTTCGCACAAAAGGGCCAAGCACTGCAAGAAGACACGTTTTTGCACAAAATGGCCAAGCACTGCAAGAAGACACGTTTTTGCACAAAATGGCCAAGCACTGTCAGAAGACGCACATTCTCACAAAATCGCCAAGCACTGTAAGAAGACATGTTTTGCACAAAATATCCAAGCACTGTAAGAAAACACACGTTTGCAGAAAGTGGCCAAGCATTGCAAGACGACACGCTTTTGCACAAAATTGCCAAGCTTTGTAGGAAGACACATTTTTGAAGAAAATGGCCAGGCACTGTAAGAAGACACGCTTTTGCACAAAGTGGCCGAAACTGCAAGATGACACACTTTTGAACGAAATAGGCAAGGACTGTAAGAAGACGCGCTTAGACGCACGCTCGCACAAAACGGCCAAACACTGTAAGAAGACACGTTTTTGCACAACACGGCCAAGCACTGTAGGAAGACTCGTTTTTGCGCAAAACGGCCAAGCACTGTAAGAAAACAAACTTGGCAAGCACTGGCAGAAAACATTCTTGCACACAACACCAACCTAGATGTTTCCCCAGATTGCGACCACCACGCTAGAGCTTCCAACTCGCTCGTTTGCGTTCTCCACAAAAAGGGAAAGCTGCGCTGTGCCCTTTGTTGTTTCATGTCCAGCTCCCTGCTGAGCTACTGTCGTCCCTACCCCCTGGGCCTCAAGTCCATTGATGTATTTGTTGTATGAGGTGTACAGGCATGTCATGTAAACTATGACATGATACTAGAAATATACATTGCTTATATTTTTTTGGTACAAATTGCTCTACTGCAAGGACGAGTGAGTTTATCTAGTTGATCCCATTTACAAGAGGAGTTAATGGGGCATGTAGCCAACACAATCCAGTAAGGAAGTACATCATATATTCTCTTGGGAATTAATGGGATAAATATGTATATATATATATATACACATTTGTAAGCAACCTGTTACCATCCCATCCCCTAATATTCAACACTCCCATTGTATTGTCCCAACTATGTGAAAGCCCCCCCTCAAACTATGGTATGAGGTATATATACGACACATTGAATCGAGAAAAACCAACATGGCCATGGAAAATCATCATCTTAAATAGTGTATAAATCATCCGCAACTAAATGGGCCATCTACTACCAAAGTGTAACCAACATTAACCCACCCAAAAATGATGGATTTTGTACAGATTTTCCCAAAACCAAACCAGAAACCTTCAGGAGAAGTGTGCCATTTGTTGCCGTGTCGCGCCCTCCTTTCTGCGTGTGGGACACCTGGAACTCCATGGCCCGGGCTCTCGGAAATCTTCTAACGGCGATGTTTCACCCGAACAAAACACCCGTTTGCAGGAAAAACCAATGGAAGTCGTAGGCCTCGCAATTGAGATTTCTGTCAACGAATGGACCGAATGGATGGATATCTCTTGGATATATTGATGTTTCTAGGCAAGCCAATAGACTTGCCAAATTGGTAAGAGCACAATATGTCCACTACAGAATTATTGAACCAACGAAAGTGGATAGTTACCACCAGAATTTCATTGTCAAAAAATCAATCGAAATCTTCCGAAAATGTGGTGCGGTACCAGGACCGAATCAATCGAACACCGGATACAACGTTGACATGGTTTTTCCAAACAGTTGACAACTTTCAACTTAAAATTAGAAGATAAATCGGTATGAATAGTCTGAATAGTTATAAAAAGGTTCTTCCCAAAAAAAAGGCCCAAAAAATCATACCCTCCATTGCCCTCCATTAGTTGAAAAATGAGAGTAATGAGCCCCTCAACACTTCGCCAAACGCTTTGCCAAGGCCGCCGAGCGAGGAGAAGTGGAGAGAGTGAGTCTCTCCAACAGCTAGGCCGGGAGGATCCGGGAGGCCGAAAGTGGAACTTTTCAGCTTTCGGAAACAACCCGAAAACACATCGTTTCAGCACATATTTTCAAATCAATGGAATTCATGGACATTTGAAAAACTTATGAAAACCTTGTGAAAACCGGTGTTAACAGGTATTATCCGATTCTAGTTGGACTTGTTTTTCATTGTGGAGAGTGGAAGAACGGTTTGGCTGAATGCTTCAAGTTTCCATCAGAGTGCTTTGGACCTCTTTGGACCTTGGCAGAACTCATCGTGAAACACGCGTTGAAGCGCGAGTCAGCCACTTAGAGTTTTGCTCAAGATCAGCATGGCTGCTGGCAGTCAAGAACAGCCATGCGGTGGCTTTTCCTGGCCGATTGTGGATATGAATTCAAAAGATATCAATCCTGACATTTCCAATCCTGATGTATAAGTATCCTGAAGTCGTGCGTCATGTGATTTCTTGGTAGTTTGGATTCTCCTTTCCAGTCCTCGAAGTCTGAATTTCGGAAGGTACTCCGATGTGGACCCAACTGGTGACCTCGAGCAAAGAATCTTGCGGATGATCCAGGAATTTGCCAAGCGCTTGAGCAAACTCATGGCAGATTGGCTCAGAGTCGGGTGCCCCGCTGTGCGTCGCTGTGCGCACCGATTGGCAGATGGGGATGGTCAGTTGATGTCAGTTGATGTCAGTTGATGTCAGTTGGAAGGTACTGCCAGGGCAATTTCAACTCCGACAACTGCCTGATTGCCAGCACCCTAGCTGTGAACTCGACGGGTCGCTTGACATGTTGAAACCCAAGTCTTCATGCAGCATACAGTGAATCTTCCAAACGTGTCCTGTTAATTTGTTGATTATCAAAAGTTGAAACATTTATTTCGTGATTCTTGGTGGTCTGTCTTTGAAGTTGAAACATGTTCGGACTTTCTGTAGGCTGGTCGCACCATGGCCGCGGTCTCGGAACGGCGCCAGTGTCGAAGTTCACCGAGCCGTTTGCCACGTTTGCCCCGTGAGGACTATGGACCTTTCGGCTTCATAGAGAAGTGCGATTTTGAGCAGCGGAGAAAGTTGTTGAGAAACTGTTGAGTTGTGCGTAGTTTCGAAACTCCCTGAATTGCATTTGAAAATGTATTGAACACTGTCTTGTCCTCAAGATTTGCGATGGTAGGTATGACCCGCTTTGGAATATGTGGGTTGGTGGAGGCACGGTTACTTCGCACATTAGTCTTAACCTGAAGAGTGACAAGAGTTTGAGTCACAGTATGTCACAGTTTCCACTTGAAAATGTGAAATCCTTTCTCATTTTTTGCCAGCTTGAAAACCTACGCAGGTGAACATTTTGCCTTCATGAACCAGCCCAAGGAGGGCTGAACAGCTGGTGTTCCATAGATCTCCATCGCTGTTGATGTGGGATGTGTGACCAGGCCGCCCAAAAGAACTTCGTGAGTTTTGTAAAGGCCAGCTCTGGGAACAGGTGGCGTTCGAAATGGAAGATATTCCCAAATTGCTATTTTTGCATATTCTAATCTATGGAAAACAGTGATAGATCATGTGATTTGGAGGTTTCAATTTTAAAGACAAGATCCCATTTGAAAGATGACGCCAAAGTGGCCTTCGACAGAAGCCCTGCAGGATTGATGACACAGTTTGACCAGATGTAAGTGGTTTTGCACGTTTGGGTCCATCCATTGATTTTGGAGTTCAAGAAAATCGGTCTGTCTGAAAATAGCGATACCCCCAAAAGGCCAAATGTCAATTGGGAAAATAGATGAGAATGTATGAAAATGGTGATTAAGATTGATTAAGATTGATAAATAGCGTTTTTCAGTCCGTTTTTCCATGTTAAACTCTTTTTTTTCAAACCGGTTATTTGAAAACTGATGAACTCAGTCCCAGTTTTGTCAACTCACCATCTGATGAAACGTGACTGCCTCTCGAAGGTGCCCCCGCTTGGTCAACTCGAAACGTTTCACTCGGTCTGAAAAACTGGCAGTTTACGGTGAGAGAAACAAAAACTAAAGTAACTAGTACGTAACTCTATAAAGTATAACTATAGTAACGACGAGTATATAGTTTATTGGGGGGTGTAATATGACTAAAGTGCCATGAACAAAAATTCATTTTGATTCGCTATGCGTGAACCATGAACCATCTATTATCAACCTAGACATGGGGATTTAAACATGTTCAAACCATGGGGGTACCATAACTCTGCCGCATATGCCTTGACCATCTATAGTGCCCCACCTGCGAGGCGCTACAGCCACTGCTGTCCCCAGCAAGGCAACAGGAGGCGCAGAAAGAGGTGGATGGCTTTGAGGTGCGAATTTCCATGGGGATTTGGCCGGATGAGAGGATCCGCCATGAAAAATTGTGAAAAATCATGGAAAAACATGGGAACAAGATGGAAAAACACAGGGAAAGTATAGGGAGGTTGAAGCAACAAAACTTGCTTGGGTGATGGTTGGATGATTCAATGATCGGATTGCATGATGACGGCTTTCTGAGGAAAAACCATCGGCTGCTTTTGCACCAGGAGTTGTGCCAACGGATTTGCGGCGAGCAATGTTGGCGACCCAAACTCGGGCTGACACGCTGGGATTCCGAGGCTTAGATGCTTGACATGTAGCGATGCTTCACGGTCGAAACATGTCCAGTTCGAAATATCCGTGATCCACATCAGTTTGGTTGAGGGTTAAATGACATTATTACTTTGAATCATATTTGATGTTTGTCACATGAAAGTCATGATATCATATCATCTTCATATTTGAACCGTTTTGAAACTGTTCAGTTTGATGAGAAAGTGCAGCATCCGCGCCAGGTGCGGGACCTCTTCCAAGATCTGGAAGAACTGATGGCAGAAAGCCACTTGGAGCCGACATGGAAACATCGACGTCGACGACATCCAGAAATTTCACAGATCCACAGAAGATCCAGGAAAGTTGTTGAAAAAGGGAGGAAAAGGTGATGATTTGGGGTTCCTTAATGTTGCATATGCATTGCATATCCCAAATCATTACATTTAAAGAATCACAACAAAAAATGAAAAGATGATCCATGGATGATTTTGTGGCAGCAATTTTCTTTTCATGCAGTTGATAAACATTTGCCTTCTCCCCGATTTTGCTCGATCTCGATTCTCAGTTCTTTGACCTTTTGACTTTGCGTCTTCAAAGTTGCAGCTGACTGTCGTTCGTTCCGAAATCAGTGAACGTTTATCACGTGTCGTTCTGCAACAAGGTTCCATTGATTACACCATTTTTTGGCGACAGCTGGCAACGCTACCAGAGAACACCGATGCTTTGCGGCCTGCTTTCTACTCATCACTGCCAGTAGAGCGACGCTTGGGCTGAAATTGCTCATATCTTAAACTGTCATTACGATGTCTGTTTGTTTATTTTTGGGGGTTCAAATTCTTTGCTGCTAGTTGTTGTCATCCCTGGTCGCACGCGTTTGAAATTGAGGTCGCACGAGTTTGGTGTGTTCACAGTTCATGGTTGAGAAATTCTGCGCGCTGAAACCCCACCCCACCCCCCCAAATACCCTTGCGCGTGCGCCAGTGAGACTCCAGAAGGAGGGATTCTTACGCGTGCGCAGCTGAGCCAAAAAACGCGTGCGCAGCTGAGTCCCAAACCCACTGAAATGGTTGAAGCCATATCGTTCATAAGAAAGATAGATGTTCATCTCATTCCTCAATTCAGTGCATTTGTTTCGATTGATGTCCATAGTGCTGTATATGTTGAGAAAGAATATGGTACAACAAACGTTTCTAAACTAAAGTGACCATTTCTCAATGAATTGGACCATCCTTATCACATCATCATATTGTAAACTGATAACTCAAACTCAAATTGCACAAAACTAAGCACAAAACATGATGTAATAAATTGTCAATACATTGAAAGCAAAATAAAATAAACAAATTGATGTTGTCGACTTGTCGACTTGTCGAATTTTCGACTTGTCGAATTTTCGAATTTTAGGCGATCAACGCTGGACGACTTGGCTTCAGCGCTGGCATCGCTTCTCGCCGGACGCTGCGCTGATGCGGCGCACGTCGCCGAAGTTCGTGCCGCGCGAGTGGATGCTGCGGGAGGTCTGTCGGAATCTCCGAAAATCCATGGGAGGTCCTTTGAATTCATTTGATCAGATTCACAAGGATCACACGGTTTTGACATGTTCATATATGATATACATATGATATATATATATATATATATTAATATATATGTTCATAGTGGGTTAATGAAGCTTCTTACCATGATACGATTGTAATCAGACTATGCGCAAGTTCAAAGATTATATGGTGCTGATATCAGATCAGTTTAAAGATCATTGCTAACATATTGCAACAATACTCCCAGAATAATCTGATTTGTAAATAGCTATAGTGGGTTGAACAGGATTTTTACCCACAATCTGATTGTTGTGATGGGGTCACTATGAGATCGCTTCAATTTTGGATTGCCGGATGAATCATTCGGATATGATCAGCTTTGCAGGTGAAAGTTGACTGATTGAATTATGCATCCAAAAAATTGAGTCCATGATAGTTCATGTGATGATTCAACTGCTGGGATTTAAAAAAGTTGTCAGTGGTATCAAAGAAGTGGATTGGGGAGGTCATCAACTAGTGGCAAAATTCGGCAGAATATGGCAGAACACATCATAAACGGATATAATATAGCTTCGAATAATCTGACATCATGGGGGTTGGAACATCAATTGATCTGAAACAGATTGAAACAGACTGTTCATTCTGCATCCTCACCAAGTCGGGATTTAAGTCGTGAAATTGGTGAAATTGTGAAATGCCACTTTTTTTGCCACATGATTTTGTTGACATTCTGCACCCTCACTGAGTCACTGAGCATTCAGAAACTCAGATTTTGAGTCCAGGCGTACGAAGCTGCACAGAAAGGCCGGGAGCTGCCGGTAGCTGTGAAGATTCACCCTGCTCATCTGCTCACATCTGCTCACATCTGCTCTCAATCTTCAGATATCACATGAAATCACACATTTGGAAACAGTTGAAATCAGCAGACTTTTGGATCAATTGAAATAGCCAAAGGAATTGGACTGGAAACATACTAAGAAGTACCACAGTGCCAACCATCAGCAGCATGTCATCATCCTTGCCATCTTTGGGCCAACATTATCCCGTCACTGTCATAACAACAAACTTTCATAACAAATTTCAACAAACTCAAACATCATATCTCATTACGTTCACAACACCAGGTGATTTCAGCGTCGTGGAGACGCTCCAGAAACTCTTCACCTCGCCGTTCAACGAGCAATCGAGCGACGCTGCCAGGTATTTCCAGAAGGCCATGGAAAAAAGTGGAACAAACGGATCCTATTGGAGGTAGAACCGGATAGAATAGGGTAGAATTCTGGATAGGGTTGGCTCACCGATATTCTTTCCCAGAAATGATACAAGAAACTTAGGTGCCTGGGGTGCCCTGCCCTTCTGTACTGAAATATGGCAATGGAAAATCCCTTCTGTATATCCTATTTATCAATTACAATGTTTATGTCCTTGTCAAGAGTCAAGAGTGGTTTTTTGCACAGCCATGTTTGACTTATAAATCTATTGAAATTATGGATGCAGAAATGATGTTCTAACGGGATACTTCAACATGTTTCAACATGTTTCAACGTGCTTCACCGGAGTCTGCAAGATGTTTTTGATCCGTAGCGTGTCGTGTTTTCTGTCGCCTTTTCAGGCACCTTCCAAGGTGGAGAACCTCGGGGGAGTCGCCTTCATGAGCTGATCTTCGTAGCACGGGACTTGCCAAATCTGTGATCTGCAGCAGTTCTCCATACTTTTCCAGTCATTTGACTATTTGGCTGATATCAGATGGCGAAACGGTGGAGTCTTCGGGTTGGAAACAACATGAAACAACCCTTTGAAAAATACGGTTTCAACACATACAGAGTTGTTTGATGTTTTTGATAGGTATCGTTTCTTGGGCTTTGATCAGTTCATTTGTGACCAGTGGCAGTTCCGGGAAAGGCCAGATGTCAAGGTGAGACAGTTTCCATACCCTTTGTGCAAGAGACAACTGACTATCTACAGATTTGACAAAGATCCAGAGAATTTGGAAGGAGACAAAAAGATAGTGTGACCAAAGACAGCTTCAATCCTTCTTTTGGAATTCACTGCTGCTTTTCAGATTTGGCATGCTCTCAAGAGTTTTCCGGCCCTTTCCTACCAGTGAAAGAGATGTTGCAGAGTGTAAACGTTGAAGATGTTTTGGTCATTTGCACTCATGATCATTCATGGAACGATACAATGCCATAGATATACACCACTTGGTACACAGCTTGAAATGGAATTATGGAATTCCTGATCAATTCTCTTTTCCTGGGAAAGGTCCCTGCACCGACTGCTGACATGGTGAAGCACTGTGGCGTTGCGCCACACTGCTGAGTTTCCGTTGGACGATCGGCGCAGAGTGCATTTGTCGAGTGAAAAGTGCAAGAGTTCTTTCCGCTGCCGTATCTTGCCGTTGAATGTCATTTTTTCACGTTTCAATTTCAATTTGCCATCTTTGCCGGTTGCTGGGCCCCATGAAGAGTTGCCAGATCTTTCCGCCGTTGTTCCCATGCCGCGCATCTACGCGCCCTTGAAGCCGCGCGGCAGAAGCACGCCCCGAAAAGATGGCGTGCAGGAGATGATTTCTGCAGCCAATCCTCTTTACGGACAAGGCACTCATCGGACCAACCAATGTGCCATGGCAGACGCTTTCTCACACAAGCGAAATATGATGCAATATGGAAGTTAAAACAGTGAAAACCTTTGGAAAATATTAAAAAATCAAAGGGGATGAGATGAACAGATGAAAAATGATGAAAATCCATAAGCACCGGCATAAGCACATATAAGCACATATAAGCACCGGCATCAGCATCCACTTTTTTCAGCCGAGGCAGAGAGACGTTGCAGACTCCTGGCCCTGGAGCTTACAGGCGGCAGAATGCGGCAGATTTCCGTCGATGTTTCACAGATCGGACAGAGATCGGTGGACCGGGTTGTGTTGTGAGTTGTGTTGTGAGTTGTGTTGTGAGTTGTGTTATCGGTGGCAGATGTCTAATGATATCTTCATCAGTTTTTCTTCACACGTTCCTTGTACATTACTTCATGGGAAGGTTTCTTTGTTTCAAGTATCTCAAGTCTCAAAACAAAACACAGGATAGCAGCTGAAGATGTGTTCCAAATCGAAACAAAAGCAGCACAGTTTGTTTCCAAGATTCGAATAGATTCGAATCATTTGAATCGTGGCATCATCGTGGCATCTCCGATTTCAGGCAGCTCGCATCATTTCCGGTGAAGGATGAGATCAACAGCAGAGCTCTCAGAGAAGGGAGTTCTGTGGAGTTCCGTTCCCAGCGTCCCTGGATCCAACCAGGGAGACTAAACGGAGGCTAAACGGAGACAGATCACAGCTTTACAAAATGCGGGAAATGTGAGGCAGTGAAAATGAGTTTCTCCATCCTGCACTTGATTTGCTGAGGAAAAATCCTTGCAACAAAGAGAAAAGAAGATTGACACTACAGATAGTCCCAGAGAGTATCCCATGTTGCCAGGGGATTCTCCTTTTAGAGAAAACCTCACAAAAAGATAACCCCACCTATCCCCACCTGTATTCAGGTGGAGATATTAGCTATCAGTATTAGTTTTGCCAGCATCGCATTTTGTTATGAAAGTTTTATGAAAGTTTTGTGTATGACATGTCAGAGTCATCATTTGTCGCCATTTTGACTGTTTACGACTCATTTCTGTCGCTGCTTGCTGCGCTTGTGCATTTCCGAGGCAATGCACAGATCTTCCCACGAGCTCCCCGTGGTTTGTTAAGCGGCCGAGGTGGGACACTATCAGACACTGTCGAGGGTCCTCAGGCCAGTGTCCTCCAACTCATGCCAACCTTAATTCATATGTACTTCGTACGTACGTCATGTGATTGGTATGTGGATCATATTGGATCCAGTTTTTAGAGGTTGATGGCAATACAGGTTTCTGTCACAGATCCATCCCTAGTAAAAATGGCCTGGAAGTCGTGATTTGGCTATGGCAAATGTTTAAGATATCATCATCCCTTGATATCCTCAGCCCTGCAGCGCGTGCCTTCTCCCGTGTTTCGGACATCGCCAACCCGTGCGCAAGGATGTGGAGGGGGGTGCGAAGCAGCAACGATGGCCATTTTAGATGGGGAAAATCAGCCATTTATGAGATTTTCATGGGGAAAAATGATGAAGCAATGCTAAAATTGCTAACCATCGGGTTTTAAGTGCGAATCCAGTATCAATTTGCTGCAAATACCAAATGGAATGGAGTAACTCGCCAGGTTTTGCTGACACCAAAACCGATTGCTCATGGAAAAGCGTTGATGAAATACGAGGAAGTATGACGAACGATGGTGAAACGGAGATACCATGTTTTTTGAGCTGAATCAAAGTGTGATGATGGGATTTCCACAAAGATCGTGAATATCAAACAACAGATCAGCTTCCAAAGCGTTAGGAGTTTTTGCAGGTACATTGTCATCTCGCCAATTGTGGGCATGTTCAATGAACAAGTCCTGGCCTCGTTTGCAGAGCGGCAGTCACTTCACCAACAGACTCTGGACATCTCCAAACGATTCTCGAATTGCATCGCAAGGCATAGTAGAGCACATGACAGTGCCAGAATGTAAGCAGTATTCCAAGCAGAACGTGTTTGCAGGTGGTCCCAATTGAAGTTCTGCAATTTCAGTATCCAATTGAAGCACCAACGCCGTGTGCACATCACCTCTGGCGGCCGTAAGTTTTGTAGGTGGGCATTACGCCATCGAAGATGTCTGCCAGCAAGTCCAGCATCAACACCTTGCCGCCCTGCAATGCCGGCAGAGCAGAATCCTTAGTGAAGTCAAAATGCATCAAAATGCGGTGAAACATGGGTCAAACACTTTTCAATGAATCGAACAAAGAGATTCAAAGAGGAGTTCCATGATAAAAACAGCAGCGAAGTTGGTAACTCAAAAACCGTCCGAAGACCTTTCTGTGGTTCATGTTGATGATGTTGATGTATTGCTCAGATTCTGAAGGGCCACGGGGGGAGCGTTCCTAGAGGCCACGGATTGCCGTTCTAAAAGACCAGAGGTAAGGGACCACAGCAGCATCTCCGGGGAAGAAACTTAAGTCACCTTGACAGTCGAATTAACTTCAATGGCGATCTGTGGCGAAAGCTGAAGTCAAGTGCCGTTTTGCACTTGGCTAGTCTTCAATCTGGCGCCAAAGCTGTAAAACGCAGCTTGGATGATGCGATGAATCACGTCGCTGCTGTAGAGAAAACTGATAGAATGTTTTGCAAAGCTACTCATGTTGCTCATGCTTTGCAATGTGCCTTTTGTGCCCCTTCTGTTTCCTTTCTCTCCCCTTGCCCCCTTTGAATTTTGTTCCCTGCGGCTGCCGCTTTCGCCTACTCTTGCAAGCTTGTCTCCCAAGGTTGTCTTTGTTGATTGGTTCCTTTCGCAGTGTCCAACACCCACCACCAACACTAGCAGCAGTTAGTAGCAGCAGAAGTAACAGCAACAGCAATAGAAAGAGCAACTGGCTCACAACGATGGCTAGACCAGAGACCCAAGTAATTGCTTTCTATTTGGGGTCTATGCTGGTGTATTTTTTTGGGTACTGAGGGAAAATTCTGTACAGATCCAAAAGTTAAGATCTGTTCTTGAAATGGATTTCAAGTTTGAACTTCACGCGCAGCGATCGTATCAGTTTCTTGATGAGGGCTACGGCGGAGACCAAAACATGTTAAGCGACATGAGGTGGCATATCCAAGTATATGTACACAGATCTACAGCATTTTTTTGCACAAATATTTATGTATTGTAATTGTAGTGCATTGTTGTGTATTGTCATGTCCTGCCATGTAATATCATGTTGTGCAATGTAATGAGTAATGTAGTGTTATGGAATGCAATGCAATGTATATACTTATGCATACATATCAGGGCACCTAGAGTGGGAGACAAGTGTGGGAGACAAGTGTGAAATCATGCGGCCCAGAGCAGCCGGAGTGGGAGACAAGTGCGAAAGACAAGTGTGGGAGACAAGTGTGGAGAGTGGGAGACAAGAGTTGTAAAATCACGGCCCAGAGCACCCAAAGAGGGGACAAGTGTGGGGGACAGTTGACAGTAAGTGGGAGACAAGATTGGGAGAAAAGTGGGAGACAAGTGTAAAATCATGTGGCCCAGAGAACCCAGAGAGGGAGACAAGAGCACCTAGAGTGGGAGACAAGAATGGGGGACAAGTGGGAGACAAGTGAAAATGCACCCAGAGTGGGAAACAAGTGTGAGAGACAAGTGTGGGAGACAAGTGTAAAATCATGCAGCGCAGAGCACCCAGAGTGGAAGACGGGAGGCACGTGCGAGACAAGTGGGAGACAAGTGTAAAATCATGCGGCCCAGAGCACCCAGAGTGGAAGACAAGTGTGGAAGACAAGTGTGGGAGACAAGTGCGAGACAAGTGGGAAAAAGTGCAAAATCATGCAGCACGAAGCACCCAGAGTGGGAGACAAGAGTGGGAAACAAGTGTAAAATCATGCGGCCCAGGGCACCCAGAGCGGGAGACAAGTGTGGAAGACAAGTGTGGGAGACAAGTGCGAGACAAGTGGGAAAAGAGTGCAAAATCATGCAGCACGAAGCACGCAGAGTGGGAGGCAAGAGTGGGAAACAAGTGTAAAATCATGCGGCCCAGAGCATCCAGACTGGGAGACAAGAGTGGGAGACAAGTGTATCACACCACCGTAGACCCCAAACAGTGGTTGGATACAACATGTGTTTTGCGGCAAACGGCCAAACACATGACATGGCCACAACAGGAAACGCAAAAATGTGCGCAATAGGCCCAGGACAAAAAGGAAACAAAACAGCCAAAAAGGAAGGAATCATACCAGCATTGGCCCCAAACAGATGCAATGTAGGAAATCTCAGTTATATTTTTTTTGCGGCATAAGGGTATCATGTCGGCATGGATGGGAGACAAAAGGGGGAGACAAGTCGGAGCCAAGTGTAAATTCATACGGGCAAGAGCACCCAGAGTGGGAGCCAAGTGTGGGAGGCAAGTAGGGGACCAGTGTAAAATCATGCGCGCCAGGGCACCTAGAGTGGGAGACAAGTGTGGGAGACAAGTGTACACTCATGCCAGCGCATTCAGAGTGGAAGACAAGAGTGGGAGAAAAGTGGAAGACAAGTGTAACATCATGTGGCCGAGAGCACCTAGAGTGGAGACAAGTGTGGGAGACAAGTGTTGGAGACAAGTGTAGAATCATGCAGCCCAGAGCACCCAGATTGGGAAACAAGTGGGACACAAGTGTGAAATCATGCGGCCCAGAGCACCAAGAGTGGGAGACAAGAGTGGGAGACAAGTGTAATGTAAAATCATGCGGCCCAATGCACCCAGAGTGGGAGACAAGTGTGGGAGACAAGTGTAAAATCACCCGACCCAGAGCATTCAGCATGGGAGACAAGAGTGGGAGACAAGTGCGAGGCAAGTGGGAGACAAGTGTGGAATTGTGCGGCCCAGATCACCCAGAGTAGGAGACAAGAGTGGGAGACAAGAGTGGGAGACAAGTGTAATGTAAAATCATGCGGCCCAAAGCACCCAGAGTGGGAAACAAGTGTGGGAGACAAGTGTGGGAGACAAGTGTGAAATCATGCGGCCCAGAGCAGCCGGAGTGGGAGACAAGTGCGAAAGACAAGTGTGGGAGACAAGTGTGGAAGTGGGAGACAAGTGTAAGAATCCTGCGGCCCAGAGCACCCATGAAAGACAAAAGTGGGAGACAAGTGTGGAAGACAAGTGTGGGAGACAAGTATAAAATCGTGCGGCCCAGAGGACCCAGAGTGGGAGGCAAGAGTGGGAGACAAGAATGGGAGACAAGAGTGGGAGAAAAGCGTAAGATCATGCGATCGAGGGCGCCCACATTGGGAGACAAGAGTGGGAGACAAGTGTAAACTCATGCGGCCCAGAGTGCCCAGAGTGGGAGACAAGAGTGGGAGACAAGTGGGAGGCAAGTGTAAAATCATGCAGCCCAGAACATCCAGAGTGGGAGACAAGAGTGGAAGACAAGTGTGGGAGACAAGTGGGAGACAAGTGTAAACTTATGCTAGAGTGGGAGACAAGAGCGGGAGACAAGTGGGAGACATGTGAAAAATAAGTCACGCGGCCCAGGGCACTCAGAGTGAGAGCCAAGTGTGGGAGACAGTGGGAGACAAGTGGGAGACAAGTCAAAGACAAGTGGGAGACAAGTTTAAAATCATGCGAGCACCCAGAGTGGGAGACACGAGTCGGAGACAAGTGCGGAAGACAAGTGGGAGACAAGAGTGGCAGACAAGTGTGGGAGACAAGGGGGAGACAAGTGTCAAATCGCGCGGCCCAGAGCACGCAGAGTGGGAGACAAGAGTGGGAGATGAGCGTAAGAGTGGGAGACAAGAGTGGGAGATGAGCGTAAAATCATGCGGCCCAGACCACCCAGAGTGAGAGACAAGTGTGTGAGACAAGTGGGAGACACGTGGGAGAGACAAGTGCAAAATCATGTGGCCCAGAGCACCCAGAGTGGGTGACAAGTGCGGGATACAAGTGGGAAGACAAGAGTGGGAGACAAGTGTAAGATCATGCGGCCGAGAGCACCTAGAGTGGAGACAAGTGTGGGGCACAAGTGTGGGAGACAAGTGTTGGAGACAAGTGTAATAGCATTCGGCCAAGGAACGCAAGCCCGGAGACAGAGGCAAAATCCTGCGGCCCAGGGATGCAACCTTTTGAAAGGAGCAAGAACCCCATACAGGTAAACCTGCTTGGGGAAAAAGAGGAAGAAGGAAGACAAGCAAATGAAGAAGGAAAGGAAGAAAGAAACAAAGAAGGACATGAAAAAAGGATACAGGAAAGGAAAGAGGAACGGAGAAAGGAAGGGAGACAAGGCCTCGGGAAGGCGGACACAGCATCTAACAAGAGAAACAACAAGGGACACACGAAGGGAGACAAGCAGGACGAAAAGAAGGGAGACAACTTAAGGGAGACAAGGACACAGCATCCAACAAAGGGAAACAAGCAGGGAGACAAGCAGGGAGACAAGCTGGGAGAGAAGCCGTCGGGAAGGCAAACACAGAATTGAATCAAGGGCAACACGAAGGGAGACAAGAAGGGAGACAAACTGGGAGACAAGCTGGGAGACACGGGAAGGCTGACACGGCATCCAACAAAGGGAAGCAAGAAGGGAGACAAGCAGGGCGACAAGCTGGGAGACAAGGCTGCGGTAAGGCGGGCACAGCATCCAACAAAGGGAAGCAAGAAGGGAGACAAGAAGGGAAACAAGCAGGGAGACAAGGGAGACAAGGCCTCGGGAAGGCGGGCACAGTATCCAACACCAAGGCGGGCACATTTAAGAAAGCATTGAAAACCCCGGACAGTAAACTGCTTGGGGAAAAAGAGGGAAGAAGGAAAAAAGAAGGAAAACAAGAAAAAAATGAAGGAGGGAATGCACAAGAAAATGGAGAAAGAAATACAGAAAGAAGCAAAGAAGATAATCATAAAAGGAGACAGGAAGGGAGACAAGGCCTCGGGAAGGCGGACAGGGCATCCAACAAAGGGAAACAAGCAGCGAGAGAAGACACAGCATCGAACAGACGAAAACAAGAAGGGAGACAAGCTTGGAAACAGGCCAACAGCACCCAGAGTAGGAGACAAGCGTGGGAGACAAGAGTGGGAGCCAAGAGTTGGAGACAGGTGTGGGAGACAAGTGTAAACTCATGCGGCCCAGCACCCCGAGTGGAAGACAACAGTGGGAGGCAAGTGGGAGACAAGTGTAAAACATGCGGCCCACAGCACCCAGAGTGAGGGACAAGAGCGGGAGACAAGAGTGGGAGACAAGTATAAAAACATGCGGCCAAGAGCACCTAGAGTGGGACACGGTGTAAAATCATGCGGCCCAGAGCAACAAGAGTGGGAGACAAGTGTGGGATACAAGTCGGAGAAAAGTGTGAGACAAGTGTAAAATCATGCGGCCCACAGCACCCAGAGTGCGAGACAAGAGTGGGAGACAAGTGTAAAACCATGCGGCCCAGAGCACCGGGAGTGGGAGACAAGAGTGGGAGACAAGAGTGGGAGACAAGAGTGGGAGACAAGTGTAAAATCATGTGGACCAAAGCGAGACAAGTGTAAAATCATGCGGTCCAGAGCACTTAGAGTGGGAGACAAGAGTGGGAGAGAAGTAAAATCATGTGGCCAGAGCACCCAGAGTGGGAGGCAAGTGTAGAGCACCTAGAGTGGGAGACAAGAGTGGGAGACAAGAGTGGGAGACAAGAGTGGGAGACAAGAGTGGGAGACAAGAGTGGGAGACAAGAGTGGGAGACATGTGTAAAATCAGTCGGCCCAGAGCACCTTGAGTGGAGACAAGTGTGTGAGACAAGTGTAAAAGCATGCGGCCAAGGAACGCAAGTCCGGAGACAGACGCAAAATCATGCGGCCCAGGGATGCAACCCTTTGAAAGGAGTAAGAACCCCATACAGACACGCTGGTATAATTGGCGCAATTTGAAGTGACCATGGCCAGACACGGCTCAACATTGGCCCGACATTGGCCCAACAGCGTGCGCTCAATTTTAGCTCTAACCCTTTCGAAGCTGTGAATGAATGAGAAAAGGAACGCACGCCAAAGGGGTCTCGTACTTCAATTTTACTGGAAGGCTGCTTTCATCCTTATTGATGAAACCACCGCCAAACCACCGGACCACCACCAACCACCGCCAACGCACCACCAAACCAGCAACACCATCACCACCAGCACCACCAGCAGCACCGACGCCGCCAACGCAACAATCAACATCTAACTACCTCCACGCCACCGCCGAACCACCACCAAACAAACCAGAACCAAACCACATTCAAAACAACCACTAGGCCAACCGCCACCCCAAACCATATGATCTCCGCAGGGAATAGTGGTTGAAGTTGAAGGGTTGTTTTTTGGTGATCAGCGCAGTGTTTTTTGACTCCCCTTGAACCTACACAGGCGTCACCCACATGTGATAATCCCTTTGATTTCAACACCCGCTTGTCACCATGAAGACGGACAGGTGACACGCACCATGCGACGCCGTCCAAAACATTTGCCACGGACACTTCACTGTTGCTGTTGTTTTTCGCCTGTGCATCACATTGCGTTATCTTCTGTCCTTGGCTGGCAAGGGTCGCGCTGATCGAAGGTTCAAAGATTACACGGATGTCTTTGATTTGCCTTGGATGACATTGGCCAGTCAAGTTCTTGTGGGATGGGGGATGGGTGTTGTGGGGGGGGGGGAAGGGGTTCTTGCAGCTCTCCGAAGGGGAATCGGAAGACCGGGTTTGCAACCTATCTTGGACACATTTGAAAAACTCACAGAATCCTGCGCTTGCCGATCCGTTGATCTGGCACGGGATGTCGATGTCCCTGAAATAAAGTGAATGATGATGGTGATGATGATGATGATGATGGTGATGATGATGATGATGATGATGATGATGGTGATGATGACGATGGTGGTGACGATGATTATGAGCATTATTTTTAGTTTCGTACTTTGGAAAACCTTATTTGCGCAATGACACCCCATTGCAGCGTTGTTGTTTTTCCATGGTGATTTTTTTCCGCAGGATTGTCGCCCCAACATCCATTAAGCCATTTGTTTTGCAGGTGGAAAACATCGTTTTGTTTTGCTGGGGTGTGCATTCAACGGTTTGAGAAGTGCGCTACAAAGGTCTTTCCCACAACTTGGGCCCGAGTTTTCAGGTTTCTGCGGGTTGCTTTGCGCGATTCCTCCGTAATGACGCGCACAAAACATGTTTTCCCATTGTAGCCGGTTTTGAACAGTTTTATTAAAGCAGCCGGCACTTTTCCATTGGTTTTGGCAACTATCACATTGATTACTCCAAACCTGGCAGCTGCAACACGGTGTGATTCGCCAGCGCATTCCCACGTTTTCACTCTTGTTGCAGTAGCAAGAAACCATTGCAGAGAAACAAACAATTTTTGTTCAAGTTGAAGCGCTAGAAGCGCTGTTGAAGCCAGGCAGCGTTTTGCAAATCCATATGATTTCTGTGACATTTCACCGCGCTCGGCACAAGCTGCTAACAAACATTACTTTCGACCGTGGATTTAACATGATTTAACACCAATTTCCCCAAACCTTGTTTGTAAAGGTTTCGAAATCCTTTCTACCAATCAGAGTACCTGAACTCAGGCGGAGATATCTTCTGTTCTGGAAGCAAGACAGAGAAAAAATGTCGCTGACATGGCTCTGTTTAGTTTCAAAATGTTTCAACGATCATTCCAACATCAATTCCAGAGTCAAATATGGCGTTGGCCATCACGTGAAACCGGTGAAACAGCGACTTTTGGCAGCAGCATGCCGAAGAAAAAACGTCAAGGCGCGGATCCGCCAAAAGGCATTTAAGGAAGGTTCATCACGGTTCATTGATTTCATGGCTTGATCATGTGGAAAAAAGAAGAAACGGAAATGGACACAAAGATGTTCCGACTGGTCGTAGAAGGCATGGGATCTTTCCGACAGGATTGGTCATCAAGGAAGACAAGGCCGATGGCAAAACTAAGAAGGCGAAGGCTTCGAAAGATGCGAAAGATACAAAGAACACGGAGGCTGCCGTGGCTGCTGGATCCACTGGATCCTTCGGAAGCAGTGCTGTAGCAGCTGGATCCGGATCCCCAAGCGCTCCGCTGGCACCGTGGCTCCATGACTACTCTGCAGCAGAGCTGGAGGCGTTGCCAAAGAATTCGTCCGGATTTTTTGCCAGATTTTGACAACACATGTCATATACATGTCATATACATGTCACTTGTTTGGGAATTTCGATCTTGACTTGTCCGTCCGGAAGATGTGACATGATTGAACATGTTTGTCTCACTTGCCTCAACTGGTTCATTTTGAATTTCAGTGATCCTTCATGTTCCAAAATGGTGTTCTTTTCAGGATGAGCAGAAGATATGTGAACAGAAGTATTTTCATTTGGGATTGAAAGGTGTTGCGGATCCAGACTCGACTTAGATATCAAATTTGAAACGACGTTCAAAGAAACGGTAGGCTCTGAGACCACTTTGTACTGACCGCCGTTGACGCGGTGATGTGAGACCCAACTTCGATGGAGGCAGCAGTGGCGTGGCTCCTTTGGCCGATGACACCTGAGGACTTCTTTCGTGAGTCCGACACATAGAAATCGAAATCGAAAGGAAAGCACAGGAAGTTACTCTGAAGGATGCACCAGACGTAAACTTACGATGACATGTGCCCAATGGTTTGAGAAAGGTTGCAAGACATGTAACATCCCAACCATACCAGACCACCAGACCCAAAGATTGAAAAGACATGTTATCACATTGACATGCAGTCATACAGTGTATCATACAGTTTGGGACAAGCACGCTATAGCACGCTTCCAAATTTGAGCCAAACAATAAAGATAATAAAGCGTTGATTCGCTTTGATGCTGAGGTACTGGGAGAAAAAGCCCTTGCACCTGAAGCGCAGTGCTCCCAAGTACTACGAGGCATGGGTCCGGGTCAGGAAGTCCATGAAACATTTTGAAGCAAACGAAAAGCCAGAGTCGGACTTTTAATGGTTTTCATACGTTTTCATACGATGTCATGGGGTTCATAGGGTTCACGGAAATTTCAACATGTCAACATTCTTCCTGCTGGGCTGAAGCGTTGACATTTCCGACAGTCATTTCCGCTGCAGCGTGACACAGCTTGGGATAGTTTGACATAGCTTCGGACGCCACGACTGGACCATGCAGGGTCTCTTTGCAAAGTCCGACTTGGATCAAGAACTGCGACAGGGCAAGGCCCGTCCGAGCCGAAGAGGATCAAGAGGATCAAGAGGATCAAAGAAATGTGTCAAAATGACAGAAAGTGAACCGATGCCGATGCGCACAAGAATTCAGCGGGTGCTTTTGGGGTTAAGAATTTCTAGAAGAGCACTACAGGAGCAATCATACCAGAGTCTGACACCAGGGTCATGGAGCATCATGGAGCATCATGGAGCAACAGAGCGTTGAACAGAGCGTTGAACTGTGCAGGTGCGCTACCAGGAACGGCTGAACTTGGTCCGTTTCGAAGGGAAGAAGATCGATCTCAACAAAGGCACGCAGCACGACAGCCATGGCAGTTCTGACCCCAACCTGTTGACTTTCCCCTGTTCATGACTGTGACGGTTCTCGCCAGGCTCAGGGATTGCCAGCTTTCAGGAAGTTCAAGAGGCGCATGGCGCAACGAAACGAGCGCTCAACGAAACGAAGATCCACTCCTAATCTCTCCTAATCTTTGTGAAGGAAAACCAGGAAAACCAGGAAAACCATGCACAAATGGAGGCAATCATGGTAGCAATACGTAGCAATAGCAATGCTGTTTTGACGATAAGATCGGTGGTTCACACATATCGCAATTTTCTGTTCTGTGTCTGTGAGGCTTGGAAGTACGGGGCAACTCTGCAGGCGCCGGCACATGACATGAAGAGTACCGTTTTCTGGGGGACAGCATGTGGTGAACGCAAGCAGGAAAGAAGATTGTCGTAGTGTTTCGTTTGGGTACGTTGCAGATAGGCTCAGACACTTGCGTATGTTTGAGACAAATCTCTTGACTGCATAGAATTTGGTGGTGTTTTTGACAATACTATCGATGTCTGATGTTTGTTCAACCCCGGTCAGCAAATACACCAAAAACACTGAACATTTTCTCACGACATGATCGTCGCACCGATCCTGTTGAAGTTCTGAGACACTATGGTGACTAATTTAATGGTGACTCATGGTGACTACCTGTGTTCACTATCGTGGCACTATCGTGGCACTATCGTCTCGCTTGAAACATTGCCAGGTTCTTCATCCCCAGCAGTTCCATTCAGCAGCCTTGGACCTGAGATGTGACAAGATGTGACAAGATGGTGACATGACACATGAGATGATGACGACATGATGACGACATGATGTGACCCATTGGGACATCCAACAGTCGACAGTCTGGGACGTCGGGGTGGTGACGCCCATGCCATGTGCGCTTTGTACATTTTGTGGGCCCTGTTGGGCTTTGTATAATTTTGTGTTGTACATTTTGATGTACATTGCTGTACACAAACAGGGCATTTTGTGTTGTAGAAGTGTTGTAGAACTTTTGGGCTTGTTGCGCCCTGTTCTGCGACCTGCTGCGCTCGACTTCCAGGTCAGGGCCACCATGGCAGCACTGGAGCGGAGCTTCGGTGCTCTCTTTGGTGCCTCGAGACAACTTACGAGACAACTTGAGATCGGTTGAGATCTGTTGAGATCATTTGGAATCGGCTTTAAGAAATTATTTAAGGAATTAAGATGTTGAGATTGATGTTGAGATTGATGTTGAGATTGATGATGAGATCCTTCTTGGACGTGCTTGGTTGATGTTCAAGAGTTTCAATCGCCTTTTCTTTCCTTTTCTTTCTATGTCTTCTTCATGATTTATTGGAACGTGCTCTTGAGATGTTTTTGATTGTTTTTGGACGAACATCCCAACTGGTCCCAACTGCTTCTGGCTGCCTGTTCCGGCCTGTTCCTGCCTGTTCTATGTCCCTTGCATTTCAGTATGAATGGCATGTCTCAACTTTCAGCAAATCTCGCATCACGTGCGAGATCAACTCTGCATCAAACGAGAGTGGTTCTTCCAAGTCAACATAACTCAACATAAGTCAACATAAGTCAACTATGTTCAGCAGACTTCAGAATTCCTGCTGGAAAAATAAGCTGTTGGTGCACCATTTGTTTTTGATCCACCTTGTCGAACTGTCGAACCGTCGCCAGATGGGCCACTTCGGCCACTTCATGTGAGTGGGTACAGTTTGTAGAGCCTCTGCCGAGGTGCGAATGCCTATGTCACGCCAGCTGGACAGCAGGCATGTTGGATCGGTTGAGCCATGTGGGCCTCTCTTTCCTGCACTTTGCAGCATTGGGATGCAGCAAGTTTCACCAAAAATGGTGATCCACATTGCACAATCATGACGGTTATGTGATGGTTATATGGCCAATCATGTGGCCAATCATGTGGCCAATCATGTGGCCAATCATGTGGCTTCTGCACTGGTGTCACTTTCGCCACAAGCGAGGACTTGACATGAATTGACGGATGATTTTCTGAGTTGCCAGGGCTTGGCACCACACTACGACGATGTGGAGGCGCAACGGCGCAATCTTTTATACTTCGTGTAGCTATGTGTAGCTACGTTGTAACCAGCGATTTCCAGCGATTTCCAGGATCCAACTTTGATATGGATCCCCGGTTGCAACCATCTACCAATCCACATCAATCCACATCAATCCACACTCCTATGATTTCAATGAAGTTTGTTAGGGAAGAGCTTGGTAGGAAGCCAGCGACCCACGCAGAGACAACCTCCATACCCTCCATACCCAAACAGACAGTCGCCACTTGCCGCGCCTGCTTCAAGAAGGAGGCAAAATGAATAGAGAGAAGTTGAACAGAGGTAAGTTTGATAGAGATCAATTGTGACAGAGATAAGTTTGAAAGCAGAAAGTGATGGCAGGGAGTTCGATAAAGATACGCTGTGATAAAGATAAGTTACTGTCACAGAGAAAAGCTATAGGAGACAAGTGTTTTGCTGAAGACAATTTCAGGTCAAGATAAGTTCTGATAATGACAAGCTGTGCCAGACACAAGTTAGGACAGAGATCAATTTAGACAGAGGTTAGTTTGAGGAGCACACTGGAGGAGGATGTGAACTCCACGCAAAAATATGGAAGAAAAACAGATACTGATCCCCGTCTCCAAACCATTTACCACACCATCATAGTTCTCTGATGGTTGTACAATCGTATTTTCCCATTGGAAACTCAACCAACCTCCACAGGTCTTCATGTTGCAGTTGGAGGGTTCCAAGCACTGGAAACTCCACCGTCCACCCGATGATGATGCGAGCTGCGAATACCCACTGCCGCGCACTGCATCCAGAGATTTCCAACAGGAAACGCATGGACATGCGGCAAACGTTGTGAGTTTCCCGGTTTTTCAAGATTTGGATATCAATTTGAAGTGGTGATGTTTGGCCGAAACGTGTAGGTTGCAGATATTTTGGTGTAAAGCATGCTTGCCAATCGTTGATATGACATTTTTTCCGATGGAAAAATGTTGAAATGGGAAGCGCACTGCTTTGAAGGTCCAGTCTAGCCTTTCCAAACATTATGTTTCAATAGCTTGTTTTTCAATGCAAAAGATTCAGGAAAATCACCGTTTTTATTTAGAGGCAAATGATTTAGAAGCATCCATAGACCATGTTGCTGGAAATAGATTTTCAATTATACCAGCGTTGACCCCAAATAGATGTAGGAAATGTCAATTATGTTTTATTTTCGCAGCAAAGGGTATCATTTCGGCATGAGTGGGAGACAAGTGTGGGAGACAAGTGTGGGAGGCAAGTGAGAGACGCGTGTAAATGGGAGACAAGAGTGGGAGACAAAAGTGGGAGACAAGTGGGCGAGACAACTGTAAAATCATGCGGCCCAAGGCCCAAAGCACCCAGAGTGGGAAACAAGTGTGGGAGACAAATGTGGTAGACAAGTAGGAGACAAGTGTAAAATCACGCGGCCCAGAGCACCCAGAGTGGGAGACAAGCATTGCAGCCCAGGGCACTCAGAGTGAGAGACAAGTGTGGGAGACAAGTGGGAGACAAGTGTAAAATCACGCGGCCCAGAGCACCCAGAGTGGGAGACAAGCATTGCAGCCCAGGGCACTCAGAGTGAGAGAAAAGTGTGGGAGACAAGTGGGAGACAAGTGTAAAATCACGCGGCCCAGAGCACCCAGACTGGGAGACAAGTGTGGGAGACAAGTGTAAACTCGTGCGGCCCAGGGCACCCAGAGTGGAATTCAAGAGTTGCGAGACAAGTGTAAAATCACGCGGCCCAGAGCACCCAGACGGGGAGACAAGTGTGGGAGACAAGTGTAAACTCGTGCGGCCCAGGGCACCCAGAGTGGAATTCAAGAGTTGCGAGACAAGTGTAAAATCACGCAGCCCAGAGCACCCAGAGTGGGAGACAAGAGTGGGAGACAAGGGTGCGAGACAAGTCTAAAACCATGCGACCCAGAGCAGTGGGAGACAAGAGTGGGAGACAAGGGTGCGAGACAAGTTTAAAACCATGCGACCCAGAGCAGTGGGAGACAAGAGTGCGAGACAAGTGTAAAATCATGCGGCCCAGACCACCTACATTGGAAGACAAGAGTGGGAGACAAGCGTAAATTAAAATCATGCGGCCCAAAGCACCCAAAGTGGGAAACAAGTGTGGGAGACAAGTGTAAAATCACGCGGCACCCAGAGTGGGAGACAAGTGTGGGAGACAGATAGAAAATCATGCGAACCAGAGCACTCAAAATGGCAGACAAGAGTGGGGGACATGTGGAAGACAAGTGTGGGAGGCAAATGTATCATCATGCGGCCCAGAGCACCCAGAGCAGAAAACAAGTGTGTGGGAGACAAGTGTAAAATCATGCGGCCCGGAGCAATGACAGTAGAAAACAGGGGTGGTCAAGTGTGGGAGACAAGTGTGGGAGACAAGTGTGGGAGACAAGTGTAAAATCATGCGGCCCAGAGCAATCAGAGTGGGATACAAATGTGGGAGACAAGTGTAAAATCATGCGGCCCAGACCACCTACATTGGAAGACAAGAGCGGGAGACAAGTGTAAAATCATGCGGCCCAAAGCACCCAGAGTGGGAAACAAGTGTGACAGACAAGTGTGGGAGACAAGTGTGAAATCACGCCGCCCAGAGCACAGTGGGAGACAAAAGTGGTAGACAAGTGTGGGAGACAAGTGTATCTGGGAGACAAATAGAGCGGGAGACAAGTGAAGACAGACATCCACAGAGCCGGACCAAGCAGATTTGGGGACAAATGAAGCAAGAGAAGTGAAGACAAAGATCCGGAGAGCCGGACACCAACAGCCAGACAGGGAGACAAATGAAGTGAGACAAGTGAAGACAGAGATCTGGAGAGCCGGACACCACCAGCCAGACCGGGAAACAAATGAAGGGAGGTGAGGACTGAGATCCGGAGAGCCGGACACCACCAGCCAGACTGGGAGACACATGAAGGGAGACAAGTGAAGACACCTCTTCAGGGAGAAGTGAGAACCCCAACAGTAAACTGTTTGGGGAACAAGATTCAAGAAAATCACCATGTTTTGAATAGCGAATGATTTGGAAGCATCCACAGCCCATGTTGCTGGAGATAGACTTTCAAAAATGTAAGATGATTTTTCAAATGTAAAACGAATCGTTTGCGTTTGGGAAATTTGGGGACGACGATGACGACGATAGGAGGAGTTGTGTGAGCTGCTGATGGAGTGCGTTTTGCAGCCAGGTGTCGGAGACCTCAGAGACAGTTTATAAAACAATATTCGAAACATAGATACTATACAATACGTATTCAATACGTATACATCAATCATCTCTATCAATCCAAGAAGTCAAACTTCCGACAATATGGACAGATGGAAAAGCCAAGATGGGAAGGGCCAGAGAAGAGAGAAGCTAGACAAGGAGAAAGTCAGAAGAAGATGAGACAGGAGAAAGTCAGAAGAGAGAAGATGCAGACGCGCGAAAAGGTAGGAAAGTCGCGAAACACTGTGTTTGTCCAATGTTTTGTGGCTCCGGAGGGTCGAAAAGTAGGCTCGCTAAAGCGGCGGTTGCGGAGCCATCTCGGGAGATGAGAGATCAAAAATTGCACGCCTTTGTGTGGCGCGAAGCGCATTTTGAAGTAAAAATGTAAACACCTCTGCTCGGAGCACTTTTGGAAGTTGAGATATCGAAAAAGTGCACGCCGCTGTGGTGCGAAGGACATTTGGAAGTAAAAAGTGGCAAAACACACCATTCTCGGAGCACTTTTGGAAGTTGAGATGTGGAAAAAGTGCACGCCGTTGTGGCGCGAAGCACGTTTTGCAGTAAACAAGATGCAGCCCACGAACCCGAATGCTCACACGAATCTTCTTGACACTCTTGACATGACACTCTTGGGAAGACACTCCTCGGAGACACTGTTGGGAGACACTCTTGGCATGACACTCTTGGGAGAAACTCTTGGGAGACATTCTTGGCATGACACTCTTGGCGTGACATTCTTGGGAAGACACTCTTGGAAAGAAACTCTTGGGAAGACACTCTTGGCATGACACTCTTGCGAGACACTCTTGGGAAGAAACTCTTGGGAAGACACTCTTGGCATGACACTCTTGGGAAGACTCTCTTGGCATGACACTCTTGGGAGACACTCTTGGGAAGAAACTCTTGGGAAGACACTCTTGGCATGACACTCTTGGAAAGACACTCTTGGAAAGACACTNGGCATGACACTCTTGGGAGACACTCTTGGGAAGAAACTCTTGGGAAGACACTCTTGGCATGACACTCTTGGAAAGACACTCTTGGAAAGACACTCTTGGGAAGACACTCCTGGGAGACACTCTTGGGAGACACTCTTGGCATGACACTCTTGGGAAGACACTCCCAGGAGACATTCTTGAGAAGACANGACACTCTTGGGAAGACACTCCTGGGAGACACTCTTGGGAGACACTCTTGGCATGACACTCTTGGGAAGACACTCCCAGGAGACATTCTTGAGAAGACACTCTTGGGAAGACACTCTTGGAAAGACACTCTTGGGAGACGCACTCCTGACATGACACTCTTGGAAAGACACTCCTGGGAGACACGCTTGGGAGACACTCTTGGCATAGCACTCTTGGGAAGACACTCCTGGGAGACACTCTTGANCTGACATGACACTCTTGGAAAGACACTCCTGGGAGACACGCTTGGGAGACACTCTTGGCATAGCACTCTTGGGAAGACACTCCTGGGAGACACTCTTGAGAAGACACTCTTGGGAGACACTCTTGGCATGACACTCTTGGGAAGACACTCCTGGGAGACACTCTTGGGAGACACTCTTGGCATGACACTCTTGGGAAGACACTCCCAGGAGACATTCTTGAGAAGACANCTGACATGACACTCTTGGAAAGACACTCCTGGGAGACACGCTTGGGAGACACTCTTGGCATAGCACTCTTGGGAAGACACTCCTGGGAGACACTCTTGACGCGGCACTCTTCGCAAGACACTGTTAAGAAGACACTCTTGGCGTGACACTCTTGGCAAACACTCTTGGCCTGACACTCTTCGGAGACACTCTTAGGAAGAAACTCTTCAGAAGACACTCTTGGGAAGACACTCTTGGGAGACACTCTTGGCATGACACTCTTGAAAAACGACGCAAAAGTATTGCGCCTGCCACACAAAATGATTGTCGACACTTTCCAGACACGTGGGAATCTCACAAAGTCACAAAATGCCATATTTGCCACACAAAACAACGTTTCGACACGTTTGAAACGTCTACAACATCATCACTTTTGCAGCTTCCCCCATAGACAACGACGTTTCGACATTTGAAACGTCCAAAACATCATCACTTTTGCAGCTTCCCCCATAGACATCGACGTTTCGACACTCCAAAACGTCATCACTTTTGCAGCTTCCCCTTTTAAAGACAACGGCGTTTCGACACTCCAAAACAGCATCACTCTTGCAGCTTCCCTCATAGACAACAACGTTTCGACATCACCTGTCAGAAAATGCCACGCGTGCCACACGATTTGCACGTCTTCACTCCTGGACGCAGCCCTGACAATAAGATTCGCAAAAAACACACAACACGACACGTCCAAAGTATTGCGCCTGCCACGAATCATGACGATGAAGGTCTCCAAAGTGCTGCGCCTGCCACGAAAAATGCAAATCAACTTTTGAAAACGTCGCGAAGGTATTGCGCCTGCCACACCAAACGGCTTTCGACACGTCATGAAACACGTTGAAATGTCACGAAGCGCCATGCCTGCGAAATGACATTGCGACAAGTCGAAAACGTCCAAAAATGACCACCTTTGCGGCTTCCCCCGTAGACACGGCCATAGCGACCTCACGTGCACACTTGCGGACGGTTGCGAACGGTTGCGAACGGTTGCGGACGGTTGCGCAACGTCTAGCGAACACACCTTCAACCCCCAGACCCCCAGAGTGAAACGGGAACCCTTGCTACGCATTCGGGAAAATGTTCAAAACACTACACGTTCGGAAGCTTTTGGAAGTTGAGATGTCGAAAAAGTGCACGCCGCTGTGGTGCGAAGCACATGGACGTCAAAATGCTAAAAACACCAAATGTTCGAAGCACTTTTGGAAGTTGCGATGTCGGAAAAGTGCACGCCGCTCGCGAAGCACCTTTGAAATTCAAAATGCTGAAAACAATACATGTTCGGAGCACTGTTGGAAGTTGAGATGTCGAAAAAGTGCACGCCGCTGCGGCGCGAAGCACATGTGGAAGTCAAAATCGTAAAAACAGCACATGTTAGGGACACTTTTTGATGTTCAGTTGTCGTTTTGTGTGGCAGGCGCAGGGGATTCTGCACCTTGTCCAAAATGAGCTAAACGTGTTGGTTTTGTAGCATTTTCAAGAACAATGGCAGGCGTGGGACATTTGAAGAGGATATGTAAAGATGCATTTTTCCTGGCAGGCGCAATACAAGAGACACCTCAAGCAGACATGTTAAGAGGTCAGGGCGGTCATGTCCGGAGAGGGGTTGCAATTTTGGAGCATCAGATCTTCAGGTTTGCTAAGATGCTTTTGCATGACAAGTGCAGCACTTCGTATGATCTGGCAGCACTTTGTCGTGGCAGGCGCGGTACTTTAGACAGATGAGGTGGAAAAATCGCAAAACGCATTGGCACGAGGCCGTTAGCTCTGCACTCAACTTTCCATTTTTCAAGGAAGTCTCGCAGAATTGCTTCGTTTTGAAATGTTGCACTACACTACATTACACTACATTACATCACACGACAACTACAACCACAATTGCAACAACAACAACAACAACAACTACTACTACTACTACTACTACTACTACTACTACAACTACAACTGCAACTACAACTACAACTATTACTACTTTTACTACTATTACTACTGCTACTACTACTACTACTGCTACTCCTACTGCTGCTGCTGCTGATACAATTACAATTACAATTACAACTACGACTCTACAAGTACAACTACGACTTCAGCTACAACTCTACAACTACAACTTCAACTACAACCACATGATAACCACAACTACAACTACAACAGCTACAGCAACAACTACAACTACTACAACTACAGCTACAACTACAACTACAACTACATGGCAGCTACAACTGCAACTACTACAGCTACAGCAACAACTACAACTACTAGAACTACAACTAAGCAACTACAACTACCAATACCAGTAGTACTGCACAAGGCGGTGGCGGAAGTTTCAAAGATAGGAAACCTATAGGAGAAGTTGGTTGTTGTGAATCATGGATTTTAGAGCGATCCCACTGATGGACCCACAAGTGGTTGGAGGCAGCGCAGGGTAGATGTAGTTGTAGTTGTGGTTGTAGTTGTGGTTGTAGTTGTAGATGTAGTTTTGGTTGTAGTTGTAGTTGTAATGCAATTGTAGTTGTAGTTGTAGTGCAGTGCAGTGTAGTGTAGTTGTAGTGGTTATTGTGGTTATTGTGGTTATTGTGGTTATAGTTCTAGGTTTTGTTGTTGTTGTTGTTGTTGTTGTTGTTGTTGTTGTTGTGGTAGTTGTAGTTGTCATGTAGTTGAAGCTGTAGTTGAAGCTGTAGTTGAAGCTGTAGTTGTAGTTGTTGTAGTTGTAGTTGTAGATGTAGTTGTGGTCGTAGTTGTAGCTGTACTGCAATTGTAGTTGTAGTTGTAGTGGTAGTTGTCAAAGGAAGTTTCGTAGATAAACTCCGAGTTACAGATGGTTTTAACCTCGTTAGCCCAAAGGTCATTGTGGCAGGTGGGCACCTGCGTGAAGAGATCATTAAGTCACCTTCTCATCAACCCAAAGATCATTGTGTCAGGTGGGCACCTGCGTGAAGAGATCAGGAAGTCACATTCTCATTAGCCCAAAGATCATTGTGTCAGGTGGGCACCTGCGTGAAGAGATCAAGAAGTCACCTTCTCATTAGCCCAAAGATCATTGTGTCAGGTGGGCACCTGCGTAACGAGATCATGAAGTCATCTTCTCATTAGCCCAAAGATCATTGTGTCAGGTGAGCACCTGCGTGCAGAGACTATAAAGTCACTGTTGCGATTTGAATGTGTTTTGCAAGCCAGTGTTTGCAGTTTGCATTGGAGCTGCTACATCCAGGATGAGATTTGGATGTTAGGATTTGCACGAAACCTTTTGTTCCCCACAACTTTGTGTGGGGTTCTTGCTTTTTGCTTTGCACCTCCCGCCGCCTCCTCCTCCCGCGTCTCCTCCCGCACACACACACAACATTGTCACACACAACTCTCACACACACAACATTGTCACACACAACATTGTCACACACAATTCTCACACACACAACATTGTCACACACAGCTCTGACACACACACACACACAACATTGTCACACACAACTCTCACACATCGTCACACACAACTCTCACACACACAACATTGTCACACACAACCCTCACACACACACACACAACATTGTCACACACAACTCTCACACACACAACATTGTCACACACAACTCTCACACATTGTTGTAACAGTGTGTGTTGAGAGTGTGTGACAACATTGTCACACACAACTCTCACACATACAACATTGTCACACACAACTCTCACACACACACAACATTGTCACACACAACTCTCACACACAACATTGTCACACACAACTCTCACACACACAACATTGTCACACACAACTCTTTCACACACAACATTGTCACACACAACTCTCACACATCGTCACACACAACTCTCACACACACAACATTGTCACACACAACTCTCACACACACAACATTGTCACACACAACTCTCAACACAGTGACATCTGCCTTCACNACACAACTCTCACACACACAACATTGTCACACACAACTCTCAACACAGTGACATCTGCCTTCACTTTGTGTGGCAGGCGTGGCACTCGGTGACATGGACCTTCACTTTGTGTGGCTGGGCTGGCTCTGGTGACGCGCTTGGTCGGCGCTGGGGACCTGTGGCGCCGCGCCTCTTTTGCGTGGCAGGCCTTCGTTTTGTGTGGCAAGCGTGGCACTCAGTGACATGGACTTTCACTTTGTGTGGCAGGCGTGGCACTTACAGCACTGGGCTGGCTCTGGTGACCCGCTTGGTCGGCGCTGGGGACCTGTGGCGCCGCGCCTCTTTTGCGTGGCAGGCGTGGCACTTGGCGACATCTGCCTTCGTTTTGTGTGGCAGGCGTGGC
>BGPT01000166.1:114171-167665 GCA_003297045.1 Symbiodinium sp. clade C Y103 | reverse complement strand
CTTGAACACAATCTTTCTTCCACCATGTCCTCTCTCTTTCCTGCCTTTACCATCTCATTTTCACATCTGTTTGTTGATTCTTGGAAGGAATTGACTTGTCGGGTTATCCGGTCCTTTAATTTTTTTCGGGTAAACGGAGGTTCCGTTGCCGTGAAAAGTTGGCTCGCGCGCGCCACAGTCTAGGCGTCGTCGTTTGGAATCGGATCTATCTCGAACCGCGCTGGCAATGGTAGTAAGGCTCTCAAGGTGACTTTTTTGTTTCTCTGTCGACGCTGTGCTATTTTGTTTTGCATGTCTTGCTGTGCTTTGCGCACTGGAACGGCTGCTTCAAGGCAAGTTCTTGTGTGACACTGTGTTGCAATTTGACTGCGTTTTGCAAGCCAGTGTTTGCAGTTTGCATTGGAACTGCTACATCCAGGATGAGATTTGGATGTTCGGATTTGCACGAAACCTTGTGTTTTTTCGGTAAACGAAAGTTCCGTTGCAGTGAAAAGTTGGCTCGTGCGCGCCACGGTCTTAGGCGTCGTCGTTTGGAATCAGATCTATCTCGAACCGTGCTGCCAATAGGAGTAAGGCTCTCAAGCTGACTTTTTTGTTTTTCTGTCGACGCTGTGCTATTGTGTTTTGCATGTCTTGTTGTGCTTTGTGCACTGGAACGGCTGCTTCAAGGCAAGTTCTTGTGTGGCACTGTGTTGCAATTTGATTGCGTTTTGCAAGCCAGTGTTTGCAGTTTGCATTGGAACTGCTACATTCAGGATGAGACTTGGATGTTCGGATTTGCACGAAACCTTGTGTTTTTTCGGGTAAACGGAGGTTCCGTTGCGGTGAAAAGTTGGCTCGCGCGCGCCACGGTCTCAGGCGTCGTCGTTTGGAATTGGAATCGGATCTATCTCGAACTGCGCTGGCAATGGGAGTAAGGCTCTCAAGGTGGCTTTTTTGTTTCTGAGTCGACGCTGTGCTATCGTGTTTTGCATGTCTTGTTGTGCTTTGCGCACTGGAACGGCTGCTTCAAGGCAAGTTCTTGTGTGGCACTGTGTTGCAATTTGATTGCGTTTTGCAAGACAGTGTTTGCAGTTTGCATTGGAACTGCTACATTCAGGATGAGATTTGGATGTTAGGATTTGCGCGCAACATTGTGTTTTTTCGCTGCGTGCGGTTTTGGCGATGCAATTTTTTGCGCCGTTGTACGTAGTTCTGTTGTGTTTTGCATTTCACTGTCTGCAAATCGCATTGTACTGGTTACGTCAACTCTTCGCTGCTGCGGCTGCGTGCGTAATAGTATTGTGTTTTGCAGCTGGACATCGTAAATTGTATTGGAATGGCTGCATCCAGGCTACGATGGTGACTTGTCAGCAGATTTTTTCCATTTTGGCGCTGGTGATTTTCTTTTTAAACCTTTTATTCAAAAGTTGTTAAAATCGTGTTTTTTCTGCCTTTGCCGTCGAGATTCGGTTTTGTAAATGCAATTTGTGGCGCCGTTATGCGTAGTTCTAGCGCGTTTTGAAGTCAATGTTTGCAAATCGCATTGTAATGGCTGCGTCAAGGCTCCTCTGTGCCACNTATGCGTAGTTCTAGCGCGTTTTGAAGTCAATGTTTGCAAATCGCATTGTAATGGCTGCGTCAAGGCTCCTCTGTGCCACGGCTGCGTGCGTAATACTACTGTGTTTTGCAGCTGGACATTGCAAATCGTATTGGAATGGCTGCATCCAGGCTGCGATGGTGACTTGTGAGCAGAATTTCTCTATTGTGGGGCTGGTGATTTTCTTGTTAAAGTCTTTTTCAAAGTTTTCAGAATTGTGCTTTTTTCGGCTTTGGCGTCGAGATTCGGTTTTGGAGCTGCCATTTCTGGCGCCGTTGTGCGTAGTTCTGTGGTGTTTTGCAATTCAATGTCTGCAAATCGCATTGTAATGGCTGCGTCAAAGCTCCTCTGTGCCACTGCTGCGTGCGTAATACTATTGTGTTGGCAGCTGGACATCGTAAATCATATTGGAATGGCTGCATCCAGGCTGCGATGGTGACTTGTAAGCAGATTTTTTCCATTTTGGCGCTGGTGATTTTCCTTTTAAACCTTTTATTCAAAAGTTGTTAAAATCGTGTTTTTTCTGCCTTTGCCGTCGAGATTCGGTTTTGTAGATGCAATTTGTGGCGCCGTTATGCGTAGTTCTAGCGCGTTTTGAAGTCAATGTTTGCAAATCGCATTGTAATGGCTGCGTCAAGGCTCCTCTGTGCCACNTGCGTGCGTAATACTATTGTGTTTTGCAGCTGGACATTGCAAATCGTATTGGAATGGCTGCATCCAGGCTGCGATGGTGACTTGTGAGCAGAATTTCTCTATTTTGGGGCTGGTGATTTTCCTGTTAAAGTCTCATTAAAAAGTGTGCGGGCGCTGGAAGCGGTGTCTGCAGCAACCCCGGCAAAGAGAAGCAAGTTGGTTCGACAGTCTCTGGCATCGCCATCGTATCAAGCGCCTCCGCACACAAGCAAGGCCGCGCACGAAAAGTGATGCAGCAGGAGACTGTGGTGACTCGTCGTGTTGCTGTGCTGCCCGCGAAAGGTAAGCAGACCTGGTGACGCTCGCCGCACAGCTGTGCTGCTTGCGGTGGGTCCGGGGCCGCCAGCATTGGTGCGCAAGGCTGTGCTGCCTGCGCATCACGAATCCTGTCGACACTGTTCGCGCGTGAGAAAAAGGGCGGCTGCTCCAAGGAAGAACTGGGGTTTGTCCCAAAGCATGCGTTGTCTGTGAGCATTTCTCTGCGTGCTGTGTGTGAATCAGTGCTGTGTCTAATGGGTTGCTGTCTGTCGAAGCTTCTCTGTGTAAAGATTTCTTTGTGTAAGAGCTTCTCTGTGTGAAAGTTGCTCTCTGTAAGGACTTCTCTGTGTAAAAGCTTCCAAGTGTAAAAGCTTCGCTGTGTAAAGAGAGAAGAACTTGCATGAGAAGAGCAGTGAAGAGCTTAGAAGACCTGCATTGAGACAACCAGAGAATAATTCAGATGACATTTGAAAAGATGAGAAGAAGTGTGATCAGCTGAGAAGAGTTGAGAAAAGAAGAGAAGACATCAGATGAAATGAGATGAGATGAGATGAAAGGAAAGACATTGAGAAAACACGACATGAGATGAGATGAGATGAGATGCAATGGACCATGTCCGAGCATAGCTACACCTGAGAATAGTTTGATGAACTGAGAAAAGATGAAATAACTTCAGATGATATTTGAAGAGATGAGAACAGCTGTGATCAGCTGAGAACAGTTGAGAAAAAAAAGAGAGACGACATGAGATGAAACGAAATGAAATGAAATGAGATTAAATGAGATGAGATGAAAGGAAAGACATTGAGAAAACACGACATGAGATGAGATGAAATGGGATGCATTGAACCATTTCCAAGAATAGCTGGAAGACGAGATTGAAAGCGGCAAGAAAATTGAGAAAACGCGGGAAGAGGCGAGAGTCCTTCCAAAAAGGTCGAGAGGAGATGATGACACTGGAGCAAGATGATGACGTGTGCGTTGAGCGGAGTTGCGACGCCATGATTCCTCGCGCCAGCTCCTGTAGGCAAATCGTGTGCTGCGATCCTATAGTCTTAAGCTTCTCTTCTTTTGGAAACTTCCGCCACCCGCCTCGTGCGGGTTATACTTGTAGTTGTAGTGCAGTGCAGTGTAGTGTAGTTGAAGTGGTGATTGTAGTTCTTGTGGTTGTAGTTGTAATTGTTGTAGTTGTTGTAGTTGTTGCTGTTGTTGTTGTAACTGTTGTAGTTGTTGTTGTTGCTGTAGTTCTCATGTAGTTGAAGTTGTAGTTGTAGTTGTTGTAGTTGTAGTGGTAGTGGTAGTTGTTGTTGTAGCTGCAGTGCAGTGCGGTGCAGTGTAGTGTAGCGTAATTGTAGTGGTTATTGTGGTAGTGGTAGTAGTAGTAGTAGTTGTTGTTGTTGTTGTTGGTGGTGGTGGTGGTGGTGGTGGTGTTGCTGGTGTTGTTGTTGTTGTTGTTGTTGTTGTTGTTGTTGTTGTTGTTGTTGTTGTTGGTGGTGGTGGTGGTGGTGGTGGTGTAGTTGTAGTTGTAGTTGTAGTTGTAGTTGTAGTTGTAGTTGTAGTTGTAGTTGTCATGTCGTTGAAACTGTAGTTGTAGTTGTAGTAGTTATAGTTTTAGTGGTAGTTGTAGTTGTAGCGCAGTGAAGTGTAGTGTAGTGTGGTTGTAGTGGTTATTGTGGTTGTGGCTGTAGTTGTTGTAGCTGTAGTTGTAAATGTAGTTGTAGTTGTAGCGTAGTGTGGTGTAACGCTCCGAAACGAAGCAAATCTGCGAGACTTCCTCCATTTTCCAAGTGGACAGCTTCAAAAACGAAGCAATTCTGCGAGGCTTCCCTCAAAATGGAAAGTTGAGTGTGCAGCTGATGGCCTCGTACCACTGCGTTCTGCAATTTTTCCATGCCATGTCTCTAAAGTATTGCGCCTGGCACGAAAAAGTGAAGCTAGGTCATACGAAGTGCTGCACCTGTCACGCACAATCATCTTAGCAAACCTGCTCTTCTGATGCTCCAAAATGACACCCGTCTCATGAAATCAACGCCCTGACCTTTCAACATGTTTGCTTGAAGTGTCTTTTGTATCGCACCTGCCACGAAAAATCCATTTTTGCAGATCCTCTTCAAATGTCTCACGCCTGCCATCGTTTTTGAAAATGGCACAAAACCCACACGTTTGACTCACTTTTGACAAGGTGCAGAATCCCTTGCGCCTGCCACGCAAAATGAAGCTTCAACGTGCAAAAGTGCTCCAAACCCATCAGTTTTTAACACTTTTGACTTCCAAATGTGCTTCGCGCCACAATGGCGTCCACTTTTTCGACATCTCAACCTCCAAAAGCGCTCCGAACCTGACAGGTTTTAGCGCTTTTTACTTCCAAATGTGCTTCGCGCCACAACGGCGTGCACTTTTTCGACATCTCAACTTCCAAAAGTGCTCCGAACATGACAATTTTTAGCACTTTTTATTTCCAAAAGCGCTCCGAACCTGACAGTTTTAACACTTTCTACTTCCAAATGTGCTTCGCGCCACAATGGCGTGCGCTTTTTCGACATCTCAACCTCCAAAAGTGCTCCGAACCTGACATTTTTTAGCGTTTTTTACTTCCAAATGTGCTTCGCGACACAACGGCGTGCACTTTTTCGACATCTCAATTTCCAAAAGTGTTCCGAACATGACAATTTTTAGCACTGTTTATTTCCAAAAGTGCTCCGAACCTGACAGCTTTAACACTTTCTACTTCCAAATGTGCTTCGCGCCACAACGGCGTGCACTTTTCCCGCACCGCAACTTGCAAAATTGCTCTGAGACGGTCAGTTTTTAACACTTTTTGCTTCAAAATGTGCTTCGCGCCACACTGGCGTGCAAATTTTCATCTCCCATCTGGCCAGATGGCTCCGCACCCGCCGCTTTATCGAGCCTACTTTTCGACCCTCCGGAGCCACAAACATTGGAAAAACACAATGTTTCGCGACTTTCCTACCCTTTCGCGTCTCTTCTGACCTTCTTCCTGGCTGTGCTTTTCCATCTGTCCATATTGTCGGAAGTTTGACTTCTAAACTTCCTTCGACTGCAGCTACAACTACAACTGCAAGTACCACTACAGCTACATGACAACTCCAACTCCAACTACAACTACAACTACAATTACAACTACGTGACAACTACAACTACGGCTGCATCTGCACTGCACTATAACCACAACTACAACTACTACAACTACAACCACAACCAACTACACTCCAACTACGTTGCGCTGCCTCCAACCACTTTTCGGTCCATCAGTGGGTTCGCTCTGCCATCCATGATTCACAGCAACCAACTCCTCCTATAGGTTTCCTATCTTTGAAACTTCCGCCACTGCCTTGTGCGGTACTACTGGTACTGTTTGAAACCAACGGCTTTCTGAAATTCAGCGATTATTTGTAAATAGGAATGACACTGTTTTCAATTTGCTCACGAAAGGTTCGTTTCAGGTAGTCTCTCGCACTCAGGATCTCTTATACTTTCCTCGTGGGACCGTACACTCTGGCATTGCAGAGGCACAATTCTCGCAGCATTTGCTGAGTTCAAAATGCTTGGAATGACGATTACTCACGGTGTGATTTGGCCAGGGAGGCTTCAGCAACCATTTGACGGTTTCGACATACCAAGGACGATGGGTTTCGCATTGTCATGTTTGTCTGCAAAATTGCGACGTAAGTGAAGCCAGTCGAGGCCACTAGAAATTCGAAAAGAACTAGAAAGACATCCAAATTCAAACGAAAATTGTGAAAAGTTTAAGACATAGCAAGACTTTGGTCTATGACAAAATGTGTTGATCATGTGATCCTGGTGATCGCTCGAAAAGTTCTTGATGACGAGGGCGTTTCATCCAGGAATCTGTTGGCACAGTTTCCTGGAGAAAGCATTGGCGGGTGCTCTGGACAAAGCTGCAGGACGCCACAGCTGTAAGCTTTGAAAAAAAATCATTGGAAGATATCAACGATATCAGATTTGTTGAGTTGCGATGTTTTGGGTCAAGTCTTCACAATTGAGTCACGACCGAAGTGAAAGAAAGGCGAAGATCCTGAATTCCGAAGCGGTCTTCCACTGAACTTCAGCCACATCATGGGATCCTGGTGCGCGGACGAACGCACAAATGCGCAATTGTGCGAGAGATATACATGAAGGAGTCCTGTAGTTCCTGGTAGTTTGTCAAGTCTTGTTGACACTCCATGTCCCAAATGTCCCAAATGTCCCAAATGTCCCAAGTCTTGTTGAAGTTCAGGTACGAGCTTGGAAGCAACTTGGTTTCGATATGCCATATATGCAACATCAGTCCTGTGATGTCAATGCGTGTTGTTGTGAAATATAGCCTTCAAAACATACGAAACACATCAAAAATCTTGAAAGCTGATGAAAGCTGCATAGACTTACAAGCCGAATTCCTTCGAATCCCTTCGAATCCCTTCGAATCCCTTGAGGTGAATCTGGGCCGCGAGAAAGTTTTCGCCGCAAAGCCAAGAGCCTTCTCACTCGCCTGCAGGACCCCAGTGCAACACACAGCGTGACTCGACGATTTTCACTGCTTTCACTGATTTCACCACTGGTTTCAGCATCAAGATTTGTCTGCTGTGCTGCCATGTAGGAATTCATCGAAATGGATGAGGCCGCAGAAGTTGGATCTTTTTCAAGACACACTTCGACCATTTTCCATCCAATTTTCCACCCAGGTCTGCGATGAAATGGCTGTGGACTTCATGACACAACGTTTACCGCCTGGCACTCAAAGTTACAACTCTGCATATCTGTGCATATCTGTGCATATCATGTGCAGGAGCTAGTCTTGGAGCTAGTGGTGTCTGAATTTGACAAACTGGAAACCCTGAGCGACGTATTCGAGCTGTGCTTGCACATAGGTTTGCATTCCTCAGCACATTTCGAATGAATGATGTGACGAAACATCATCGGTTTCCTTTTCACTTTTGTCTACTTTCATTGTTGTAACCCATTTGCAAGCCAATGCGACCAAGAGGAAGCTCAGCATTTTCTTCAGGCCTCGTCCAGCTTCGAAGAACCCGAAGGACCCGAAGGACCCGTGCCCATTGAAACCGGCAGGAAAGAGAAGGCATGAGAAGGCCAAGTAAGAACATATGATTACATTAGGAACAAAAAGTCTAGCATGCACGTGTGCATAGAAGTGTTATGAAGTGTTTCAAACGGCCACGATTTCGCTCAAAAGCTGAAAGAAATTCGTTTTAGAAAAATTTGTTTTTTGCAAAATTTGACGAAAGTTTCAGGAGAACAGTGTGGGTCCAGGCCTCAGATCATCATGTCGTCAGACGGTCGTCAGACTGTCGTGTGTTTTTTGATGGCCCAAGGTGAAGGTATCACTGCTGAGACCAAAGTGAAGTGGCCCTTGGACCAAAATTCATGTGAAACAAAAAACAAGTCACTGTTGGAATTTCATGTCGTCTGATGTGTCCTGAAATGAGCCTTGCAGAGTTAGAGGCGCTGCTTCAATGAGTCACGGTGTATATCACTTTGTACCACGGTGTTGCCAGTGGAAGATGCCAGAAGATGTTGAAACGAGTGCGAAACCATAAAGGAGACTTGCTCTGACATGCAGATATAGTGCTCATAATCACAAAACATTTACATCATGTGTAGATATGTATAGATATAGTCTGATATAGTCATATAGTGTTGATGTGATTGTTATCAGTTGTGGTTGGACACATTGGACACATTGGAGACAGCTCTGAATGTGACCATGTCATACGATTGTCGAAACATGTCGAAACATGTCGAAAGCTACGATTGTGACGAGGTTGGACCCTTCAGCGGTTCGGCCCATGTTGAGCACGGACGAAGAGACCTCGGAGGTCACGGTGCTGCTCTTCCACTCCGTGGGAAACGACAGCGGCCGCCACATGTGCAACGCGGAAGCTGCCGAAGCCGAAGAAGTTGGCTGCCTCCGATTCGAGGCCGCCGATAAGTGCCGATAGCCCCCAGACACGGTGTTTTTTCATGTTGTTTCATGTCATTCATGTCATTGACATCATTCCAATCATTCGTATCATTCATATCCCAATTTCTGCAGATGAAAGTCAACGATCTTCATGTACAAATGGACCACTTAAAATCCTCCTAACTCCCACCGTATCAGGCTACCACGTTTCTGCCTGCATTGCGGGCTCTTCATGCGGCAGGCAAAATGTACGGGAATTCTACCGGTGGTCTTGGTTTGTCCTTTCTTCATATGCTTAACGGGCTCTTTTTTGTGCAAGAACTGATCAATAATCTTTTGGTATCAATTTTGTGGGTCATGATTTTGAGAGGGTGAGGATTCAACAGAAAAAACATTTTTATGGTTCATTATCCTAGACACTGCTGTCATGTTTTTCCGAAACAAGATCTCTAGATCTTTTCACCAGTTTCATGTGGTTTCATGTGGTTTCATGTGGACTTTGCTGACCTTTTTGCAGACCTTTTGCATTCGCCAGGAACAGATGCTGTGCGCTGTGGTGATTTACCATTGGACGAAAGCGATGCGATTGCAGCTCGGATGAAATTCGGATGAAATCGCTGGGATGAATTTGGGATGAATTTGGGATGAATTCGATGGCACTTGGTGAAGGTGATTTGAAACTGTGCACTTGGTATTCAGCGAAGAAAGAGTTGACTTTGAGCTGTGCCAAACTCTGTTTAGATCTGTTTCGTCGGATCTGCAGGCGCTCTGTGAGAATTTGGTCGAAGCGGGCTGTTTGGAGCGAGCGTGAGGCAGAGGGTGCGGAGAGAGACAGTGATCCGAAAATGGAGGAGATACTAAGATATAGATCTGGAACAGAGATAATATAGAGCTAGAGCTGAAACAGATCTCTCTGGACTGATTGAGATATAGAGCTGAGATCTCTGGACTGAACCACCGCTGTCACTGTCGCAAAGGCTGAGAGGCACATCGCACATCGAGGCACATCGAGGCGTCAAGCCCTGAGACAATCTGAGACATCCGACTATCCGACTTCATCCGACTTCATCCGACTTCAGGATGCAAAAACACAACCTAACACAACCTAACACAACCTGCCAGGGAAAGCCTTGAGTCTGTGTCTTAAAGTCGCGAGTCTCCATATGTTGATACATCTGTTGATACATCTTTCTGATACATTGCTTCCATATCTTAGGATGTGAATCACCATGGCTTTTGGAATCGCAGGGTTTTAAACTTCACACCAGAGTGAAGTATGGTGCATTTGGACCCAAAACTTTGCAATGTCTGTAGAAGGTTGAGGCGCCTTTGTTCGGCATTTTGTAGTTGCGCAGCCTTTGCTTTTTTTGCAGGTCCTGGCGTAGCCATGGCGAAAACCCAAGATCGAGATTCGCCGAAGGCCCTCGAGCTCATCCTCGAGCTCATCGAGCTCATCGAGCTCATCGAGCTCAGCTCAAGTTCCGCAAGAAACTCCGACCAGAACCTCCACGCTGATGACGATGAGAACCGTGTCAAAACAACGCAACTTTGAATGTGTTGTGGCTGAACAAACTCTCAGAGGAGGGCACAGCATCCTATAGGCGATGTAGCAATCCGTGCTAATAGCCATAGCAGCACATGATATTGGTTTTTCATCAATCGCCATAGCATTATGTGTCAACCTTCGCATTGCGTTCTCGGTTCTACGACGTTTACCAAGTTGACGACTTCAGCTCTTTGAGACAGCTCTTTGCCACGTTGTTTCAACTGACACGTTCCGACAAAGACTGGTGGCCGTAGCAGTTTGAATTTCAGCGCTTGGAAGCCTTGGCCTCTTCTCTGATGTTAGTCATTGTTCGTCCAACAGCAGCATTGCTTGCCACTTGCTTGCCACTGCCGGGCTGTTGGGCTGTTGGGACGTTGGGCCGTGGGCATCAAGATCATCAAGATTCAACCCCTCAAAATCCCTTCAACATCCCTTCAACTCTGCGCAATGCTATGTTTGTAGTTCGTGTGCCCTGCAACGTTTCAGTGTGAACATTGAACAACAAGATACAACAACAGAGCATCACAAGGCCTAGCCGGCCTAGCCATGCCTAGCCTAGAAAGGTACAGCAACACGTTTTCAACACAATGCAATAGATAATGCAATAGATTTTAATGCAATAGAAGATGCAATAGAAGATGCAATACAGCAGTGCAACAAGTTTTCTTCATCTTCTACCGTCCTTCATCTGTGTCCATCGATGCCGTCCGCGACCAGACCTTAGAAGCGACTCTGCTGGGCAGCCTTAGGCACTGCATCCGAGATCGATCTGTTTCGTTCCATTTCGTTTCAGCAGCGCTGAGGCAGCGGAGTCGAGAGGCGTTGCAGCTCTTGGCCAATGTACCACTGTGCTATGCCTAGGCTATGCCCCAGTGCTTCTCCCAAGAGCTTCTCCCAAGTGCTTCTCCACAGTGCTTCTTTGGTGCTTCTTTTGCAATCCTTGCTGACATTTCTATACATTTGTTGCCTCCAGGAGAACGACATGAACACCATTTCATGCAGCTTCATGATGGCTTCATGCATCTTTGTCGATTAATTGTCCATCCTTTGCCAGTCTCGCCAGATGACTTCTTGCCATTTTGTAACAACCATAGCACACAGCATCACAGCAACTGTACCAGTTGAAACATTTGAAACCGTTTCAAGAACCTCAGGTAGCAACAAAATACATCAAAATACATCAAAATACTGATCCTGAAATGGTGATCTGAACCAAAGTGGTCGAGAAAGGTCAGTTCAACACATGCACCGATGCACCGATGCACCGATGCACCGATGCACTGAGCAGCTCCAGGCCGGAACCATGGCGTCGAAAAGGCGCCAGCGTCAGCATCTGTCAGCATCTGTCAGAACTGAAAGATGGAAAAACAAGGGGCAAATGCCCGGGGCAAACTGGGCAAACTGGGCAAACGAGAACGGAATGCTCGGAATGCTCGGAATGATGAGGCTGGTGCCTCTACCGGTGCAAGCCGTCCTTATCCGCAAAGAAGGTGGCAGCGTTTGATTTCAACAAGTCCAAAGCCAAGACTAAATGAAAACAAAGATGTTGTGAGTCCGAGAGTCCCTTGTCGTTTGGATGACAGATGCACGTGAAAGATTGTGAAACGTTGAGTTTGACTCGTTTGACTGTTCGAGTTTGCTGCATTTGATCCAAGGACACTTCACTTCGGAGGCCACAGAGAAGGATTCTTTGTCGCCAATTTGCTGACACCTTTGCAATGCTTTGCAGGTGTTGCTTGGAAGCTGAGTTCTTCCCACATCCCGAAGATCCTTGGGAGGACCGTGGAACGGTTGGGCATTGTGTGTTGGTGACTGAAGCAACATCAAGCAGCCACGAACAGCCACGAAAGTGCGGCACACGTGGAAGCGTGGGGCATTTGGGTTTTGGTCAGGCTGCAGCAGTCTGGCTACACGGTTTGCGGCCTCAGGATGAAAACACAGAGACAAAAAAGAGAAGACAAAATTGTTGCTCAAATATTGCTCAAATTGTTTACAAGGAGTTGCACATAGTTGCACACTCAATCTGTTTCTCCTTTGTTTCTCCAGGTCGCTATTTTCTCAAATCAGCACGGACCTGGACGACAGAGCACGGCGGAAAGGCGATGCTTGAGCATCTGTGAGTCATTCTGGTATTCTATCAAATTCTATCAGATATTTGTTTAATTTTGTTTATTTTTGTTTTTATGCATGTTTTATGCATTTTTATACTGTGTCTTTTGATTTTGTTCTCTTGGTCACCACGCAAAATGATGATGCGATGATGGCATGGCATGGCATGGCAGGATGACGACGGAGGTGGAGCAACTGCTGCAGACGTTCGAAGACTTCCGCTCCTTCGTCGACTCCGTCGACTCCGTCGAGCTGCAGATCTTCGTTGCGACGGTTCGGACGGCCAAGGACGGCCAAGGACGGCCAAGGACGGCCAAGTTCCATGAGAATTCACATAATTTTCACATAGTTCACCAATTCACTCTTTATCGACCAAGGCACGGGGTGACATCCAAGACCCTTTTCGAAAGCCCAACATCGGAGACTTCGCTAACAGAACGGTGAGAAAGGAAAAGAAAGGGATAAAAAGCTGGAGAACATTGGATTGAAACAGGTGAAAGAGATGCAAGACATGAAAGCAGTAAATCAAATGTTTCAGAACGTCACAGACAAGTTATAAAGACATCTTGAGAATTTCGCATGTCTCAGACAAGGAATGTGGGAGCTACTTTCCTCGCTGAGCAACCAGCATGTGCCTCAGCAAAGATTCAAACAAGATGCAAGATGTCCAAGGACTCAAATTGTGCCTCAACAAACCGTCCAGTTTTGGAAATTTTCAGCTTCAAATTTTGCAAATTTTGGATCTACTTCTCAAAACGGTCCCTGTGTTTCACAGGCCCATTGATGTCAGCCAGAGTTTTTTCGCTCCAAACTCAGAATAGCAGTGGTAGCATATTGCAGCCATGCACAATCATGTGTGTCTACTTGACAGACGGTGAAAGGCAACATCAAACTTCATCACATTTTGTTGGATCTTGGGTCTTGGATGGTCTTGGTCTTTGAGAAGAAAATGACCAAAATGAATCAAAAAATGAATCAAAAAATGAATCAAAATGACACTGTGATGACCTGGATGGCGTCCGGGCTTCGTCCAGGGTCGTCGGGGTCGTCTGGGGCCCGCTCAGGTGGGAAACTCTGCCGGACGCGGGGGCGACATGGGGTCCTCCGTGGATGCGGAGTTTGCGCGGCGGATTGGACTCGACTTCCACACTGAGGATGTCGAGATTTTCGATGCAGATGCAGCATTTTGCAGCATTGACATGGACATGAATTGAAACATGAATTGAAATTATCGTTGATGAATGGATGTGAACTTTTGAAAAAATTTCACGAAAGCTAGCGGTAGCTAGCTGGAGTTTAGTCTTGCTTCAGCAAGGGGAGGGGCAGGCCTGAGTCCGACACAGTGACTTTTAACTAGAACCCCACCCCTCCCCCCAAAGCTCCCCGGACATTTTGAAGCGGTGTTGGAAGCAGATGGTCACGGGCTCAAATCCTGCCAGGGGCATTCTGAGGTCCCTCTTCAACTCTCTAGCTCAGGTTTTGTTTCTGCGCTTTCCCGTTGACGCCAGCCACACATATACCAGCAATGTGCAAAGGTCTTGGAGGGGTCGTAGCACAAAACCCACTTGTCCCCGGTCAAATCTTGTCAAAACATGTTCAACTTTGATGTCAAATTTGAGCCGCGCACAAAAATATACCTTTTCGTGGGGCCCAAAGTTGAAGATTTTTAGTTTAATCAAAAAGCTCTTTGAAGGCCTTCTCTATAGACCCCATACGGAGGCATACGTGTATGTCCTGCATTTGTTATTGCATTTATTTTACATTGATTTTACGATTTGTTTTGCTGTTCAACATGTCGCCTTACACGTGGACACGTTTTTCCTTACCATTTGTGCCTGCATTTTTCCCATTGTGTTTGCATTTCTTAACATATGTCACATCATATGTCTGTGCGTTTACCCTTACTTGCTCGACATTTGTGCTTACACGTACGTGTACATGCTCGACAGATATAGTTATATTGGACCGTAACTTGGCGCAACGCATATATTTGTGCCACAACAAATGCAACACGTGCATTAAGAAATGCATCAACAAATGCAAATACATGCACAACAAATGCACAAGATTTGATTATGTCAGTACGCAAAATAAGATTGTATTTTCACAAAATCAGATCTTATACATTTGTTGTTGCATTTAATTACACATTTACTTACATATACTTGCATACATTACATATATGCTTACATTTGTTCTGCATTTGTGGTTTGTGTCGTACATATGCAAACGTATATACAGAACAAATGTGAATAAATGCCACAACAATTGCAGCCACATGCCACAACAAATGCAATTATATAAATGCCACAACAAATGCAAACAATCGCCACATCAAACCCGAACAAATGCAGAATTGTGCGTCAGAAAATGCATCAAACATATGTAAAATTAAATGCTGCAACATATGTATATCTGATTTTGGGGGTCCAGACCCTGCAGGGTAATGTTTTTGGAGAAAGTTAAAATATATTCTCTGCAAATGTTCTCAAAAGTATTCAAAGTTGAGCCCCACAGTAAATATAGTTCTTGGTGGGGTTCAAAGTTGAAGATTAAGTATGTTCTCTGCACTTCTTGCCAAAAAGTATTCACATTTCAGCCCGACAAAAATTATCATTTTGGTTGGGCCCCAAAGTTGAAGATTAGACATGTTCTTCGCAAATCTTATCCACAGTAGTCAAAATTGAGGAATAAAGTCAGATTCCGAAACTTCTCCGGATTGCGCAACTACGCTTGCGCAACTTCGCCGTCGGATTGCGCAACTAGGATTGCGCAACTGTGCCTGCGCAACTTCAGGGATTGCGCAACTCTGCCGGTGCAACTTCTTCCCCCGGATTTCGCAACTCCTGAGCTTGCGCAACTCCGCCGGTGCAACTTCTTGCNTGCGCAACTTCAGGGATTGCGCAACTCTGCCGGTGCAACTTCTTCCCCCGGATTTCGCAACTCCTGAGCTTGCGCAACTCCGCCGGTGCAACTTCTTGCCCAGATTGCGCAACTCCTGAGATTGCGCAACTCCCCTTGAGCAACGCGGATCGCAGCATTGCGCAACTCTGCAACTCCGCACACGCTNGCAACTTCTTGCCCAGATTGCGCAACTCCTGAGATTGCGCAACTCCCCTTGAGCAACGCGGATCGCAGCATTGCGCAACTCTGCAACTCCGCACACGCTTCGCCGTTTACATGGTGTGTACAACGGTGCGAAGAGATCCAAATTCCCAACACCCTGGAACTTCAACTTGACTTTGATTGTGTACAATGAAAAAAAGCTATCGAAAATCCCACCCCATTGTAACTTCGAATTGACTTTAAGTGTGTACAAAAGAAAGAAGATATCAAAATTCCCATCCCCATGGAACTTCAAATTGACTTTGACTGAGTACAATGAAAGGAAATATCAAAATTCCCACCCCCATGGAACTTCAGATTGACTTTGACTGGGTACAATGAAAGGAAATATCAAAAACCCCACCTCCATGGAACTTCAGATTGACTTTAAGTGTGTACAACAGTAAGAAGATATCAAAATTCCCACCCCCATGGAACTTCAGATTGACTTTGACTGAGTACAATGAAAGGAAATATCAAAAAATCCCATCCCATTGTAACTNCAAAATTCCCACCCCCATGGAACTTCAGATTGACTTTGACTGAGTACAATGAAAGGAAATATCAAAAAATCCCATCCCATTGTAACTTCAAATTGACTTCAAGTGTGTACAAGAGTAAGAAGATATCAAAATTCCCACCTCCATGGAACTTCAAGTTGACTTTGACTGAGTACAATGAAAGGAAATATCAAAAATCCCACCCCCATGGAACTTCAGATTGACTTTGACTGGGTTCCATGAAAGGAAATATCAAACACCCCACCTCCATGGAACTTCAGATTGACTTTAAGTGTGTACAACAGTAAGAAGATATCAAAATTCCCATGCCCATGGAACTTCAGATTGACTTTAAGTGTGTGCAAGGGTAAGAAGATATCAAGATTCCCACCCCCATGGAACTTCAGATTGACTTTGACTGAGTACAATGACTGAGTACAATGGTAAGAAGTTACCGAAAATCCCACCCCATTGTAACTTCAAAGTGACTTTAAGTGTGTACAAGAGTAAGAAGATATCAAAATTCAAACCCCCATGGAACTTCAAATTGACTTTAAGTGTGTACAAGAGTAAGAAGATATCGGATATGTGATATCAACTTCCCATGCATTGACTGTCAGAATCCCACCGGGGCTCATTGTCCGATTGAATCTCATTTCTGGGTATCACGATACCTCCTTCGAATTTCGCAATTGGGTTTCAGAGTTTTACAATCTCCCCTGCAGAATTTCACAATACGATTTTGAAGTTTCACAATCCAAGTTTCACAATACAATCCGTATTTCGAGTTTCACAATCTGGTTTTAGAGTTTCACAATCTCCCCTTCAGAGTTTCACAATACGATTTTCAAGTTTCACAATCCAAGTTTCACAATACGACCTCCAAGTTTCACAATCCGACCGCCAAGTTTCACAATTCAAGTTGCACAATCTGACCGGGGAGTTTCACAATCCGATCGTGAAGTTTCACAATCCGACGTTGACCCAAAATTGAGCCCCACAAAAAAGTATAATTTTTGGTGGGGCTCAAGCTTGACGATTAGATATGTTTCTTGGAAATCCCGCCAAAGGTATTCAAATTTGAGCCCCCCTAAGAATTAGAAGTTTTTTGGGGTGCCCAAGGCCCAAACTTGAAGATTAAATAAGGTCTTTGCATATCTTGCCCACAGTATTCAAATTTGGGCCCCACAAGAATTGTACTTGTTGGTGGGCCCAAAGTTGAAGATTATACCAGTAGTACCGCACAAGGCGGTGGCGGAAGTTTCAAAGATAGGAAACCTATGGGAGAGGTTGGTTGCTGTGAATGATGGATGGCAGAGCGAACCCACTGATGGACCGACAAGTGGTTGGAGGCAGCGCAGTGTTGCTGTAATGTAGTGTAGTTGTAGTTGTGGTTGTAGTTCTAGTTTGTAGATGTAGTTGGTTGTGGTAGTAGCTGTAGTTGCAGTTGTAGTTGTAGTGCAGTGCAGTGTAGTGTAGTTGTAGTGGTTATTGTGGTTGTTGCCGTTGTTGTTGTAGCTGTTGTAGTAGCTGTTGTATGTGTTGTAGTTGTAGTTGCCATGTAGTTGAAGTTGTTGTTGTTGTTTTTGTTGTTGTTGTTGTTGTTGTTGCTGCTGCTGTTGTTGTTGTTGCTGCTGCTGTTGTTGTTGTAGTTGTAGTTGTAGTGGTCGTTGTAGTTGTAGTTGTGGCTGTGGTTGTAGTTGTAGTTATTGCTGTAGTCTAGTCTACTGTAGTGTAGTGTAGTGCGGTTGCAGTGTAGTGCAGTGTAGCGTGGCGTTTGCAGTTTCTAGTTTGTAGTGTGGTTGTAGTTGTAATGGCAGTGGCAATTGTAGTTGTAGTTCTGGTTGTAGCTGTGGTTCTAGTTGTAGTTGTAGTGAAGTGTAGTTAGTGAAGTGTAGTGAAGTGTAGTGTAGTGTAATGTCACATTCCGACACGAAGCAAATCTGCGAGACTCCTTCCATGTTTTGAAGTTGACAACATCAAAACAAAGCAATTCTGCGTGTCTTCCTTAAAAATGGAAAGTTTAGTGTGCAGCTGACGGCCTCGTACCAATGCGTTTTGCAATTTTTCCACTCCATCTCTCCAAAGTATTGCGCCTGCCACGAAAAAGTAAGTCCGGGTCATGCGAAGTGCTGCACCTGTCACGCAAAATGACTCTAACAAACCTGAAGATCTGATGCTCCAAAATGCAACCCGTCTCAGGAAACCAGCGCCCTGACCTCTAAACATGTCTGCTCGATATGTCTCTTGTACTGCGCCTGCCATGCGAAATGCATCTTTGCAGATCCTCTTCAAATGTCCCACGCTTGCTTTCGACAAGATGCAGAATCCCTTGCGCCTGCCACACAAAACCAAGTCTGAACATCCAAGAATGGTCCGAGCATGTAGTGCCTTTAGCATTTTCACTTCCAAATGTGCTTCGCGCCACAACCGCGTGCACTTTTTCGACATCTTAACTTCCAAAAGCTGTCCGAAGCTGACAGTTTTCAACGCTTTTCACTTCCAAATGTGCTTCGCGCCACAGCGCCGTGCATTTATTCGACATCGCAACTGCCAAAAGTGCTCCGAGAATGCTGTGTTTTGACACTTTTGACTCCAAATGTGCTTGTCGCCACAACGGCGTGCACTTTTTCGACATCTCAACTTCCGAAAGTGCTCCGAGAATGGTGTGCTTTGTGCCTTTTTACTTCCAAATGTGCTTCGCGCCACAACCGCATGCATTTGTTCCGCACCGCAACTTGCAAAATTGCTCCGAGACCGTAAGGTTTAAACACTTTTTGCTTCAAAATGTGCTTCGCGCCACAACGGCGTGCAATTTTTCATTTCTCATCTGGCCAGATGGCTCCGCACCCGCCGCTTTAGCGAGCCTACTTTTCGACCCTCCGGAGCCACAAACATTGGAACAACACAATGTTTCGCGACTTCCCTACCTTTTCGCGCACCTGCATCTTCTCTCTTCTGACTTTCTCCTCTCTGATCTTCTTTCTTCTGACTTTCTGCCTGTCTCAGCTTCTCTCTTCTGTTCGTCAGCCCATCTTGACTTTTCCGTCTTGGCTTTTCCATCTGTCCATATTGTCGGAAATTTGACTTTTAAACTTCCTTCGATAAATAGGCTCTTTGCAAATCTTGTCAAAGGTATGCCACTTTCAGCCCCACAAAAAAAACTGTTGTTCCGCGTGTAAAACTCCAGGACAGCAGTAATTTCTATACAGAACGGGACACCCCCAGAGGGCAGTTTCGAGGGTTTCCCAACTAGTGTACTTCAGGGTTCTGGGTTCCCAAGTAGTGTATTTCAGGCTTCTCTGACTACCACACAGACTGCACTCTGAAGGGGTCCCTTCAATGAGGCCTGACTCTAAAATCACCGAAAACCTGTAGAAAACGAACAAACCTCGAGAAAACCCAAAAAAAACAAAAAAGACAAAAAAGAAAACAAAAGAACCAAAAAAACAAAAAAAAAACAATATTTCTAGACTCTTCAGTTGAGAGGGGGGATGCTAAGCAAGACTCTGGAAATATTGTTTTTTTTTGTTTTTTTTGTTTTTTTTGTTTTTTTTGTTTTTTTGTTTTCTCGAGGTTTTCTCGAGGTTTTCATTACTTTTACTGGTATTCACTGGGTTCCGGAGAGGATTCCAGCCGAAAGTCTAGACATACTGCATTTTTTAATTCTTTGTTTTCTTGAAATTGTTCTCTGTTATCATTGGTTTTCTGAAGGATATCTTTAAACAATTTGGAAGGGGGTAGGCCTTATTGTTTGCAATTTCTGGAGATTGTGGCCCTTTTTGTGTATTTTTCTAACCAAGGAGCGTACCCTCAGTTCAAAGGATAAAAATCCAAGGAAACTTGCATAAAGGCATGTTGCACTGTCTTCAAGAAATACCATGGTATCTTAAAGTGCGAAATGCTTATTGAAGAAAACCTTTTCAAAATAAGTGTTTACTTCCTACAAGGAATACTATGCTTGTTCAAAGGACAATTCCATGGAGTCAAACTGCACTTTCTTAAAGACACATCTACCTCTTGTAGAGGGATTGCTGTACATATGAAAGGGTTCCCTTTTGTAAAAGAACATAAACCATACCGTACTCTTTCACACAAGCTGCTGTGTATTTTGAAGGCTACTGCTCGAAGGAATGCCACACTCTTTTAAAAGGAATACTGTGTATGCATGTAGAATAAGTTATATATATATACTGTATATATGTTCGAAAACATGATATAGTGAATTATATTATCTTAAGATGATGCTATATGATTCCAAATGAATAATGTTTCTTTTTCAAAGGAAAATTGCATAACACCATTGTTCAAGTAAATATTTCATGAGATTATCTAGTATTTCTTAAAAGGAATACTAAACTCTTAAAACAAAAAAACTACATTATATGTATTTTCAAAACTTGTCTTAGAGAGATACTACCCTTGTCTAAAAGGATTGCTACCTATATGTGAGGAATGGAATGCCCTTTTTTCTGAAATACATGGCAGACATGACGCACTCTTTCTAGAGGAGTGCTGTGCACATCTTAGACCCTCAGAAAATGTTGCCATCTCTGTAAGAGAATGTTGCATGAAGGTATGCCACAACTTCCACAAGGAATGCCACCTTCATTTAAGGGATGACTTCTGAGGAGCATGCTGTTGCCCTTAAAAATCTGAGCTGATAGTTGGTATTTTGCGTTGAAAACACCACATTTTTCAAGAGAACAGTATGCTCATCCTTGCAAAACATACCATGTCTCTGTCTGCTGCAGGGAGCTCTGTCAGGAAGATGCAGTACTGCTTGGGGACGAAATCAAATCTCTTGTCAATCGAAAATGCTGTTGTCTCTTGTCACTGCTTGCTATAAAGGCATGCAACATAGAAGCACGCACCACCCTATAGTTTGAGCATGGCNTTGTCACTGCTTGCTATAAAGGCATGCAACATAGAAGCACGCACCACCCTATAGTTTGAGCATGGCGCAACCGGTCGAAATTGAATTCCATTTATCTCCAATACTCATTGGCCCAATACAATATTTCATAGCAAAAACAAGTGTACTGTAGCATCTTTTTACCAAACTGAATTTCCTAGCTGTTTGACAGGTTTGCTTTCAGGTCCTCTTAGTTTATTGTTGCCTGATGTGCAAACTTGGATATGCACTGTATACACACAAGACTTGCAGNATGTGTCATTGCCATCCTACATAAGCATGTTGCTTTCTACTTACTCAATGTTAGCAAAAACTTCAAAAAGGCGCACTCTGACAGCGTCCCGCTCTCTTTCTATAATCCCACCATTGCCATTGTCCACATATAGTTGCTCTAGACATCTCTAGACTCTAGACACTCTGTCTTCAGCATCTTAAAATCCCATGATGTTTCCAAGCTCATATGAACCTTAGCTTTCGTTCACCCCCCTTGGCCTCAAGTCACTAAAGGGTGGCATCGGCTACTGCATGGCTTTCATGTCGGGGCCATTTTTTGTGGACATCATAGCCATGGGCCATAGCCCTCATCATCATCCTCATCTTCATTTGTCTTCATCATCGCCAGCCATATTCTCGTCGTCATCCTGCATTGTTGCCCGTCGTCGTTGTCATCATCACCATCATCACCATCATCACCATCATCACCATCATCACCATCATCACCATCATCACCATCATCACCATCATCACCACCATCACCATTATCACCATCATCGCCATCATCCCCATCATCACCATCATCACCATCATCACCACCATCACCATCATCACCATCATCACCATCATCACCATCATCACCATCATCACCATCATCACCATCATCACCATCATCACCATCATCACCATTATCACCATTATCCTCATCGTGGCCTCTGAGTATCAGGCACATCAACTACGTCCCACGAATCCTCGGAGGAAGCAACCAAAAAAGAATGTGGGTTCAGCACTCTACCATTTATCGCCTGCTATCACAACCACATCCACTTTATTCGCCCCCGCTTGCTCTCAAGTATAGACAGCCTGAGGTTTTTTTTGTCTTGAAAAACGGAACATCGCATGACCGCACCGTTTTGGCGTCAGGATTGGCTCCAGAGGTCCTTCTAAAACTGCAGGACGGGGAAAGAATCGAAACTCAGAACTGCTCAGAATGTTTGATTAGAAGGACCTTTGGATTTCACGGAATTTCACGTCCAAGCCGCGAAATGTGAAAGATTGGATTAGATGAGGCAAAGGTTGAAACGACATGGCCTCGCAGATTGGAGAGTTCATACTTCTGCATGATCAGATAGGATCAGATACGGATGTTCTGCTTTCAGCTTAGCTGAATCAGTAGGGCAGAGGCAGAAGGCGTCTTTAGATTTTTTGCCTTCATTCTTCCGTTACTTCCTTTGCATCCTGAAATTTCCAACATGTCATTGCTGATTCCTTGCAGACCGCAAAACACGGAGACTTAGCCAGAAAGCTCCGCAAGGCCACAAGGATGAAAACTTTATGCAACGACTTGCAACGAATTGTGCCTTACATGTACATATGTTATACATGTCGCCTTGTTTTTTCCCATGTCCTGTTCATTTTGTGCCCGGATTTGTGCCCTGCATATTTGACATGGGAGGCAACATGTGCGCAACAGTTTGAGGGCCTTGAAGCCACGGCCGCGACTTCGCAAAGCTTGACAACGCAGGCGCTGCCAGACCGACCCATGTGTTGCCAAAATGCGTTGGATATGGAGAGGTCTCGAATGGTCTCGACGTCTCTTAGAGGATTAAAATGTATTCAAACATCATGCGAATCTGAGGCATGTGATGCGTCCACGCTTGTCACCATATCATTCTAATGCGCATTCAGGAGGAAGGAATGGCAGATTTTTCACAGCGATGGTAATCACTGTTCGTTTCGATACGCGGCCCAGGGCTCCACAAACAGTTCTAGAATTGAACACGCCAACCTTCACATATCAAAAGAGGCAATAGGAATATGGCAACACCAAAAACCTGACTTTGACCCAGAGGTTCTGCATGTTCTGTGTGCTCTGCATGTTCTGCACGTTCTGTGTGTTCTGCAGGCACGCGGCGAGGTGGACAGCAGGTGAGCAGGTGAGCAGCAGGTGAACAGCATGTTCTTCATTGGTGTTTCACCGTGCGCAACATGTCGTTTCACGGTGCGCTGCATCTCGATGGGAATCCATAGGGAATCCATAGGGAATCCATAGGGAATCCATAGGGAATCCGAAGAATCTGAATGAAAAGGCCACTGCTTTGTCACACAGCAGTGGAACTTGTAGACACATCACAAGCCGTGAACACATGAAGTCAGAGGTGATTCCACCGCTAAAAGTTGCCCAACTTCTGCATGTTCAAAGCTGGCTCTGAATACTTCTGAATGCACCTTTGACATCCTTTGACAACATGGGTAATGGAGCAAACAAGCGTGGACTGCAGCAATCAAACTATTCAAAATTATTTCACTCTAGTTTAAGAGTCTCTTGTGCTAAGACCATGCTTTGTACTACTGGCACTATCTGACCGTGTCACAGAGTTTCCTCCATGGGTTTGGCCAACCAGCGACCCAAAAGTTGACGCACTATGAAGCACAGTTTGAAGCACAGTTTGACGATTTTGTTCCTGAAAAGATCAACAACAAAAAAACGTGACGCTGTCCTCCTTGGTTTCCTCGTTAGTTTCCTGCCCCTGAAGCCTTGACACAAATTGACGCAAAAAGAAGAGAAGAATCAGAACAATGGTCAGAAAATCGGTCTTTTTTTGGCAGTGCTCTGAGCATGGCGGCGCCGTTTCAATCGCCCCTCCAGTTTTTGTGGCACCGCTTGTTTCGTTCGAGTTCGAGAACTTCGAGAACGAGATGAGAGCTCGCTTGGTCCTGGTGCTCTTTGCACATCATTTGCACCGCAGGAGTCATCACTGTCCAGCTGGTTTGGTTGGTCCAGTTGGCGCGGTAGTGCGAACATGTGCGAACCCAAAAATGACAGTTTGACTTGGCGTATTGATCTTGCACCGTGACCAGTATCCTTTGCTATCAAGCAGTTAACAATATCTTTTGTGGCCGGGCTTTCAGAAGTTTGCGATTTGTTTTCCAAATGCTTTCCAAATGCGTGCAGGATTTGCAATAATCGTCAGCGGCAACGCAGTATCCATCGCTTGCCGCAGCCCCTGGCGCTTTTGGTTCAGCCGTGTTTTGGCCTGCTGTTTTGGCCTGATGCCTGCTGCATTTTCATCATTTTGCCAGATGTGTTTCGATCGTGTTCGGCTGTGTGATCTGGATGTCGATTTGGAAAGTGCTGCCTTGGGCACAAAGCACAGGATTTCAGGTCGCCAAATGGTGAGAGATTTTGAGAGCTCGATATTGTTTAGAGGTTTCACATGTTTCACGTGTAGTGCATGGACAACGCTTGAATCACCACATGCATGCTGCATATTGTTTGTTTCAGAATGTTTCAGATATCAATATTTTTCATGGAGTGATGTTGTCAAGACAATTCAAGACATGTGAACAAGACATGTGAATCATTTGAGAATCATTTGACTGAGGTATGTTCTTTTTCATTGCGTCTTTCTCTATTTGCTGGGTGAGTCTTGCATGCAGATGTGGGACTTGATGCAGGCAGGAAATTGAGATCCAAGAACTGCCGGGCTGGCCAATTGCTGCCCAATTGCTGCCCAATTGCTGGCCAATTCACCATTGAAAGCTGTGGATCCAAAAAATGGTTAAAAAATGGTTGCGCTTATGTTTGGATTGTTTGGATTGTTTGGTAGGGTAGGGCAAGCCCAAAGTCATTGCAGGGTATGTTTGCTATGAATCTTACTATGAAATCAGAATGTCTGATATCATTGCGTGATATGTTTGTCAATGTCCGATTCCATATCACACATCACACATGTCACACATAACTTGTCTCGTGTTTGACATTTGTATATGTCGAATGTAATGTCAAATGTACTGTCTTACTCGTCTGGCGCCTTTGGCCGGCCAGGCCTCGCATTGGTTGGACGAGGAGAACTTCCCTCGCTGGCCCTTCGCGCGGCGGCCGCACAGGGAACCTGTCGTGGACGTCTTGCGCTGCATGGCCATCGCCACGCCCTTCGTCACGATCTTCACACTCATGGCCACTTGATGAGGAACTGAGGATGAACGGAAAATCGTGAAAATATACGTGAAAATAGTGATGTGATTATTGTTATGTGATGATTTTATCTTATTTTGTTGAGTTTCAGAATTTATCAGAATTTGATGCGCATGATATTTTTACTCTCAATGTAGCATCATGTAGCTGAGTACAATTAGGGCGCGGTCGCACGCACATGTCACCAGCTACGTGTTTCGCAGTCGCCAGCTACTCTGGCTTGCCCAGACACCATGTGCAATGCACTGTGCAATGCACTCTGCAACCTCCATTTTCGATTCAGCGTGGCCTGGGTCTATCGGGGCGCGCCCTTCTGTCTATTGTCTACAACTTCTTGCGTGTGGCCAAGGTGACTCTTTTGCATTTGTGGCGCCATCATGTGAATTTGGAGCGGGCTTTTGACAGAGGCGCGGCATGGCCCAGACACTTTCAGAAAAGGTCGTTTTCCACATTCGAACAATCTCATTGTGGGAAAGTGGCTGCTCGGTTTATCATGTACAGACATGTAACTTTTTTGTAAACCATTGAGATCATTGAGACAAGCTGGGATGAAGCTTGGAGCTGGGAGGCCTCCATTGGTATCCTTCCCATAGTCACGATTTGGCGATGCAAGTTGCAGCAATGCCATTGTGCCTCGGCAGATGTCAACATTCACATCTTGTCAATTCGAGCGTCAATTCGAGCGTCACTTCGAGCGTCACTTGTCTTTTGATGCCGAGAGGGACGCTGCACGTGTTCTGCACGTGTTTCCGTCTGAGGATTTATGGCGTTTTTGCATTGGACTGTGTGATTCAGACGTTGCTGCTGATGACCGGCCAGTGCTTTGTTAATGAAGCTGTCTCCCCGAAAATGTTGGACATGATGCGCCACATGACGGAGGAGCCGGGCAGCCGCGGGCAGCCGGGTGATAAAAGCAGGGGTGAGATACGGGTGAGACGCCAGTGAGACATGTCATGACGATAGTGTCACGGGTTGACAATGGTTGACGACAATGGTTGACGACACAACTGACGCATGCGGAGACCTTGGCTCCACAAGTGGGTTAGATATGGTTAGATATGGATGGGTTAGATGGATGGGTTATCGTACTTTGTGGCTTTGTTGAACTGGCCATTGGCAAACTCTTCATGGCTCCATGGCTCCGGCCGAGACAGGAGCGCTACAGCAGTAACTTGGAGCTGGCGGTGGGGACCTCAGAAAACCAGTCGTGACGTGACAGAACGTGTCTTTGAAGAACGTTTTGCAAGTTTGGAATGTCCGTTACATGGATTTTGTAATCCTTAAAATCATTTTGCAATTTTGTTCAGACATTTTTCCAAATCACGTTGCAACGCACATTTTGCACGTGCCGTGTTGCACCGTGCGCCACCAGGATCTCTGTGAAGCATGGGCTCTCTACAATTTTGGCCGCTTGTGTCTCATGCGCATCCGCCGACAAATTCGCCGCTCGACACAACAAATTCTACAGATTCAAAGGACAAGTCTGACAAAAAGTCTGGCAAAAGAGTCTACCAAAAGAGTCTGGCAAGACAAGTAAGAAAGAGCCGGCAGCGTGTGAACTTGCGAACTCGTTTTTGGGTGAGAAACTTTTGGTGGCTGCCCTTTTTTTTCATTTTTTTCTCTCACTCGGTGTGACTTCAGACTTCGCAATCTTTCTTCATGCTTTCTTCATGCTGTGTGTTCATGCTTTGTTCATGCTGTGTGCTTGTCAAAACGAGGCCAGGAAGTGCCTATGCTCCGTGCGTCCTTGGCAAGTTTGGATGAAGATCAGCAACGAGGTCTTCTGATTTTTCGCGACCCGGAGCATTTTCTCTTTCGGCCCCTGGAAGTCACAACTGGCATCGGTGTCTCGGCGATGTCAAGCGTCAAGCCATGTCAAGCCCCAAAAAAATGCCATGCCGCCATGCTGAAATGCTGCCATGATCTGCCATGCCATCAAAGAAACTGCGGTCTTGATTTTTTGAACAGTTTCCAGTTCTCATGTGAACTTCATTTTGTTTCGCTTAGGTGTGAAGTTCTTCGTGTACACCTGTGTCGCGAAGTCTTTGTGCCATGGCTGAGTTTTGACCGAGGGTCGAAGCGAAACAGAATGAGGATCAGTGTACAAAGGAACTGATCCAGGTTGAAATCCAAGGTTTCATGATGCTTCATGATTTTATTGTATTTAATGATTTTTTTCTGCCGTTTGAACAGCCTCTTTTGAACAGCCCTGATTTGGTGCTACAAAACCTACGAACAAAGTAATTTTGTAGAAGAATTGCAGGAAATGAAATGAATTGTGTTGTTATGATCGAGGAGGTGAAGATAGGTGAAGTGTGTGGGTTCGAGTGTAACTTTTTGTGCTACTTGTATCGCACTCTCCAGCATATTCCCACTGCGGCAGGTTTGCTTTGACAGTGACCTTCGTGGCAGACACCTTTCACATCAGACTCTGCGATCAAGTTCCGTGGCTTTGCAGCCTCCTTCCCCTTATGGATGGAGCAGCATTCGTGTCTTCCACGATAGTGTCTTGGTATGTCTTGGTATGTCTTGGTTAGAGTTTTGGTTGGAGTTTTGCAGCAAGAGAAGCGTCCCAATCTGTCAGGACTTCCATGTTTGCTGCTTACATATGCTTACATATGCTTACATATGCTTACATATGCTTACAGTGACATACAGTGACATACATATTGCTGATTTGGCCACCATGTATTTGTCCGCCATCGATGGCACATATTATGGTGCGGTGGGTGGTGGGTTTTTGGAGCATATGCAGCCTGTGGTTTTCTTTACTGTTCTTTGATGATTTTCACCCGGTGTTCGCTGCTGCATTGGCTCTTGTGAAGAAAGCCTGCTGGCATAGACTGCCAGAAACTGCAGGCTCAGGTTTGAGTTTGCTGAGCAGAAAGGCGATGCACTGTTTGAAGATGTTTGCAGTCTGCGGTCTGAGGCCATTTTGAGTTTGATCGCTATAGAGCACGGATTTCATCAGATTCTGCGATTGGAAGGTTTCGCCCCAGTTCTGAAATTTCTGGGCGTGAAGGTGCTCCACCATGCTCCACCATGCTCCACCATGTCACCTTGAGCGTCGATCAATGTCGATCAATGTCGATCAATTTGAACCATATGAGCCGCTAGAAATACCTTCGGTTGGGTCATACTGGGATTTTTACCACTTGGGTTAGTAAGTATCGTTCTTTTTGTTCCGGGAATTCACGCAGGTTTTGGTCACGGTGACCTGCATGCAGTCCCTGGTGATCAGCCTTTTCCACAAGCGGGACCTCTTAAAATCCGACGAAGCGAATCTCTGCAACGCAACTTTGGCCAAGTTGGCGAAGTTTCCCCCTGATGTTTTTGAAACATTCATTGTTTTTGATGTTCATATTTTGCAGAATTGCTGTGGTCCAAATTGTTTTGGTGCCTCTTTTCCTTCTGAACAATTCAGAACCACGGTCTAAGAACATTGCATGAGCCGACCTTAGAAAGCCACAGCTCTTGTTTGCTTCAAATATCTTAATTAATATGATTTCCAATCTTCAAGCAGGGAGACTTGCTGAGGAGTTTTCCTAGTTGTTGTTTGCCCCATTTTTCTGCGGGTGTCCGGCGTCACGTGCCTGCATGCTGAGGCGTGTTTGCTTTGCTTCGAAGTTCTTCCGCTTTCAGTGCTGACGTACCATGCATGGAAGCCGCGTGGCTCTGGTGATTGGTATGATGCTGATTGTGGCTGGGGCTATGGCAACGTTGACGTTGGTCGGCTGGCCGGAGAAGGCAAGCCGCAAGCCACAAGTGCAGCAGAATGCCCGGAATATGCCCGGAAAGCTGGGACATCAGATGTTTCCTAGTTTCCTCAAATGTTTTTTGCAAAAAAAACGTTGGGGCCTAGTCGCTGATGAGGACAACCGATCGTTCAAAATGGGGGTTCAACTGTGTCTTACAACATGTCATAACATGTCATGCAGAGGACAAAAGGCCCGTGCCAAGGTTTAAATCTTGAGCGGCCTTTTCGCTGCATAGTTTCTGCAATCGCAAGAGACATCAAGAAGATGATCATATCATGCAGGAATCATGTTGCTTAGCATTGCTTAGCTGTTTGTTTTGGTGCTGCCCCGCAAGGTGACTGGGCAGAAAGCTATGCGGCCTTGGGCACAAGTAGCTCCACTTCATCGCGGGGTTTCAGGGTCCAAGTCGAAAAGGCAAAACTGGAAGAAGTTTCTTCAGAGAATCTGCGAAGCTTCGAAAGATCGCCCGAAGCATCCAGATCATTTTCCACCGAGTCACGACACTCACCACAAGGATCTCAAGGCTTTCCTCAAGGCTTTCAACACGATGGCTCTGAGCTTGTACGATGGAAGTCTTTCTGCGACCTCAAACGTGTGTGGTGAAAAGGACGAGGATAACGATGAGGAAGTGTGTCAGGAAGATATGAGGAAGATATGAGGAAGATATGAGGATGCGTGAGATGGAGATAGGTGAAGCTGGTTCGAGGTGTTTTCAAACAACCAGTAGGAAGGAAGATAAATAAACATATGGATATATTACATATATATATATATATGGATTGATTTTTCTGCCTCTCATCTTTGGTGACCTTTGTCCATTTCTGCCTTCATTTGTCGGCCTTTGTTTACTTTGTATTTGTGGTTTTATTTTCTCTGGCGAGATGGTGTTCATGCTTCAACGACGCGGAACTTTTTCTTTTCCAACCTGAATTCAAATGTAGCATAGGCCGCAGCGAACAAGCAGCATTGTGCCTTGAGGAAAAAAATATATGGATTTATATTGTGGATTATTATATATATGATTTGAATATATTTAAACATATTCAAATGAAAATTCTTTGATAGAAACTAGTTGCTTATGCCAGTGGCGGACAGCCTCGGATCGTTGCTGAGGGCGTCCTTTGGAGAGAAACATGTCAAGAAAGCCCCAAGCCTCGGCTGCCGCTCACAGCTTCACGCGGCTTCACGGTCGCAACGCGTCGCATCCTGCGAAAGCCATGGCTCGTCATCTCTGTCGGAATCGGATCGATCGGATCAATCGGATCTATCTTTGGTGCCTTTGCATCCCACTTTGCCGCATCTGCATCGCCATACGATCCGACATCAGTGACACCCTCGAGACTGATGAGGCGCCATGCCGGGCCGCAGGGGACCGCAGAAAACCGCAGGGGACCGCAGGTCACTGAGAAATGGACGGAATAGAAACAACATGAAACAACCGCGCCCCAACACAATCCAGAACCAAGGCCTATCAAGGCCTATCCCATCCAGCCAGCGCAGGTGCTTTCCTCTTTCAGCCTGCAACAATGATGATAGATGATGAAATAACATGAAATAAGGTGAAATTATGTGAAATTGAGATGATTCATTTTGTGCCAATACTAAGTAGGCTTAGATATGCGTAGATGTTTGAATTCTGCGGCGCGGAGGCAGCCGACAAATTTGACCTCCACAGACGCATGGGGCTCAACGCCAGTGGCCTGGAGCGTTTCAAAGCGAATCTCACAGTCCACCAGGACGGGAGACACAGAGTGACACAGAGGATGTGCATTTCATGTCAATTACATTATTTACATGTTATTTACATATGAGTTGAGGATTGGGTCGGCTTGTTTAGGGTTTGTGTGAGATTCCCAGAGCGATTTCTAAACTCTTCAGAGCGATTTCTCAAATCTTCAATCCTCTTCCCGAAGCTTCAAAAACACTTTCAAAAATCTTCAGAGCTATTTCTGAAAAACGACAAGCTATTTCCAAACAAATCAGGGTTATTTCCAATGTTTGTTAAAGAAATTCAACATGTTCTTCAATTCAACAAGGTATGTTCCAAATTGTCAATACGATCTCCAAATCCTGAAGAACTAGCTTGTAAAAGTTTCATGGCTAGTTAAAACGACTTTGAGCGCTTTTCGGACGTTCAAAAGAAACTAGTGCCAAAATTCTAACATTTTCTGAAAATGCTTAAAGCTATGTCAAAAACTTTCAGCACCTATAGATTACGCTTAGATATGCGTATTTGCAAGCAAAACACGCACCACATACCAAGTTTGGCTGCCTGTATGACTTGTGGTAAAACATGTCACCATCAGTGCACGAATGTGTACTCCGCAGCTCCATTCAAAGTGGCACAAAACAGTGAGTCCGCTGCATGGTAGCGGAGCTGGTTCCTGACCGATCAGGGCCGGCATCCGCAGACGGGTTACACCGTAAGTGGCGGGTAACACCGCAAGTAGCTGTTCTTGGAGCAGCGCTTGCGCCTCGTCGAGTTCGAGGAGAAGAACACTGGTAGCTGCGTGTGGAGCAGCACCTAGGCCTCTCTTTCAAGAGGGCAAGGCCCCAGCAAGACGGGGAAAGGAAAAGCAAAGGGCCAAGGAAAAGCCCAAGAGAGAACCAGCCTGCAGAAGGCTTCCTGAACACCACTGAGGCAGAGGCCAGCGGCGCGACCACATCTGAACAAGAAGTACCAGACTTTCTGGACGTGAGCCGAACTGTGGCTGGTGGGTTACCAACGCACAACCAAGCGCGTGTGGGGCAAGCTCGAGAAGGATTACCCTGATTACCCGAGCCGGGCAGAAAAGCAAGAAAGTCCTTTTGCCCAGGAAGAAGGAGGTCGACGAGTAGCATGCCAACCACACTGCCGCCACTTGAGCAGCGTGGACAAGAAGAAGTAGAAGAAGAAGAGAACACACGCAGCAACAAGCGTGTGGTACTCCGTGGACGAGTTCGGGAACTTCAAGGAAGAGGTCGACGACTTGCCGGGAGAAGGAAAAGGGCCGAAGACCGAACAGGCGTCTTCAGCAGCCAGCAGCAGCTCAGTGGGTGTCTCCCAAGTCCCCCGAGCTGTCCAGGACCTAGAGCTGAGGAGCCACAAAGCCTCAGAAGAAAGGTCGCGTGAAAGAGACCGAGAAGGTCGTAAAGAAGCACGGGACTACCAGCGCGAGGAGTTGGAGGACCGTGAAAGCAACTGGAGCGAGACAGCTTCCAGTAGCTCTACAAGCTGGTCGAGGAGTACCTGGAGTAGCAACTGGGGAAGCGATCAGTCGAGGGCTTAGGCCGGACGCACGGAAGGGTATCACCTAGGCTGGCACAGAGGCTGGCATCGAGGCGGAACGGTAGGTTTCCAGCAGGTACCCCTTGCCTGCCCAATAGGGGCACCTGTATACTAGCAAGTGTAAATAGCCTCGTGTACCATAACCTGTAAAGATGGCAACGGTAGAACAGTTGCAAGCACAGCTTGCACAAATGCAGGCGCAGCAAAACCAAATGCTGGAAGGTTTGCAACGCGCAAACCAAACCTTTGAAAGTCAAGCGAAACGTTTAAACGAAGCTGAAACGAAACTTCAATAACAGACGCCGAACCGGACTGAACGCAACAGGCAACACAACTTGCCCAGGCTCAGCAAGCACAGGCAAGCAGCACACAAGCAACTGGGGTAGAAATGACAAAGCTGATTCACCCCAGCAACGCCCCAAAGCCGCAAGTTTGGGATGGTAAAAGAGAAGGATGGTAAAAGTTCAAACATGTGTTCGTAGCATGGGGTTCCACCGTTCACCCCAAATACCCTGAAATGTTGGAAAAGTTTGGGGGAAGTAAGGATCCATTGGATGATGCGATGCAAACTCCCGAAGAGGATTTGTTGGCCAAGGCGATGTACACGTTTCTTGTACAGTACTGTCCGGAGCCTACGATGAATGTGGTAGGTCAAGGACTGCACACAGCAAATGGATTCGCAGTGTGGCGCAGACTAGACAGAATGTCTGAGCCATCGTACAAAACCCAGGGCATGGGTTTGGCGGAGGCATTTGAGCAACCCCCATTTCCCAAAAGATATAAATAATTGGAGCACTGCACTCCACCAATGGGAGTCAGAACTGAGGGAATTTGAACGAACCTCCAAGAGCGTTTTCTCTGAGGAGGAAAAGGTCTCGATCTTAGCACATGTGGCACCGCAAGAGCATTTTTATGCATAGTGATGCTCTGGGTACCTACGCGAAGATTCGGGACTACATCGAGCAGTACCTCATCAACAAGAACGTTTGGAACAGGCCACAAGGATCCCAGTTTGGAATCACTAAGGCGGCAACCAAGGTTGATGATGGAGGTCCAGCACCCATGGACATCGGTGCGGTGAAAGGAAAAGGAGAAGATGATAAAGGTAAAGGCAAGAGCAAACACAAAGGTTCTTGGAACAATGACAAAGGAAACAAAGTTGGAGGAAAAGGCAGCGGCAAAGAGGACAAGGGAAAAGGAAAAGGACATGAGAACAAAGGTAAAGGAAAAGGAAAAGGTGACGGAAAGCAAGGTGGGAAAGGAAGTCAGGTCAGCAATCCTCATGCCGGAAAGCAATGTCATGTATGTCAGAAGTACGGACATGTCGCCAAGAACTGTTGGTGGAAGGTAGCATCAGTGGGTGAAACCGCGAACACCACGGGGAATACCGTCAACAAATCCGAAGGCAACAACAACCAACCAAAACAGAACCCAAACAGTGGAAATGGAGATGGATCGGTTTCAAGCATCAATTTTGGTAAACATGACCGATACTGTTTTACTGTCAGGGATGCTCAGGTCAGTGCCTTGTCTGACAGCGATGACTTCAGATACTTGTTAGTAGACTCTGGAGCATGTGAAAACGTTGCCAAGCATGTGGATTTTGTTGGACCGGTTGATTCCACTAAAAGGGAAACCTTTATTTGATGTTCAAGGGAATCCACTCAAAATATATGGGAAACATACCCCAAAATTGAAGTCGGGAACTTAAAGGGACAGATGGACATGACTGTGACTGACTCAGCGGAGAGTTTGCTGTCGGTTTTCAACATGGTAGAAAGGGGTCATGCCGTACATTTTGAAAAGAAGAATTGTCATTTGGTCACGAATCAGAAGGAGACAGTTCCATTGGAATTGCATGGAAAGAGATGGTATTTGAAAGTGAAGCATGATCAACAAAGTTCATCAAGTTCAAAGAGTGGAAATCAGAGAGCGCAAAGAATCGCACCAGCCAAGGGAGTCAGGACTGAAGAAGAAAAAGAACCTGACACCTGGAGAATGGAAACCAATGAATACGGAGAATTCGTGATTCGTGTGCACAACGCAGCACGATTCCAAGTGTTCAGCCCAGAGAGAGTGGCTGATCTTCCCGTTCCGCTCAACCGACTACTTCCTGGTCGACTCACCAAGATCTATTTCTCCGGGGATGGATCGCATGTGGGAGACCAAAGTTTGTGGACAAGAAGACAGACATCTGCCAAGAACACGGGCAGAGAATGGCTGGGAGAATCTTGGTTTAGGTTGAAGCCAGAAGGTGAAGTTCCTGAAAAGGAAGACACAGAGATTGAAGAAGCGAAGAAAGTTGAAGGAGTCCGTGATCCAGAGCAAGACATGGACGAGTTCTTCTTGGATTGGATATATGAAGATGACAGAGTAGAACCAGAGCCAGTGGATCAAGTCCAAGCAGAGCGTGAAGTGTTTCGAGAGCAAAGACAGCTCCATGAAGATGAAGAGGAGAAAGAACAAGCACAGGAGGTGGATGTGCCAAAGGCACCAAGCGCATAGGAGCGTGAGGAGCACAGACTTCATCATGCGAATTTCGAACCTTGGTGCGAGACCTGCATCAAGGGACACGGACGAGACGCACCTCATAGAAGAAGCAAGGAAGACAAGAAAGAACACATCATCTACTCCGACTAAATGTTCTTCAGTGTGGGTGGTGAACTGGTGAACAGAAGTGAAGGAAATAAGCAGAAAGGATTGATCACAGTGCTGAGAGCGATTTGCAAGGACAGTCAGTATCCCTTCGCCATGGTGGTCCCATCCAAAGGAAGAGGGTACTACTCAAGGGATGCGCTGGCAGCATGGATCAGAGAGTTGGGATGGAACAAAGTGACGATACAGATAGATCAGGAAAATTCCATGAACAAGCTGTTTGACAGAGTGAGAGATCTCATGCCAGAAAGAGTATAAATCCGAAAGTCACCACGGTATAGCTCACAATCTCTTGCAGATGGAGAAATGGTGAATGGGTTGATAGCTGGAAAGATTTGCACATGGCTGTGCGAATTGTCTGAAAGCTATGCAACGAAGATTGGAACCGAGCACTACGTGTTCCCATGGGTCGTGCGACACAACGCATGGACTTTGGCAATGTTCCACGTCAACAAGAGCAAGACCACAGCGTTTCGTGTGATAAAGGGTAGAGACTACGTGGGTGAGTTGATACCGCTTGGAGAGACAGTGATGGGAAAATTTCCAAAGGTGAAAGACAAGTCTGCACCCCGGTGGGCAAAAGGAATCTACGCAGGAAAGAAGGGGAATTCGGATGAGCACATGATGTTGACCAGTGCCGGGGCGATGAGCTTCAGAACAGCTCGAAGATTGCCAGTTGGTTCACAGTTTCCAGATGCTGTGATGGAATCAGCGAGAGGAGTTCCATGGAACAAAGTGTGAGGAATTGAGAAGGCAGAACTGGAGGCAATCTCATCTGAAGTGAAGGCTATTGTGGCACCAGAAATCAAAGGACAAGAAACCTATGATTTCGAGGGCAACTCGAAGCAGGAGAACGAGCCGATCTTCGATGACAGACCGGAAGCAGTGGCAAAAGGCAATGTGGTTCATATACCACAACCAATGACACCGCCATTGCGAAATGCACCGAGATCAGCACCAAGTACACCAAAAGGAGGGAAAACACAGAAGATCACAAAGAAGGAAGACAAAGCACCAGGGATGCAGGTGGACGATGAAGGAGATAAGATTGAAATTGAAGAGAAAGATTCAAAGAAGCCACGACTGGCAGAGGGTACAACCCCCAGTGCGGCACCGGGTAACACTGGAGGGAATCCAGGACAACCTGAACCGTCCCGCATAGACACACCAACGGACGACAACATGAGTGCAGCGGGCACAGCGTCTCAGGATATGGTTTCTGGAGTCAGCAACGCTGAAGTTCCAGATGCGGAAGCAATGAGGAAGAAATATCATATGCCAGTGAACAAGGACCATGGATGGTTCCACCAGTGGCTAGATGAGAGAAAGGAATATTTCCAGAGTGAAATGGTGGCAAACATAATGGACTACCTGGATCAACTTGGAGCAGCAGAAGAAGAACAAAAGAAAGGTCGAAAGGTGGAAATCAAAAAGTTGAACGAGGACTTTGGAGCGTTCACACCAAGAGACGGGAGATTGATTCCAAAAGCAATCACAGTGTTTGGTCATAAATGGGTAGACAAAGTCAGTGAAGGAATTGCAAAGTCTAGGTTGACATGTCAGAATTCAAACTGAAGGACAAGACCATGACCGAAACACGTCAGAAGCACCAAGCAATTTCTGTCCAACACCACATGGATGTTCCAGAAAACTGTTGGAGGTCTACAGTATGGCGACGGGACTGCCACGCGTGAAAGAAGATCTCACGTCAGCGTTTCTGATTGCCAATGACCAAGGTGATAGAACAGGACAACCTGTGATGATGAAACCGCCCAAGGAATGGCTGGAAGACTACGACGGTTGGTACTTGTTGCAGCCCAAGGAAGTTCAAGAAGAACTCAAGGACGTTCCTAAGGAAGAGATCCTATGGCAAGTGGGTGGCAACTTGTACGGACGTCAGTCAGCAGCGGCGCAATACAGAGACAGGTTAGAAGAAATTCACCAAGGAACTACCACCAGAACAATATGAGTTCAAGCGAGGAGCAATCGATGGATGTGTATACAAATGTGAGAAAACAGGAACAGTGCTGATTCATCACATAAATGATTTTGACATTTGTGGACAAGAGAAAGTGTTGAATGATTTGCTGATGATTCAGTTTCCAAAGAACGGTTGAGAGTTGAAAATGGGAGAGATGGAACACCCGTTTGTAGGAAGTAAAACGACAAGATCAATGTCGAAGAAGCCGTGATCACAAAACCAAACGCGAAACATGTAGAAGAGGTGATATTGAAACAGTTGGGTTTGGAAAATGCCAAGCCAGGGCCAGTGCCAGGAAAGAAACTGGACCTGACACAGGACAAACTGTTGTACGAGAGACAGAATCAGAAAGCAACATATGCCAGTTGTGTGGGAAGCGCAATTTATCTATCTCAGAGGACAGACCAGATATAAAGTTCAGTGTCAAGGAACTGGCAAAGCGCAGTCGAACCAAGGGAATGCGACATTGCCAACCTTATAAGGTCTTGGGAAGATATCTTCGAGGAACCACGAACTATGGGCATGTGACAAAGTTGACAAATGGGATCGACATCCGAAGGAATCCCGATGCACTGCTACGTACTGTGACAGTGATTGGGCAGGAGACCAAGAAAGCAGACGTTCCACAAGTGGTGAGGCGATTTTCGTAGCAGGGACACTTGTCGAGTCGTCTTCACACACACGACCAGGAACGCCGGCGACAAGCTCAGGAGAGGCTGAAATAAGGTCACTGACCCACTGCGCTCAGACTGCAGTGTTTGTGCGAAACTTAGCTGAAAAGGATTTTGGAATGAAGCTGGATACACCGAGGATTTGGTGTGACTCGTCAGCAGCCATACAACCTGGAAAGAAAATAGGTGTAGGAAAGATGAGACACATAGCAGTAGGGCACCTTTACATACAGGAGTTGGTGAAAACAAAGCAAGTGATCATAGGTAAGATCGACGGAATGAAGAATCCCGCAGACATCCTCACAAAACACCTAGCAACAGGTGAGCTGGTACGAAACGGATGCAATTGATTGGACTCATGGACATGACTGAGGATGGACTGGACAAACACGTGTCGAAAACAACCGTGAGGACAATAGGTTCTGTGAACGAAAACGAAAACAAACGATGGAAACCTCAAACCGGCTCAAAGCTTAGCGTTCGACAACACGCTTCTGGGGTAAAACGAAATGGAAACCTTGGGGGTTACACCCGTGTTGTGGGGCGACAAAGCCATCATGCCGGGGAACACCGGGTCTGAAACGTTAATGCTGTTGTTTCTCATCAGCTTGACTTTCAACCTAGTGAGTGTCTGTGTTGGAGGGACGGCATTTTGCTGTCTGTACCGAGATGTAATGCTGTGGCCATGCCGAACCAAGAAGAAAACCCAGCACGATATGTACTACATAGCCAGATACGGAGAGAGAGAGAGAGAGAGAGTGTAGTGCATTTAACGGATAAATGCCCAACGTTGAAATGCAGCACGGATGTAAAGAAATTTAAACCGTGTTCAAAGTGTTTCAATTTTGGTCGGAGGACCGAAAGATGCGTAACCGAGCCCAATACGCAACACACAACGTACAGCAGTTAATTCAAATGAAGCTGCACTGTGAGGCACCATATTTTAAGTACTCCGCAGCTCCATTCGAAGTGGCACAAAACAGTGAGTCCGCTTTTCGCAGTATTCACCTAATAAGTCCCCAAAAAAAACAAAACTATGTCTATGTCTACAAGTCGTGCTTTTCTCTCAAAGAGCTACCTGGCACATTCACGGAAATTCTTTCGACATATTTCAAAAACTGGTCCTATATTCCTGAAGCGGCGAAATATACATGACAAAACATGGCCTCCTTCCAAGCTATGTCCGGAGCCCTTGAGATAGTCATTCTTGAGATTGTTATTCACCATGCTAAGCCCTCAGTATCACAGTCACTGCCATCACCACCATCACCTTCGCCATCAACATCACGACCACCATCATCGTGACTAAAACCACCATCATCATAGGAATCCTCCTGATCATCATCACCATCAGCACCATCGTCAACAACAACAGTATCATCATCTTCATCTAGCAATCGTCATCCAGAACACGAATCATCATCCTCATCACCATCGTCACCATCAGCACCACCAGCACCATTATCACAATCATGTTCTTCATCATTGTGTTTGATCATCATCACTATCATTATAAAAATAATCATCATCGTCATCATCATTGTCTTCATCATAATGATCATCATCGTCGTCATCATCATCGTCTTCATCGTCGTCATCATCATCATCATCACCATCGCCGTCATCATCCTCATCACAATCATCATCAACATCATCATCACAATCATCATCACCATGATCATCACCATCACCAACACCATCATCATCACCATAATCATCACCATCATCATCACCCTCATCATCATCGTCATCATCATCATCATCATCATCGTCATCATCATCATCATCATCGTCTTCGTCATCGTCATCGTCATCGTCATCATCATCATCATCATCGTCATCATCATCATCATCATCATCATCATCATCATCATCATTATTGCCGCCATTGCCGTCGTGCACCTCCAAATGCGTCATGTTTCCCATGAAGAGCCGTGCAACATAGACTACTTTGTCCTGGCTGATTGGAAGTTGGCCAAGCTAGAGCATGCGAAGTACGTTTTTGACCATGCGCTGAGAGAAATTTTGTTGCCAGTGTTCAAGCCCCAGGGTCGTGCAGAGGCCTCTCACAGCAGAGCTTCACAGGACCACATCGGTGCAGCGCCGGCTGATTTTCAAAGAATTCAGGCATTCTTTCTGCAGAAAAGCAGGCGCAAAGCTATTTAGAGCGATTTGGCGTTGCTTCTACGATTCCCAAAGCTATTTTCGAAATTTCCCAGAGCTATTTCTACATTTCCCCTTGAATTTGTGTAGCCCACCACCCCTTTTAACCAGAGGGATGCCCGGGCCTTTGGAGAGCTTTGGCCTGAACAAGAGAGAGCAGCAGGCCTTGAACCTGTCCTATGTGGCATTGCAGGTGGCTGGGTTTTAAGAATGGCTTCCAGCCCATGCGCATGCACCATGAAGCTGTTGAGAAAAGTGACATTACGGCAACACATCTTGCGTGTCTTAAACATGAAAAGTTGCCTTCTACAATACCCTTGTCTCGTGGTGTGTTCTTCTTTTTGGTGTTCGAATTGGGTTTTTATTTCATAGCAGTTTGTGGGGTCATGGCATGATCCGTATCCGTGTTCGTGTTTGCAGTGCAATTAGCAAATGTTGTTTCAAGAACTCAAGCCAATCATGACATGCTTGTTGTTTCTTGGTATGAAGCGATTTTTACCAAAAAAATGTTTTAAGTTGGCCATGTTGCAATTGTTCTAAGCTGCCCTGAACGATTTAGAGCTATTATAAAACATTATTTAGGAAATCGTTCTGAACCGCTCGGAACTTCTTAGATCTATGTATAACATGGAACCGCTCGGAACCGCTCGGAGCTATATCCGAAAAATTGTGGTTTTGAGTAGCAATAGATCTGAACCGCTCGAAGATCAGAGCTAGTACCAAACACTGTTTTTAAAATAGTTCTGAACCGCTTGGGGCCGTTTAGAGCTTTTGCAAACTCCTCGCCTCTTTCAATTTTTTTAAAATCATTTTTTTACAGCGAGTTTGAAACATATTTGTTGAGCATACATGAAGGCTCTTGTTAACAAACAAACATAACATCTTAACATCTTGATTATGTGTTCGCTGCTTCCTCATGGTAGAGGTGAAATCTTAAGTCATGTAAAATTTGTGTATTCATGTTATGATATGTATAGTTTGTACAAACTGCATTTTTTACCCATACAACAAAAGAGCACAAGTAATATCAGTCACAAGCTTTGACGATATCTTCTGAACATACTGCAACAGGTTGTTCTGCCCTTGGTGTCTCTGCAACCAGTTCCATGCCCACTCCAGATTTCTCTCGACGCTTTGTCGGGAGATTTAAATATGTTTCCGAAATGTTCGGCACATGTCAATAAGTACTTCTCTGAGGTTTATATAGATCTTCCAAAAAATGCCAATATCTCCAAGAATTACTATTGTAAATATTTTTTAGATAACTTTAATGACTACCAACAATTAAAAATAGGTCCAGGAATTTTGTACGTAAAATAATTCCAAGAATTGGTTTCAATATATGTTAAATAACTACCAGGATTTTTTTTTAATAACTCCAGGAATTTTTATAAATAGCTTCAACTAACTACAAACACTTTATAAATAGCTCCAGGAATGTTTTAAATAGCTCTATTTCCTCACACACAAACAAGCCAAGCCAGCCCCCAACATATGAGTAAGAAATGTTCATTTTGCGCATTTTGCGCATTTCATACCTTTTCAGATTTGTTGACATGGAACAGCTGAAGCCTGGCATGCCCAACAAAATCCCAAGAAAAGATCCCCATTTTGGATTTTTTTGGATTTCTTGACAGTCGTGACGCAGTCGTGTCCAAAAATCGGACTTCCTTCATTGCATGCGCAACCTGCAAGGAGAAACCCCCAACGGTGGAGGAACTGCCTGCTGCTTGGAAGGACGCGAAGAGTTTGACATCCATCGTTCGTCGCTTGCTGCGCTTGCATTTGTTGTTTGATTCAATGATGTTGGCTCATGTTAGCTCATGTTGGCTTCAGGACCGCATGAAGATAGTCAAGGAGTTGGGTTCTGGTGCCTTTGGTAGGATCTACCAGCTAGCAGCCACTTGCGATGGGACAAAGGACCACTTCGTGTCAATGAAATTCATGGCCTCTCAGCGGAATCAGTCACCTGCCCCAGCCCCCCTGGCCTCCTTTAACTTGCAAATGCACCAGGCAAAATCAAAGCATTCACAGATAATTACATTGAATATTCATAGATGGTGTCATGGCATTCAGAAGTGGTTACGATTGAAGTGTGTTTTTTGGAGTTGGACCGCCCTTTGTCACTTCGACAAAATAACCGGGGAACAGATGCAAAGAGCAAAGGAAGGCAAGACATAGAATGTTTTGGAGTTCGGACGGCCAGCACACAAGCCAGCACAAAATTATAATGGTTCATTCCTTCGGGTAGCTTGAAACAGGGCCGTCAAATCTTTAAACTCTCGTGCGCTTGTTGAATGTTTCTTGTTTTGTTGTGCGCATGGTTGGATTTGTCTGTTGATTTGCGCGCTCTTTTGCTTATTTTTCAACGTCTTTGCATTTGTTCTCAACAACGGTGCTTGATGGGCGTTGATATGTTTCAATCTCTTGGGGGCGGGTGTATTACAGATGCAAGCCACGCAAAGTAGGAATGGCTGCTTGGTTGCAAAGCTGAATTTTGCAGCGATGTGCAGTGCTTGACCTGGCAGTCAAACGTTGTTTGCATTTCGTGTGTTTCCTCATGTCTGTACAGTTGCATTTCATTCGCTTTTCATTTGTTTTTGCTGTTGGAATTTCGCTGCTGTCGCGTTTCGTGGTGTTCATCAGCAGCGCTTGAGCTACTAATCTCCGTGTTGAATTTGAGGTGTGTTTCTGACTTGCTCATTGTGACACGCTTGCAGGTTTTTTCCCTGATGTTCAAGAGCACCCAGATTGCCATCCTTTGCTCAACAGTCAATCGTTATTGAGCTTCTTCACGCGCTGTTTGCAAGTTTATTCGTAGCATGTGCCCCAGACTAAAGACCTTTGGTTGTAAATCCCACTGCTGATTTTGACATGCGGGCCTTTCCTCAAGTTCTTGTTCGCTGGCGTTTGGCACCAAAGTGTGGTTGGATTCTTGATGAATATCGTGTGTTCGTATCCTTTCCTTTTTTCCCTAGAGCGTCTGAGCGAAGGGTTCTTCCAAAAGTTGGATCTGCATATCTTGACATCTTCACATCTTCACATCCTCAGATCTTCACATCTTCACATCTTTACATCCTCACATCTTCACATCTTTACATCTTCACATCTTCACATCTTCACATTTTCACATCCTCACATCTTCACATCTTCACATCTTCACATCCTCACATCTCTCTCTCTCTCTCTCTCTCTCTCCTCTCTCTCTCTCTCTCTCTCTCTCTCCCTTTTCACTCTCTCCTTCTTCTTCTTTCTCTCTTTAGGCCGCGGGCAGTNTCTCTCTCCTCTCTCTCTCTCTCTCTCTCTCTCTCCCTTTTCACTCTCTCCTTCTTCTTCTTTCTCTCTTTAGGCCGCGGGCAGTGCCGACGAGCCGTCGCGAAACGTCAACCCTCTCGCACGAAACGAGGTTCGATCGTCAAAAACTGTGGCAAAATTGCGAGTTCAAGTTGTCTATTGCAACCCTTACGCACGAAACGAGGCTCGATCGTCAAAAACTGAGGTAAAATTGCGAGTTTGAGGTGCGCGCGGCAACCCTTACGCACGAAACGAGGTTCGATCGTCAAAATCTGAAGTAAAATTGCAAGACTGAGGTGTCCGCGGCAACCCTCATACGCACGAAACGAAGTTCGATCAACAAAAACTGAGGTAAAATTGCGAGTTTACGTGTCCCGGAGGTGTCCGCAGCAACCCTTACGCACGAAACCAGGTTGCATCGTCAAAAACGATGGTCAAAATCTGAGGTAAAATTGCGATTTCAAGTGGTCCGGATGAAAAGCGTCAAAGTGTTTGTGTGTGTGTGTGAAAGGGTCTGTGTGTAAAAGTGTGTGTGTGTGCGTGTGTGTGTGAAAGGGTCTGTGTGTAAAAGCGTCTGTGTGTAAAAGTGTTTGTGTGTAAAAGGGTCTGTGTGTAAAAACCTCTGTGTGTAAAAGCGTCTGTGTGTAAAAGCGTCTGTGTGTAAAAGCGTCTGTGTGTAAAAGCTTCTGTGTGTAAGAGGGTCTGCGTGTAGCAGGGTCTGTGTGTAAAAGCGTCTGTGTGTAAAAGCTTCGGTGTGTAAAAGCGTCTGCGCGTAAAAGCGTCTGCGTGTAAAAGGATCTGTGTGTAAAAGGGTCTGTGTGTAAAAGCGTCTGTGTGTAAAAGCGTCTGCGTGTAAGGGAGTCTGTGTGTAAAAGGGTCGGTGTGTAAAAACGTCTGTGTGTAAAAGGGTCTGTGTGTAAAAGCGTCTGTGTGTAAAAGTGTCTGTGTGTAAAAGGGTCTGTGTGTAAAAGCATCTGCGTGTAAAAGCGTCTGTGTGTAAAAGGGTCTGTGTGTAAGAGCGTCTGTGTGTAAAAGCTTCTGTGTGTAAGAGGGTCTGCGCGTAAAAGCGTCTGTGTGTAAAGCGTCTGCGTGTAAAAGCTTCTGTGTGTAAAAGCATCTGTGTGTAAAAGGGTCTGTGTGTAAAAGGGTCTGTGTGTAAAAGCGTCTGTGTGTAAAAGTGTCTGTGTGTAAAAGCGTCTGTGTGTAAAAGGGTCTGCGTGTAAAAGGGTCTGTGTGTAAAAGGGTCTGTGTGTAAAAGGGTGTGTGTAAAAGCGTTTGTGTGTAAAAGGGTCTGTTTGTTCAAGCGTTTCTGTGCAAAAGATTGCAAAAGCGTCTGTGACGTCTTTTTGCTCTCTGCGCATCTTCCCATTTTCACATCATCACATCTTCACATCTTCACATCTTCACCTCATCACATCCTCACTTCTTCAAATGCTCACATCTTAATCTCTTCACATCACACATCTTCACATCTTCACATCCTCACTCACATCTAATCTTCACATACTCATCAATCTCTTTTCATTTGCGCCTTATACATTCACATCTTCTTTCTTTGAGACATCTTCATATTTTTCTCTCTCTATGTTTCATGCTTTACGACCTTCACAGTTACATATCTCACTATACTTCTCTTCGCTCTCGGGCCATCCGTCGTCTAGTTTCGTCTGTCATGCATATGCTATCTTCTGCTTCATCGAGACCCGTACATGTGTATAGGACGTGATTTTTCTGTGAAATGGCATCCCTTATTTTATTTTATCCTTGACAAAAGGATTTGTCATTCATGTCCGGGTCACGTTTCTTAGTAGGGGAGGTTGCGAATAAGGTTTTGGTAAGTGCATTTGCATATTGCACAACCAAGAATTGTCAACACCCATAATATTAGCTTAGATTTCCATCCTGAGATCACCAGGAAATTATACCAGCAATGACCCCACCCAATGGTATGAAATCTCAATTATTCCCCAAACAGGTTTACCTGCATACGGTTCTTACTCCTTTCAAAGGGTCGCATCCCCGGGCCGCATGATTTTGCATGAGTGCGAGACAAGAGTGGGAGACAAGTGTAAAATCATGCCCAGAGCACCCAGACTGGGACAAGTATGGGAGACAAGTGTGGGACACAAGTGTGCGAGACAAGTGGAAGACAAGTGTGGAGGACAAGTGGGAGACAAGTGGAAAGTCATGCGGACCAGGGCACCCAGAGCGGGAGACAAGAGTGGAGGACAAGTGTAAAATCATGCGGCCCAGAGCACCCAGAGTGGGAGACAAGTGTGGGAGACAAGTGGGAGACAAGTGGGAGACAAGTGGGAGACAAGTGTACAATCATGCGGCCCAGAGCACGCAGAGTGGGAGACAAGTGTGGAAGACAAGACTGGGAGACAAGTGTAAGATCACGCGGCCGAGAGCACCCAGAGTGGAGACAAGTGTGGGACACAGGTGGGACAAGTGTAAAAGCAGCACCCGGAGTGGGAGACAAGTGTGGGACAAGTGGGAGACTAGGGAGACAATGTGAAATCATGCGGCCCAGGGCGCCTAGAGTCGGAGACAAGAGTGGGAGAGAACAGTGGGAGAGACAAGAGTGGGAGACAATTGTAAAGTCATGCGGAGAAGGGCACCCAGAGTGCGAGACAAGAGTGGGAGACAAGTGAAAAATCATGGGGCCCAAAGCACCCAGAGTGGGAAACAAGCACCCAGAGTGCAGAGTGGGAAACAAGAGTAGGAGACAAGTGGGAGACAAGAGCAAAATCATGCAGCACGAAGCACCCAGAGTGGGAGACAAGAGTGGGAAACAAGTGTAAAATCATGCGGCCCAGAGCACCCAGAGTGGGAGACAAGAGTGGGAGACAAGTGGGAGACAAGCGTAAAATCATGCGACCCAGAGCACCCAGAGTGGTGTAAAATCATGCGGCCCAGAGCAGTCACCATGGGAGTCAAGAGTGGGAGACAAGAGGTGAGAGTGGGAGACAAATGGGAGACAAGTGTGACGCCATGCAGCCCAGAGCACACAGACGGACAGACAAGTGGGAGACAAGTGTAAATTCATGGGGGCCAGAGCACCCAGAGCAGGAGACAAGTGTGGGAGACAAGTGTAAAAGCAGCGGCCAAGGAACGCAAGCCCGGAGACAGAGGCAAAATCATGCGGCCCAGGAATGCAGCCCTTAAGAACCCCATACAAGTGGGGGAAAAAACATGTGACCTGTGGTACAATATAATCTTACATAACCACTTGAACTTTGCACCTGGCAGGCACATGGCTGATTTGAAGGGCTTTGTGTCAATCATTGGATACAGCTGTAAAACTTAGAGGTTTATTATCACCATGACTTTTTTTGAGTGGTCACTTGAATATGCCACCATCCAAACCCAAAAAAGGTCAAATTTGAAGCTTGTGGGGCCCATTGTGGGGCTGATTGTCTGCAACTTGGAATGGGAATTGATTTTGTTCCCGTAAGATATTTGCCGCATCGCGGGTGCCATTTATGCACAAGAGAACAGGTTCAACATTTGACAATAAAGTCACTGGAGCGCAAGAAGAAAAACAACTCACAACTTTGCATTGGCTTGGGAACTTTCAACAGAGACGTTTGGATTTCATATGCATCTCCTACTCTACAACATTTTAATGTGCTGGGTTGATCCCTGCTGTCTGGGTGCAGGGTTGGTGGGAGTTTGCGAGCAGGCTGATTCTCATGACTAAGAATAGGCCTTTTTCTCATGGGTCAAACCATTCGCCTTGTTTCTCAAGGGTATACTCTGACCCATGAGAATAATAAATTTATAGTATGAATTCTGGATTTGATTTGTTTTTTTCAACATTTTTCATTTTTTCCAAATTCATAGCGCGAAATCCTTGTTCGCATGGGTCGATGAGAATAGGGATTGCGCCATGAAAATAACGATTGACCAGAAATTTACATAAGGAGTTTAAGATGTAGGGTTTTTGAAAACATGTGGCAGCACGTTTCAATATGTTGGTCCTGATTCAGACTGCTTGGTACACATGTTTCAAAAACAAAAGGCGATTGATGCAGTACATATGGTCATGAGTTTTAGACTATAAACTTTAGTAGAAAGCTGTGACAAACAGAGTGCCGGAAAAAGTGAAATGCTAGACGGCCACTGGACTGGATTCTGGACTGTGCTCTTACGTCGCCATGAAAGGCTAATAGTTGCCCCATTTGTCACAGTATACCCTTCACCAAGACCTACCTGTTGATATTGGCCACTCCACTTGATGGTGGGTGAGTCATCATTTGGATGAATCAGAGATGCCTGAAATCAGGAACCAGAGGCTGGATTGTATTCATTGCAGCGTCATAGTGTTCCATGGAAGTATTTTTTAGAGCACAATCGCAGCACATGTCATCAAAGTGAGGTGGCACATAGTTCGAAATTGTTCTGACATACTGGCAGTCACATATCATAGGTCAGAACCTTGGAAAACCCTTATTCTCATAGGGCCATTCTTTTTCTCTTGGGTCAACCCACACCTATGCAATTTGGCAGTCATTCACAACTGCCGTCTCATGTGTAGGTTAATCCATCCGCTGCAGAAGCTATCGATCAAGGGTCAACGCAGATCCGGAGTCCCTCAGATCTTTCAAGAAGAACCCCGCTTCAATTTTACAATTATCAAACGTCCCTGTTTTTGCCCACATGTCAAGAGGTGCCTTTTTCAAAATCTCAGAACGATGCAAGGAGCAATAAGATCCGCAACCTTTGAGAAATTCTGCACTTTGATTTGCATCATCGGCATGGTTGCGTTTCAGCCTCTTCTCGGTAGCATGCTTTCTTGGCATGCTGTAATGTGGCAAAACTACATCAGGGAGTCATTCTTGCTCTTGGCAGCGTTTCGTTGCAGCCTTTTCCTGATTTTTTTTCAGCAGGGCTTGGGACTGTGTTTTTCTCACGGGGGTTTCATTCGTTGGCTTTTGTCCCTGCTTGTTTCACTGCACTGTCCACATTCAAAACGTTGTGAGGTGAATGACATGACTGAGTTTGCGCGGCTTGCTTATGAAAAGTTCAAAGGGGCATGAGCGTAAGGATGTCACAGCATGCTGCAAGCAAAAGGTCTTGTCAGTTTGAATGTTTCTTCCACAACAACCAACATTTCCACAGCTTGGCATTCCATGAGCCTAGCGGAACAATAAGCAAAAACACCATTCAGTGGCGGGACACACCGCCAACTTGGACCTTACAAGAAAGAAAATCTTGGGTCAGCTGGGTCAGTGGCTCAGAAAAAGGAAATTTGGGGGGTTTTTGGGATGTAAGTTTAATCAAGTTTATGTGTTTCATTTTCAGCAGAGAAGGAGGGAGTGAATAGGAATGGAGTCAAAATTGCATGGATTCCTAGTTTGACATTTTTTGTCGCCCATAGTATAGCACGCACCTGATGCCAAAAATGTGTCACCTTCCAACTTGTTTTGGTGCAGTCTTAGTGTCGTCATGCCTTTCTTCCTGGAAAAACTCTATAAAGAAGGTTGATGAACAAGCGCATGTTTGACCCCTTTTGCCAGTGTGGTTGATATTCTGCACGACCCACAAATTTTGTCTCAGTTTTCAGCATATCAAAGGTTCAGCAAACCACAGGCTTGTGGAATTTCATAGATATTTTTTTACGTTTGCTACCTCGTGTTTCCTTGTAGCAATGGAATTCTATGCGCCGAGGTTTTCTAAATTAAGACTTAGACAAGCATGCCAAACGTTTTTTCCTTGATGGAGCCTTTTTCGTGAATATAATTGTTTAAGAGCTTTTTGGGCAGCTGGCTTTGCAGCCAAAGGTCGGTTGTGCCGTGCACAGGCCTACAAGTCTCTAAGTACCAAAGGTCTTGGGGAGTCGGTTCAGGCTCCGTGGTGCTGTGAAAACATTCTGGATATGAAATGCCTTGTGTATAAGCCTGGCATTTTCCAATAGGTCGGATTCTTTTGGCGTGTGCTACATATGCTATATGTGATACATGTGTTGACTGCCAAGGTAAAAGATTCAGACGCTTTCCGCGAGGTCAAGGCGTTACGTCGCGTCCTTTCAGCACAGAGGCTGCCAGGCTTTGTCACGCCAAATTTTTCATCTTTGCACCCTGCGGTTCCGGTGTCGTGTCTAAGGAATGAAAGATTCCAATTACGTGATTTCCACTGTGGGAAAGCCCGACTATGTGGAGACGTCTGACTCAATATATATTCTCACCCCTTTCATGAACAGTGGCGATCTTTTTGGTCTAATGAAGAAGTGTGTAGAGACAGACGGCTGCCGATGCAGCAAAGGAGGGATGGCACGAACATGCTGGGACAAGATTGGCGGTCCGTACAGCAATGCATACGTCCTGGCGCTTTTTTACCAAGCAGTCTTGGGCGTACAAGATATGCACAGCAAGGGCCTAGTCCATATGGATATCAAGCTGGAGAATATCATGATCACTTGCGTTGCTGAAAAGTTCCTCGGAGAATAGGGCTGCATAGGGGCACAATCTTGGAACGAACTGAGAGGAACGCGGGTTCGAAACCTCTTTCACACCAACTCTTCTTTGTGCAGAGCGGATAGCGTCACAATATGGCGTAATGACTTGTTTCTCAGGTGCTCTGCCCACATTATTGATTTGGGGGTGTCTGCAGCGTTCGGCACGCGTATGCCCTCTGGAACACCCGGCTATATGGCGCCTGAATAGCATCATCATATTGTTGCCCTTCGGGCACACCATTTGTGAGAACACAGAGATTCTTTGACTGCTTGATTGATTAGAGATGACGACTCCAGCATTTTTTACCTCCTTTTTGCATGTTTCTTTCGGCTTGGAAACGCTGAGGCGCCTGAAGTCTTGAAGATCTTTGGAAGCAGCCAACCTCAGAATGATATTTTTTCATTGGGCGTCGTCCTTTATATGCCCCCCGGTTCAACGAAGTGCCAAATGCCACAAAGTGCCGCCGCTTGTTGCAAGTAGTTCCTCGATTAGCCGATCTAGACGTTTGTAGCGACATGTGCGGCCATGAATTTCCAGTGAACATGGAGTAACAGATCTTTGCTTGTCTTTGGCGCCAATGCTTTGAGGTTCGTTTATGGGCAGCAGCTTCCTTTCTTCCGCGACGGGAATACCAGGAATTACGACCCGACCAAGGACACGGTCATCCCTCAGTCCGACAATGCAGAGCAATCAGAGATCGACCGCTTGGTGATCAGCGCTTTGGTGGCGATCAAAGTAGCCGATTTTCAACGCTCTTCCAAAGACTCTTCCTTGTCATTCATAGAAATTCATAGACTTTAAGAATTCGCATTTTCAGTCCAAGTCGCAAAGGTAATGCACCCGTAGGTCACATGGAAGTAACCTTGACAAAAACAGTTCAAAGAAAAGACGAGGCCAGCTTCCAAGCGTGAATGTTCGTTGAAGGAACTGTTCTAAGAGGGGCGCAACTGGTTTACCCCCAGTTCAAGAATTGCCTTCATCAATGTTGCAGAATCTTTGGCTCGCAAGAGCTTAAGCAAAACACAGAGTGTCGATTGAACAAGATGTTCCCGACACAGTGATCACCCATGTGGTCGATCAAGAAAAAAACAAGCTTGGCAAGAGATGATGATAGAAGAAACCGTGCGCAGTTTGTCACCCTGTTTTATTGGATCGTGCCAACTTCCAAACAGATCCTTTTCAGGATCCAAGATCACAGGAGGCAAATCATGAGGCATCCATAGACCAAACCGTACTTAGCAGGGAGTAGCCAAGCGTGATCTCGTATGATCTCACGCATGCCCCGAGCACGATTTGTTTCAGGTACATTCAATGCTTCGTAAAACTTTTCTGCTCGTTGCTGTCCATCCTTTTCATCAAGGTTTCCTGCCACAGGTGTTGCGCTTTTGCCTTCCCAGTCTTTTTCTGATAGCATAGCAGCATAGCTTGCTTGAGCTTGCTTGTACGGTTTTCCTGTCATCAGTCTTTCCGCTCATTCTCACGGTGCCAAATCAAACAAAGCGGCAAGAGAACATGGCCGTAGGCTCAAACTGATATCTTTCCGAGGTATGCTGAACAATGACTACAAGAGCCGCATCGACACACCAGAAATCTTACAGCGCCTCATGGGCGCTTTGCTTACTCTGCCAGACCTCACCCCGGACCGCCAAGAGTTACATCAAGTTGGGTTGAAAGATTGGGAGAGATATTGGGAGTCAGTTTTTGCGTTTCATTCTTCTATTTTTCCCGAATGCGTAACGGAGGGTCCTTGTTTTCTTCGTGGGAGAGGCTGTCACAGTGCTGTATGCGATTTGGAGCTGGCGTGCTTGCGCTGGAGCAGGGTGCTGCAGGGTGCTGCTTGACGGTGCTGCTTGACGGTGCTGGTGTTAGAGTGGCGAGTGCACTTTGGAGCTGCGTGCTGCTGCATAAGCAGGCAGCAGCACCTGCAACGGCAAACAGTGATCATGGAACAAAGCTGGAAAAAGCAGCGGCTCTGTGGCAATTCGATACCATGTCCAAAAAAAATGAAAAACATACAAGTCGCACCGACCAGACGGCATGCCATGTTTTCAATCGAAACGCAAAGTTGCATGCGCCAATGCAAAGCCGTTTCCAATTTGTGAAACCAAAAAACACCAAAAATTTCGCCACAAAACTGCAAACAATGTGTAGCAGATCCCAAACCATCATTCAACACTGACCAGGGCCAAGAAAACATCCATCAACCAACTTGATCACAATGCCAAAACCCAAAATTCGTCACATGGACCAATGAACCCCCCTTGAATCCAATGGGAATTGTTTGTTGCTCACCGCGTGACAAATGTAAAATTGAAGTACATCAACGGAATAGGAAGACATAGGGCCGGCTGCTGCGGCACCAGCACGCCAGCTCCAAAGTGCGCACACCACTCTAACAGCACCCTGCAGCGGCACCCTGCAACGGCACCCTGCAGCGGCGCCAACATGCCCGCTCCAAAACACACACAACCAACTCATCCTATACTTGCAGTAAGAACCCCAATAGCCTAGCTTCGCTATCTGGGGAAAAACCGAAAAGATAACTTCGGAAATTTCGAACCTAAAAAATGTTAACTTCGCAAGCAAAGTTCTTCTTGTCTAAATTTATAAACTTGGTTGTAACATAGCTGCAAGTTTGACCAAATGTACGAATTTTCAAAATTATAACTTGAATTCTATAAAAAATGATTATGCCAGCATAGACGCCAGATAGCAGAAGATATGCCGGGGGAAACAACCAAACACTTTCCTTTTTTGATACGGCGAAAATGTAATTTCCATCAGACACACTGCCATATAGACATCTCGCAGCAACCAGCACCCAAGTTCTACAGCAGCGGCGCCCTTGACAGCCCAGCAGCCTGCAGCACACCTTGCAGCGGCACCCTGCAGCGGGACCAGCGGCAGCTCCAAAGTGCGCACACCAACTTTGACAGAAGCACCTTCAAGCACCAGCTTGTAGCGGCACCCTGCAGCGGCACCAACATGCCCGCTCCAAAACGCACCAACTGCTCAGCAGCGCACTGCAGCGGCACAACATGCCCGCTCCAAAGCACACAGACCGCTCGAACAGCAGCACCCTCAAGCAGCACCCTACAGCGGCAGCGACACTTGCAGCGGCACCTGCAGCGGCACCAACATGCCGCCCAGAACACTCTAACAGCAGCACCCTCAAGCAAGCGGCGCCGTGCAGCAGCACCTTGCAGCGACACCCAGCAGAGGCGCCAACACGGCGCCTCCAAAACGCACAGATCCAATTCATCCTGAAATAAGAACCCCAATAGCGTCACTATCTGGGGAAGAACCCAAATTTTAAATCAAGTTTACCCAAGGGTGCCTATTCCTGTGGTTGGGTGGTGGTTGTGTGCTTGTCTGGTTGGTTGATTGGGTGGTTGGTTGGTTGGCTGCTTTGGCTGGTTGGCTAGTTCTTCTTGCCAGTTATTGTTGCCGGTTGTTGTGTTGTTGCAGTATGTTGTTGCCAGTTGTGGTTGCTGGTTGTGGCTGCTGGTTGTGGTTGCTGTTGCTGTTGTTGTTGTTGTTGCTGTCGTTGCTGTTGTTATCTTTGCTGCTGTTGCTGCCGCTGCAATTGTGCTTGTGCTGGCGGCGCTGGTTGTTGTAGTTGTTGTGGGGTTTGTGGGAATTGGATGGGCGTGCGGCGGGTTTGTGGTGGTGGTCGTGGTGGTGGTGGTGGCGGTATCGGTTTTGGTGGTGGCGGCGGCAGAGGTGGTGTGGTGACGGCGGTGGTGGTGGTACATGTGATAGCAAATGTTCTAGCATGTGGTGGTATGTGTTTTCATATATGTGGTTAGTGGTATTGCAACAGCAGTGGTCGTCGAAGTGGCAGTAGCGGTAGCAGTAGTGGCAGTGGTAGTATAGTGGTAGTAGGATAGAGGCGGTAGTGGCAGTAGCGGTAGCAGCAGCAGCAGCAGCGGCGGTGGTGGTGGTGGTGGTAGTGGTGGGGTGGTGGTAGTGGTGGGGTGGTGGTGGTGGTAGTGGTGGTGGTGGTCGTAGTGGTCGTGGAAGTGGTGGTAGTATTGGTAGTAGTGGTAGCCGTGGCAGTAGTGGTAGTAGTGGCAGTAGTGGTAGTAGTGGTAGTAGTGTTAGTAGTGGTAGTAGTGGTAGTAGTGGTAGTAGTGGTAGCAGTGGTAGCAGTGGTAGTAGTGGTAGCAATAGTAGTAGTAGTCGTCGTCGTCGTCGAAGGAAGTTTAGAAGCTAAAACCTTCCGACAATATGGACAGATAGAAAAGCACTGCCATGAAAGAGGTCAGAAGATGAAGACAGACAGAAGATGGAGAGAGTCAGAAGAGAGAAAGTCAGAAGAGAGAAGATGCAGGTGCGCGAAAAGGTAGGAAAGTCGCGAAACACTGTGTTTTTCCAATGTTTTGTGGCTCCGGAGGGTCGAAAA
>BGPT01000166.1:98446-112746 GCA_003297045.1 Symbiodinium sp. clade C Y103 | reverse complement strand
TGGGTTCGCTCTGCCATCCATCAGTCACAGCAACGAACCTCTCCTATAGGTTTCCTATTTTTGAAACTTCCGCCACCGCCTTGTGCGGTACTACTGGAATGTAGTAGTCGTGGTTGTAGTATGTAGTATGTAGCGGTCGTAGTAGTGGTGGTGGTGGTAGTAGTAGTAGTAGCAGCAGTAGCAGTAGCAGTAGTATGTAGCAGTTGTGGTTGTAGTATGTAGTGGTCGTAGTAGTGGTAGTAGTACTAGTAGGAGGAGGAGTAGGAGTAGTAGTAGCAGTCGTCGTAGTAGTAGTAGTCGTCGTAGTAGTAGTCGTCGTCATAGTAGTCGTACTAGTCGTAGTCGTAGTAGTAGCAGTAATCGTAGTAGTTGTGGCCGTGGTGTGGTGGTGGTGGTGGTGCTGTTTCTCTGTTGGTGGTGCTATCAGTGGCGCGATTGGTGGCGTCACGGCTAGTTTCTTCCACTGGCATTGTTTTTGCGATTGGGCCGGTTGGCTGGCTGACACATGCTGTGTGCTCCAGGAGGTGATTGAGATGTTCAGCTTGACACACGTGGACGAAGGAGACGGGGATCTACCGCAGTGCCTGTGGGACTGGGCTCCCCCGGCGCATGATCTAGCTGATGGCCCATTCCATCGGGATGATTGCCTGGAGCCCTCCACTGAGCGCAAGCAGCCTCCTCAGAAGATGAAACTTTGCGAGTGCCACGTGCTGCGCGACAGCAAACGTGTGCTAGAATCTTTCAAGGCACCCGAGTGCCTCTGATCAATGAGCTTGAGGAAAACATTCCGTGCGTAATCTTGGTCCGTTCTTTCAACTCTTGGTTCCCAAACATGTCCCTTGCGCATCCTGGGCAGCATGGCACGCTAAAGAGGGCCACTGCCCAACATGTCCAAGCCATATCACGCCCGCAATCAAGTTATGGGGTCGCACTGTCAGGCTGATAAACCAGCCGGACCTGTTTGATAGGTCAAACAAGACTTGCCCTGCGAAGCTTTGAAAATCAAGCCGTAGCCTGTGAATGTCATGGCTTGTGTTTGCTTGTGGCTGCTGGGCCTCTTGCCATCAGCCGCGGCTGTGCGAGCAGACCAGGACATTTGCATCAGCGATTGTATCTCAAGGGACCCTTTCGGGTCATGGATTGACCATTTTGTTGGCTCCTTCTGATCCCAAAACATCCCCAAACGACTTCAGGACTTCAGGGCAGCATGGCCATCAAATAAAATATAGGTTTGAAATCTATGGGGAACATAGCCATTCACTTGTTGTGCATGTTGCTCGGGCGTTCATCCAGGACACATTTCACGCACTTGACGCCACCACTGCGATTGACACCTTAGCGAGCGATGAGGCCGTCTACACCTTTGGGCGGTGGTGGATCTCGTGATTGCGTTTCAAGAATAAGCAAGGTAGTCAGAGGCAACAGCAATGAGGGAAAGATTGATACTGGCAAGAAAGATTGACCTGTTCTCTGGCAATTCGAACCGTTTGGTGGTGTACCGCTACGGCGCATGGTGCTTCATGCCTTGCCAAGTCGAACTTTGAATGTTGTAACAGGGGCAGCAGACTTCGCAATTCAAAGAACCGACTCTTTTCAGCAAGCCCTCCAAGCAATAGAAAGCATTGGGTGGGCCAAGGCCTTCCTGGCCTTTAGTGGTTCTTTCTAGGCTCCCAGACCCCCGTTGGAACGCAGTGGAGGCATCTTTCGACCTGCAGAGACGAATGGCGCTCAATGCCACAGGCTTGGAGCGTTTCATGCAAAATTTCACAGTCCACCAGGACGGGCTCACTGCTATGCCACGCGCATTTGTCTATCGCTCTTATTCCTTCCTGCGCGTAGTGACACTGTCAGTGCCAAGCGTGCCTTCAGGCAGGTTTTGCATGCATCGGCTCTGGGAAGTCATCTTGGGAACACAGCATTCTGATAATCTGCATCATGCGCAAAACTTGGGTTGCTTTTCTCCATTGCGCTGGCAAGTCGCAAGGAGGAACCTAAAACGGTGGAGGAATTGCCCGCTGCTTGGAAGGACCTTCTGCGCTTTGAACGTCCAAGGAAATTTACATGAGAAACGCCCGTATTACGGACAACCAAAAGGACACACGCACACAAGACTTTGTCACGCACAACACTGGCACATACCAACATTGTCACACACACACACACACATACACTTGCTCAGAAATGTCTTCTCGAATTTTGTAGTTGGAATGCATCGAATGAAAAAACACCAACATTTAAAAAGAAAAGATCAATATGTATATATATATATACATATATAACAGCAATAAATTACATGTGCCACCCAGCTGCGACTCAAATGCGCCCACGGGCGGAACTATACATATATATATTTATTTATTTTTTTTTTAAAAAAAAAAAAAAGGAATCCAGCCGAGTTTCCCTTCCCACCCATGTCCACAGCTTCATTGCGCGTGGTAGGACATGGGTACCACACGCCCCTGCAATATAAGGAAGCTTCACATCTATCCAGATGGCACACACACACACCGCAGCAGCGGGGCGTCTGCAGCAGAAAAAGTGAGATGAAAATGACAATGAAATGAGGATGACACTGAGATGAGAAGATACTTAACCAGGACATGAGACGGGGAACGGCAAGCCCTGAAAGGACAAGAAAACAGAAAAAGCGGACGGGACGGGCCAAAAACCAGACCAGAGGAGGCGTTGGGCGGACGGAAGCGCCTGACACAACCTACAGGGCGAGAGCCAACGCTTACCTCGGCGCGCAAAGGGCCCCAACCTAACTAACCTAATACACGGGAAGCATGCATGAGAAAGGGGACCCATGGGGGCTTAGTGAAAGATGGATGCATCCAGCTACAGCAATGCAAGGACGTGATAAGGCTCGAGGCCCTCCGTATTCGGCTTAATCCTATAGACAGCTGTAATGCTCAACCCTGTGAATTGGTGCGCAACTGTACCTCACCCGAGATACCAAAAGAAAGAATCACCACACCTGAAAGCATGTCCTCAGGCCTCTTCATGTTGCTTCCATATCGCGCACCGTACTCTCTTGAGCAAAGCGAAAAAAGAGGTGTTTCTCGGCAACCGTTGCAGCAGCACTCCAAGTGAAAAAGAGAGGTCCACTCTCTACGTAGATCGAAATACCATATTAAAGTACCACCCTTCAGGAGTCAGATTGAAGGGCCCGGAAATTTACCTAGACAGGTATTCCCCGAAGGGCTCATGCCACCGTGTCGGAATCCGACATGAGTAACACCCTTGCTCAGAAATGTTTTCTCGAATTTTGTAGTTGGAATGCATCGAACGCGCAAAACACCAACATGTAAAATGAAAGATGAATATGTATTTATCACAGGAGGTTTAGTTAGAAAACTTCCGAGCTACGGACACTTGTCATGGGTAGCGTTCCCACCATCATGCCAACCACATCATCACGTCAACCGCATCATCATGTCAACCACGCATCATCAAGTAGTTGGGAAGTGTAACAATTCCGGAACGTGTGAACTCACGAGTGAAAAACACTCTCGGGCGCGAAACCCTATGCTTTTTCGGGTAAAGAGGCTTCCGTGGGCGCCGAAGTAGGGTCTCTGCTTCCGCGGTTGCGGGCCTCAATCTGGCAAAGTCGTCGACGAAAAGTGCGCAGGACTGTAGCGAGAGCTCGGTTTGCACTTCAAAACTGTAAAAAAAAAACTGTCGCGTTCGGAACGCTGTTGGAAGATGAGGTGGGCAAAAATGTGCGCAGGACTGTAGCAAGAGTTCGATTTCACAAAAAAAATTGCGGGTCTCAAAGCAGCGCGAAATCCTCCCAAGTGTCAGCGCTGCGCCAATGTTTGTCGATTTGCTGCGACGCTCCTGCTTTGCAGGTTTGCAACTGGCTCGCATTGGCACGGCTGCGCGCAGCAAAGCATGAGTGATGCTGCGACGCTCCTGGTAAGAGGGATTGCAGCTGGAGGTTTTCAAACACATGTAACAGCTGCGCGTAATGTAGTTCTTCACCATATATGCGCGATTGCAGCTGGACGTTGCAAAACGCACTGTGTTGGCTGCCCGAAGAAAAGAGTTGGGTTGCAAAAGCTACAGAGGAGGTAGCTGGGAGGCAGCCCATAGCAGAAGTAGCCTAGAGAAGTGGCTGCTTAGAGAAGAAGTAGCTGAGAGAAGAGGTGCCTCAGCGAAGAGGTCGCTCAGCGAAGAAGTAGCTCAGCAAAGTAGTTCACTCATCCATCCACCTTGCCATCCATCAACTGCTATCAACTCATTCATTCGTTAATTTTTTTCATTCATTAACTCATTGATTCAACGATTTATTATCTCATTGATTCATTGTTTCATTGATTCATTGATTCATTGGTTTATTGATTCATTGGTCGTTGGTTCACTGATTCAGTGCTTCATTGATTGATTGACTGGTTCATTCGCTGATTCATTGATTATTTGATTTGTTGATTCACTGATTCATTGATTGGTTGATTGGCCGATTCATTGATTGGCTGCTTCACTGGTCCATTGATTCAATGAGTCATTGGTTCATTGAATCATTGACTCAGCGATTCATTAATTGGTTGGTTCACTGATTAATTGATTCACTGATTCGTTGATTCACCGCCTTTATTGATTTGCTGATTCACTGATTCATTAGTTCATTGAATCACTGACTCATTGATTCATTGATTGCCTGATTCACTGATTCATTGACTCAGTGGTTCATTGACTGGTTGATCCCCAGGTTGACTGATTCATTGATTTGTTGTTTCATTGATTCATTGATCGGTTCATTCATTGATTGCTTCGTTTCTTCATCCCTCCACTGATTCATAGGTTCAGTGATTTATCGATTCAGTGGCTACTTGATTCATTCAGGCAGTCGTGCCTGGATTCTTTCATGTCATGTCATTGGCATCTCAACAACTAGTTGCTCAGTCGTTGATGCACCTCACAACTTCACAACATGTCGTTGCTTCTGCATCTCAAAAACTTTCCTATAGGCCATCTTCTTCCTATAGTTGTTTTACTTCTTTCGAAACTTCCGCCCCGGCATGGGCCGGACAATACCTGGTATATGTAGTACTTAGAACTTATTTAACTCACAGGAGTCCATGACGATAAAAACCAACAGCAATAAATTACATGTGCCACCCAGCTGCGATTTAAATGCACCCAGACCCAGGGGCAGGACTCTATATATATACCTGTAGGTACAGGAAACCGGCCGAGTTTCCCTTCCCACTCATGCCTACAGCTTCATTGCGTGCGTTAGGACATGAGTGCCACACGCCCCTGCAATATAAGGAAGTTTTACATCTTTACAGATGGTACACGCGCACTCACACACTAGGCACGAGATAGGAACTGAATCCCTGTGCTTGATGTGCACAAACTACCAGTAGTACCGAACCACAGATGGAGGGAAAGGAGGCTGAGGCTCTGAGTCTCTCTCTCTCTCTCTGTTTGTCTCCCTCGTTCTTTGCCTCTCTCTCTCTCTCTCTCTTTCTCTCTCTCTCTCGCTCTCTGTCTTTATCTATCTGTCTATCCGCCTATTTGTCTGTCATGTATCTGCTTGTCTATCTATCTACCTATCTGTCTATCTACTTTTTTGTCTATCTATCTGTCTGTCCTTCTATCCATCTATTTGATTTTCTATCTGTCTATCTATCCCTCTATCGACCTATTTGGTTATCTATCTATCTTTTTGTCTGTCTATCTGTGTACCTATCTACCTGCTAGTCTGTCTATCTATTTACTTATCTGCCTGTCTCGCGAGTCTCGCTACCTGTTTATCTGTCTACTTATCTGTCTGCCTATCTGCCTATCTGTCTATCTATCTGCCTATCTGCCTGTCTATCTATCTACCTCTCTGTCTGTCTATCTTTATGCTTGTCTTTCTATCTATCTATCTAGCTAGCTATCTATCTATCCATCCATCTATCTATCTATCTATCTGTCCGTCTATCTACTTACCTGTCTTTCTATCTCCCTATCTGTCTAACTCTCTATCTACCTCTGTGTCTGTCTATCTATCTGCTCGTCTATCTATCTATCTCTCTATCTACCTATCTATCTTTCTTTCCATCTATCTACCTATCTATCTTTCTTTCCGTCTATCTACCTATCTAACTATCTGTCCGTCTATCTATCTATCTAGCTATCCATCGAACTGTCTGTTTGTCTATCAATCTATCTGTCAATCTATCTACTTATCTGTATGCCTATCTACCAATCAGTCTATCTATCTGCCTATCTGCCTGTCTATCTATCTATCTATCTGTCTATCTATCTGGTTATCTATCTGTCTATCTGTCTGTCTTTTTATCTGTTCATCTGTCTACTTATCTGTTTCTCTTTGCGTCTACCTGTCTGTCTGTCTATCTAGCTACCTGTCTATCTGTCTTTTTATTTGCCAATCTTTTGCCTTTCTATCCATTCGTGTGTCTGTCTGAGTCTATCTATCAATTTGTTTGACTATCTATCTGCCTGTCTATCTAGCTGTTTGTCTTTCTTTCTATCTTTCTGGTTATCTATCTGTCTATTTGCCTGTCTATCTGTCTGTCTGTCGATCTATCTGTCTATCTGCAGGCTTGAGAAACGAAACTATTCTGCGAGACTTTCTTCAGACCGACTGGATTCAAGGTTTCAACAGGACCGAGGCCCAAAAGAATGCCAGCCCAAAGGGATGGCTGAGGTTTCACAGGTGGCCAGACTGAAGGAACAGCTTGGGTTACAAGATGCCAGCCCAGCGGAATGGCTGATGGTTGCGGCGAAGTGTTGCATCTGTACAGATGTTACACCCACGCACAATTCTGTCACATGTCACATAACACTGTCAAAAACAAGCTCTGTCACGCACCAACATTCTCACGCACAACAATGCTGGCGCGCAACATTGTCACACACACACAGACACACTGCATGATAAGAGATGAAGACAAGAGAGTGAAGGATGACATTGTGGTCGCCTATGGACTTTCCTTAAATTGCACGTCCTGACGGAGTTTGAAATCCTGACCACGGAAATGTTGGTTTAAATTGCGAAACACGGTACAGCTGGAAAAACACGTTGTTCAAACAGATTGCAGGCCACTGCTTCAAAGTTGTTTAGATACCTTTTTTGCATGTGACTAGCAGCTTACACACACATGGCTTCTCAATATGAGAGGCAAACCAAACTTTTGTGCATCACTGCAAAAGTTCATCCGCTGAGTGAAACTGAAACTGCTTCCGAAAAAATATTGAATTTGATATTGGGTTTTGCACACACAGACACACCTGATCAGAACAGTCATTTCGAGTTGGGTGGCTAGAATGCATCAGACGTGCAAAAACATTAACCGTAAATCTGAAATGATGAAAAAAAAAAATATATATATATATACATATATATAAGATCACAGGAGACAATGACAATATAAACCAACAGCGATAAAGTATATGTCCCCCCCAGCTGCGACTAAAATGCGCCCAGGGGCGGGACTATATATACAATATATATATATATATATATTTTTTTTTGAATGTATAAATATATATATATATATAAAAAAAAGCAGGTACGCTTTCACGGGACCCGGGCGGCGTCTTCGTTGGCCATCGACCCCCCGGGTCCCCGATGGCCCCCTGCAGCAAATAGAAGTTTTACATCTATTCAGATGGTACACACACACGCCCCGCCGCGGCGGGGCTGCAGCGATGAAATGAAAATGAACATGAGATGAAGATGAGCATGAGATGAAAAATTACTTAACCGGAACCCAAGACGGGGAACACAAAAGAAGAAAGGAAGGGAGAGAACACACACCAACACACCTAGCCCAGAACGGGCGAACCCCGAAAAGGCAAGGGCAAAGAAAAAAGGCGGACAGACGACGGGCCAAAAACCAAACCAGAGGGGGGGGGGGCGGAAGGAAGCGCCCGAGAGCCAACACCTACCTAAGCACGCACCAGACCCAAACCTGACCTGGCACGCAAGGGAAACACATGAAATAGGGGACCAATGGGGGACTAGTTAAAAGAAAAGATGCCCTCCAGTACAACCATGCAGTGTCGTGATAAGGCTCAAAGGCCCTCGGCTTTCAAGTAGTAGTTGGACCAACGTCCCATTGACGGCTTACAGTGTCGAATGAGTTACATGCACAACTGACCTCACCAGACAACCATAAAGAGCAAGAATTCACCACACCTGCAAGCATGGCCTAATGCCTTGACCATCATGTTGCACTTGCTGTTGACTCAGTAGTCAGTCATGAGCAAAGTTGAAAAAAGGAGGTTTTCCAGTTCTCTCACGACAAATGGTGATTGCCCAGTACAGCGGCACGCTGTTCAACCAAGAGAACGATCGACTGGAGGTCCATCGAAAAAGGAAGATTGCCAGGCACAGCTGCACATTGTTCAACCAAGAGAACAGTCGGCTGAAAATCCATCAAAAAGGTGAGTGCCAGTCACAGCGGCCAGTTATTTAACACATCGACTACGACAAAGTGAGACGATGGAAAAAGGCCAACTGTTCCACTTTACTTAAATGAACTACCATTGCTAAATTGTAATTCCCCATTCGTGTCGAAGGATCCGTCAATCTACATAGACAGGTATTCCCCGAAGGGCTCATGCCACCGTGACGGAATCCGACATGAGTAACACACTTGATCAGAACGGTCATTTCGAATTGGGTAGCTAGGGTGCATCAGATGTGCAAAAACACTAACCGTAAATCGGACATGATGAAAAAAAAAAATATATATATATATATACATATATTTATTTATTTAAGATCACAGGAAACAATGGCAATATAAACCAACAGCGATAAAGTATATGTCCCTCCAGCTGCAACTTAAATGCGCCCAGGGGCGGGACTATATATATAAATATATCTTCATATAATTATATTTTTTTTTGAAGCAGGTACGTTTTCACGGGACCCGGGGGGCGTCTTCGTTGGCCATCGACCCCCCGGGTCCCCGATGGCCCCCTGCAGCAAATAGAAGTTTTACATCTATGGTACACACGCACGCACACACACACACACATGCAAGAGGGTGGGAGGGGAACGAGGGTAGGGAACAAGGACAGCCAGCAGCAACAAACAAAGGGAAACAAAGGAAGAACAACAAAGCCAGAGAACAAGCAGGGGAGCACGCAACAAGCAGGCAGAACAAAGGAAGGATAGGGGGGAGGGAGGGGGGGAGAAAGCACACAGGAACCCAAACCCTGGCAGGCAGAAGGAGCAGACAGCGCGGACAGCCAACAGGAGGGACAAACACACAGCTGAGCTACGGGTGGGGAGAGACGGGTTAGGTCGGTGGGAAGAGGGGGAAGGAAGAGGAGAAAGGAAAGGACGGGAAAAGAAGGGAGGGGGTGTCCAAGCATTGCGTGCCGCATCCATGAACCCACCGGGGGGGGAAGAGGGAAGGCGCACCCAGCTATACCCAAGTATCCAAGGTCGCAACAAGAGGCGGGGGGAGGGGGATTAAGCCAAGTTGCCTGCTGATGGAAGCTGATGAAGACAGTATTTATTACTTTTGTGTTGTGGCTACTTTGCCCTTGTGGGTGCTTCGCCCCTAGGGCAACTTCGCCTTATGGCTACCAGCGTTGCCATGTTGAACTGCCATGTCTGTCAGGACAAGGTCTACTGCCTTGCATTCGAAATGCAAACGGCTTCAGGATGTTGGCGACATCCCACTCTAATCATGGGAAAATGCCCGGCCACAACTTTCATCCACGCCGAAACGTAGAGACGGTACTAACAAGTGAGGTATAGTACCCAGAAACACATTGCATGATAAGAGATGAAGACAAGAGAGTGAAGGATGACATTGTGGTCGCCTATGGAATTTCCTTAAATTGAACGTCCTGACGGAGTTTGAAATCCTGACCACGGAAATGTTGGTTTAAATTGCGAAACACGGTACAGCTGGAAAAACACGTTGTTCAAACAGATTGCAGGNACGTCCTGACGGAGTTTGAAATCCTGACCACGGAAATGTTGGTTTAAATTGCGAAACACGGTACAGCTGGAAAAACACGTTGTTCAAACAGATTGCAGGTACACAGGAAGGCGTCCCTTCCCGTTTCACCAATTGTGAGTCCGTCTTCGTTGGTCCAGGGACAACTCACAACTGCCTGGACCCACTGCTTCAAAGTTGTTTAGATACCTTTTTTGCATGTGACTAGCAGCTTNTGTGAGTCCGTCTTCGTTGGTCCAGGGACAACTCACAACTGCCTGGACCCACTGCTTCAAAGTTGTTTAGATACCTTTTTTGCATGTGACTAGCAGCTTGCACGCACACACACGCGCGCGCACACAACTCTGTGGTACACAACATTGTCACCTGCCAACTCTGCCACGCACAAACTTTACCACGCACCACTCTGTCAAACACAACTTCCTCATATACCAACACTGTCACACACAGCAACGCAAGCATTGCCACGGGCAACTCTGTTGTGCGCGACATTGTCACACCTAACTCTGTCAGAAGCAACTTTGTCACATACCAACACTGTCACGCACAAGTTTCACAAACAACTTTGTCGCAACTTTGTCTCTGTGACATACGGCGCAGCACGACCCTTCCTGACCTTCGAGTAGCTTTTGCTTGGTAATTGTGGCGTTTGCCGCGCTTTTTGCGTGGCAAGCGTGGCCCTTCGTGGCAGAAATGGTGCTTAGGGGCGCGAAGAGCTGAGTGAGCCAAGTTGAGAAGAGTTGAGACGCGTTTTGAAAAGTTGGAGAAGAGCTGAGAAGAGCGGGGAAGAGATTAGATGAGCTGAGTTGAGATGGGCTGAGATGAGCTAAGTTGAGAAGAGCTGGGTTGAGAAAAGCTGAGTTGAGGCGAGCTGAGAAGACTGAAGAAGAGATGAGAAGGAAATCTCAAGATTCAAGAAGCCAGACAAAAGATGACAAGAGAAAGAAATCCCGTATGACGGAGATGTCCAGAGTTTGTTTTGATCGTATCCTGTAGGCATTTTTCGCGCTCTAGGGTTACTCTTTGAAACTTTCGCCCCCGGCCTGCCTAGGTATTACTTGGATTTCCGGCGTTGTTTTTCAATGATGCTTCTTGCGCCCATGTTGGCTCACATTCCAGGATCGCTTGAAGATAGTGAAAGAGTTGGGGCACGGTGCTTTCGGAAGGATATACAAGCTTGCAGTCACCTGCGATGGGACAAAGGAGCACTTTGTGTCCCTGAAGTTCGCGGCCTCTCGGTGAAATCGGTTGCCGGGCATCCTGGCCCAGACCTATTGACTTCAAACTTTCAAAGCAGACAATGCGGGGTAAACCCAATAGAAACTAGACGAACAACAAGCGCCCAAAAGGATGAAATTTACTGTGGCCACGTATCGGAGCTGCCATGCACTGCCCTTCTGTTTCAATGCTGGGGATCTTGAATTGTATTGCTGGTTGGGGTGCAGGGTGGTGTTGGTGAGAGGCAGATCTCAGCGCCGACAGGGAGGGGCAACCCCAGCTGCATTGACCCGGAGAAAAGGCGGCCGGGCACAGAGCAAGCCACACGCACGTCAAAACCAAAAAAAGGCATTCTTACGCGGATTCCAAGAGTGGTTGCTTTCAATTCGTGCTTTGCAATCAAGTGAGCGTCCCATTCTGTACTGCGCAAAACTTCGGGGCAAGGACCCCACTGCCCCCGTAAAATTCTGGGAGGCGGTCATACTGCAATCATAAAGACAATGCATTTTCCAGTTTTTCCTGTTAGATTCAAATCCGCCCCCCAAAAAGAGCCTCGCAAATTATCTAAGGCCTCCGGTGTCTGGTGCCTATGAAATAAATGGAGTAGTTCGGCGCCCGATAAAGAGGAAATGGAAGGCGAAGCCAACAGGAATTTACCAAGTGAACGACATTGATATGGGCCAAATACAACCTTAACCTACTGAATGAGGATGCTTGATGGTTTGGCTGTGCATGAAAGCGCCGTTTCCCGCCACAGACTTCCGCTGAGCAAAGCATGTTTTATCTTATTTTGTTTTCTGGGCCTACGAGCGCTCTATTGCATTGCAGAATCCGTGCGCTTTCTCCGCTGAGGAAAAAGAGCCAAGTGCTTACCGGGAAGTCAGAGCGCTACGCCGATTCTTGTCAGCACGGTGCAGGAGCTGCCAGGAGGCTTGGTCATGTAGCCAAGTGGCTTCTTCGCTTGTCGGTTTGCCCCTAAGGAATGAAGGGCGCGAAGTGCGTCCTTTCCACTGTGGGAACTCCAGACTATGTTGAGACATCTGACGCGGTGTATGTTCTCACACCTTTCATGAACAGTGGCGATTTTCATGACTTGTGGGCGAAGTGTGTGGAGACGAAGGGTTGCCGATGCAGCAAAGGAGGGATCGCACGAACCTGCTGGGACAAGATTGGCGGTCCATACAGCAACGCGTACGTCTTGGCGCTTTTTTACCAAGCGGTCTTAGGCGTACAAAATATACATGGCAAGGGCTTGGTTCACCAGGACATCAAACCGGAAAACATCATGTTGAATTGCATCGAAGACCAGCTCCTCGGATAATAGGGAAATGTTCCTCAGGCGCCTAAGGGAAGTGCAGCTTTTGCATGTTGTGTGTGGGGCATGCAGCTTGAGGTGCTCAGCGCGCGTCATTGATTTGGGCGTTGCTGCTGAATTTGGCGCTCTAAAGCCTGCTGGAACGCCGGGCTATCTTCCTCCTGAAGTCATGAAAATCATTCAGGGCCTTAGCACCGACACATCCGGAGTCTGCCAGCCTGAGAATGATGTCTTCTCGCTCGGCGTCGTCCTTTATACGCTTCTGGGCTCAACATACACGTATACATATTTTAATTTATTTATACATAAATATATATATATATATTTCCCCACATCTTTGTGTGGGGTTCTTGTTTTTTGTTGTCCATCCGCCGTCCGCTCCGACCGTTCCGACTACCCGCCCCTCACACACAACTTACTCACACACAACTCACTCACACACAACTCACTCACACACAACTCACTCACACACAACCCACTCACACACAACTCATTCACACACAACCCACTCACACACAACTCACTCACACACAGCTTACTCACACACAGCTTACTCACACACAACTCACTCATACACAACTCACTCACACACAACTCACTCACACACAACTCACTCACACACAACTTATTCACACACAACTTACTCACACACAACTTACTCACACACAACTCACTCACACACAACTCACTCACACACAACTCACTCACACACATAGCTTACTCACACACCACTCACCCACACACAACTTACTCACACACAACTCACTCACACACAACTCACTCACACACAACTTACTCACCTTTGCGTGGCAGGCGTGGCACAACTCACTCACACACAACTCACTCACACAACTTACTGACACACAACTCACTCACACACAACGTACTCACACACAACTTACTCACACACAACTCACTCACACACAACTTACTCACCTTTGCGTGGCAGGCGTGGCACAACTCACACACACAAATTACTCACACACAACTTACTCACACACAACTTACTCACCTTTGCGTGGCAGGCGTGGCACAACTCACACACACTTGAACAGAAGCGGCATTTCGAATTGGGTAGCTAGGAAGCATCGGACGTGCAAAAAACACCAACCATAAAAATGACATGAAACTTGTATAATCACAGGAGACATTGACAGTATAAAACAACAGCGANATAGAGGACTATGGTGGCCACCAGCTGCGACTTAAATGCGCCCAGGTGCGCCACCAAAGTCCTGCAGGTACGTTTTCACACCTGTCCATGACGGTCTTCATTGGCCGCAGCGTCACGGACAGGTCTGCGGCCCCCTGCGATATGGAATATAGAAGTTTTACCTCTATTCAGAGGTTACANCCGCAGCGTCACGGACAGGTCTGCGGCCCCCTGCGATATGGAATATAGAAGTTTTACCTCTATTCAGAGGTTACACACACACGCCCCGCCGCAGCGGGGGCAGCAGTGAGATGACGGTGACAATGAGATGAAGATGAAAATGAGATGAAAGTTACTTAACCGGAACCCAGGACGGGGGAGCACAAAAGAAGAAAGGAAGGGAGAAAACACACACCAACACACCTAGCCCGGAGCGGGCAAACCCTGAAAAGGCAAGGGCAAAGAAAAACAGCGGACAGACGACGGACCAAACCCAAACCAGAGGAGGGGGGGGCGGACGGAAGCGCCTGACACAACCTACAAGGCGAGAGCCAAAACCTACCTAGGAACGCAAGGACCCAAACCTGACCTGGAACGAAGGGACAACACATGAAATAGGGGACCAATGGGGGACTAGTTAAATGAAGTGACGCACTCTAGTACAAACATGCAA
>BGPT01000166.1:86230-98259 GCA_003297045.1 Symbiodinium sp. clade C Y103 | reverse complement strand
GTAGCTAGGAAGCATCGGACGTGCAAAAAACACCAACCATAAAAATGACATGAAACTTGTATAATCACAGGAGACATTGACAGTATAAAACAACAGCGATAAATTATATAGAGGACTATGGTGGCCACCAGCTGCGACTTAAATGCGCCCAGGTGCGCNNTGTCCATGACGGTCTTCATTGGCCGCAGCGTCACGGACAGGTCTGCGGCCCCCTGCGATATGGAATATAGAAGTTTTACCTCTATTCAGAGGTTACACAAACACACACACACACACACAACTCACTCACACACACAACTTACTCACACACAACTTACCTACACACAACTACTTCACACACCGTGGCAGCCGTGGCGCTTATGGCATTCAGCTGGCTCTTGTGACGCGCTTGGTCCCCGCGTGGTACCCGCTGACGCCGCGGCGTTTTGTGTGGCAGGTGTGGCATTTGGTGACATCGACTTCCACTTTGTGTGGCAGGCGTGCCACTTGGCGACATGGATTTTCACTTTGTGTGGCAGGCGTGGCACTTATGGCATTCAGCTGGCTCTGGTGACGCGCTTGGTACCCGCTGACGCCGCAGCGTTTTGTGTGAGAGGCATGGCATTTGGTGACATCGACTTCCACTTTGTGTGGCAGGCGTGCCACTTGGCGACATGGACTTTCACTTTGTGTGGCAGGCGTGGCACTTATGGCACTCAGCTGGCTCTGGTGACGCCTTGGTACCTGCTGACGCACGGCGTTTTGTGTGGCAGGCGTGGCACTTGGTGACATCGACCTTCACTTTTTGTGCCAGGTTTGGCACTCGTTGACATCGACCTTCACTTTGTGTGGCAGGTGTGGCACTTGTGGTACTCAGATGGATCTGGTGAGGCGCTTGGTACCTGCTGACGCCGCCGTTTTGTGTGGCAGACGTGGCATTTGGTGACATCGATCTCCACTTTGTCTGGCAGGTGTGGCACTCGGTGACATCGACTTTCACTTTGTGTGGCAGGCGTGGCACTTGTGGCACTCAGCTGCATCGACCTTCACTTGTGGCACTTGTGGCAAGAATTTTTGCTTTCAACAACCACTGCTGGCATCGAAAACAAGCCGCATCGAAGTGATTTGCGCGTTCAGCGGGACGCTGCGCCGTGCATGCCCGGCGGCAACATTGTGCTTGCAATGTGCTATCTTCTGCTCCGAAGCCATATTTGGGTCTTTAGTCTTCGTTCCCATTGTCTGTTTCGCGTTCTGTCTGTCGGCGTCGACCCGGCAGAAGACAGTGCCATGGCATTTGACTGCATCATCGATGTTAGCCTTTGGCGAGTTTGCCCCACCAACGGCCCTCACGTGTCGTTGGCCATGGCCAATTTCGTTCCCATGGCCGCTGCTCTGCATGCTGTTGCTGGGAAAGCTGCCTGATGCGGCCGTACCCGGGCAACGGGTTCTGTTCCACGTGATTCAGCAGTACCAAACTCAGGTCGTGGCCGCCATGGGCTATTACATGTCTGGCGACTATCGCGTTCTTTCGGACTTGCGGGAACGATGCACTCCAATCGACGATGCTCAGGAGCAGGCAACGCATCTGAGGCAGGCGGCCGCGACCTTTGTGGACGGAGTTGCCGAATGGACCCTGCAGCTGTGCGATGCTGATCGTGCCCAGTTTCTTTCCCTGGTCACAGGCGCTGAAAGCCCGTGTGAACAAAACCTGATCACGCAGCAAGATCCTGTGCTAGGCATTGTCAGTGATGTGCGCACGCGCCTCCTTGCCACAGTGCGCGCAGAGCAGGCGTCAGCACCACGAACTGAAGCCGTAGCATGACCAGTTGAAGTGGAAGATTGACGCGACGCGCGGACATCTTCAGAATCTGTTGTCGCAGCATTGGGAAAAGGCAGGCGTCGTGCGCGAGACACGCCACTAGTGATGCAGCGTGAGACGCTTGACCGCTGAGGCCGCACTTACGTTTTTGCCCCAAGCTAGTTGCAAAGCTGCGTCACCACCTTGCCAGCACTTTGTTCAAGTTGCATACGTATTTGCACAGTCTACCAGTTTTGCTTTGTTGCTCGTCCTTGCTGCCAGGTACATTTGTCCATCGTCCGCGGCCCGCGTGCACTCACACAAACATCTTCACGAATTGGGTAGCTAGAGTGCATTTCACGTGCAAAAGACACTTCCTTTAACCAGTCCTGATGGGAAGGTTGCAAGGTAGAGGTGAAGAGTGATTCAATACCATCAGGAATCGTTTCGACGGTCCAGAGATGGATGTCCCAAGTTCCGATTGTAAGGTCCGGACGTAGGGTAAGGGCCAGACTGTTGGTGCCACATAGGTCGAAAAGTAGTAGGTCTCTGAGGTTCCAGCCGTGGTTGTGCTGCACGAATCGATGATCCCATAGGTCCACTGCAGGTGGGAAAACCAGGTAGGACACGAGCAGCACGAGGGGAGCGAGAGCGGTCGGAGGATGCCATGACGAGGTAGATCCAACGTACCGGTGTCACAAGTTCAACAAACTGTCAAGACAAAAGCTAACGGCAAACAGAAACATGAAGGGGTTCAAGCAAAATGAGTATGACATGTGCAAAATGGATGGTAAAGGGGTTCTTGGCTTAGCCCCATGCCACCAAGTCACAAAAATCAACAAGGAAGAAAGGACAAGAAACCAACAAAGAACGCAGAGAAAACTCAAGAAAACCTGACCTATAGGGGTTCTTGGCTTAGCCCCATGCCAAAAATGCAACGACGAGAGGGGTGCTCGGCTTAGCCCCATGCCATGAAACGAGAAACAAGACGACAAAGCATATTGAGACAACCGTGCAGAAAAATGCAGCGACATTTTCAGGGAAGATTTCGTCCAGAGGCAAGCTCTAGAAACTATGGTACAGAGATCCCACTCGGGCTGCCGCTCAATAGTCGTCTTCATCATGGTTGTTCCCGCCACGACGGCGCCAGGAGCGAAGACTGCCAGGATCAGGAGCACGGTCATCCTGAGCGTCATCTGGAGTGTCCTTGGCATTGTCCTTAGAATCAGCAGGGTGATAAGATGCCGACTGGCCTTCGCGACTTTGAATAAAGGAGAGGTCAGGCCAGACCACAATAAGGCAGCGAATCGTACAGTGTTCACTCCTCGCCACTGTGTACTTCTCTGCCGTGGTGACGACGCCATTCAGGGCGCATTGAAGCTGCGCCATGTCGTTTCCACCGGCCTTCAAGGCCAAGTGTTCTTTGGCTCCTTTGTAGGCCAAAAGAATTTCTTGTTGACCTTTTCCTTTGGTGCTAGCCTTGTCCAGGAGGTCCACCAAGTTCCAGTTTGGGATCTCACCTTCACGGCTGGTGATGCATGATCCCAGGGAGAAGCAGCCGCATGTGGGCTGTTCGCATTTGCTCAGGGTCTCACAATATGTCCAATCAGCCGGACGGACCAAGGCTTCAGCGAGAGCATACTTAGCGCCAATGATGTTGGTGCCGTGAATCATGGCAAAACTATTGTTCGCCTTGTTCAGAAATGCAGGTTTCTCCTCGAAGCGAGAGATGTGGGACAATCTGATGGCGACGGCCCGCGACGTTGTCTTCGGTAGGAAAAGGGATTCAACCCTGGCGAAGTCAACGTATTCCAAGAGATTGGAAGCACCCAGAACATGGAGAACGGCTTGAATATTGGATTCCGGAATTGATGGGTCAATATGTCGGATGCCTTCGATGAAGTGGTCACGAACATCTGCATCCGTAAACTCCGACAACACCGGTCGTTGAGAGTTCAAAATTTCGTTGGCTGATTGTGTGCGGGTCTTGTCATCCAAGCACATCTGGACAGTTTTGATCCATTCTTTGTCCTTCAAGTCCGGTGAAGTAAGGGGGGCTTTGCCAGATTGAGAGCGTGAAGCGGTAGAAGGTGGAACGGAGGAAGAGTGTTGTTGAGATCGATCCCAGTTTGGGTTGGAGTAGGAGCGACGATTGTCTGAAAAGGCAGTAAGAGGAGGGCGAGAGGAGGCTGGACGGGGATCCTTTGGGTCATCGTAAGATTGCCAAGCGAAGGAAGAATTGTCCGACTTGGGAGTGTCCCATTTGGATTCCCACGAGCGAGACCAGGAGGATTTGTTGTGCCACGAATGGTACGATTTGGTGGGGGATTTCTTGTCCCATGTAGAGTCGGAGTTGGAGTGATCCCACTTGGAATGGTGAGTGGGATATTGTTGCCATTCAGGATCTGTGGCCTCCCGAAGTTTCACAGGAGGACGTTGTGGTGACCGTGGGCGGAGCTTGAGATCAGAGCGTGGGAGAGACCGGGACGATGATCGAAGTCGGCGTGGCCGGGAGAAGGAGCGGCGAGGACGATGGCGTCGAGGACTGCGACTGCGGGTGGGTGAGCGTTTGTCTTCAGCATAGCGAGCATAACGAGGTGACTTGGGGGAGCTGTGACGTTTGGTGGAACTTGGGCGGGTGGCAGGAGGAAGGGGAGGTCGTGAGGCGGCGGTGGGAGGAGCAGGAGCTGGTGGAGGTTCCGAAGTGGACGTCTGAGGCGGAGGAGAAGGTTGGGCTGGCTCAAGGACACCTTACAAGCTTCCATAATTTGAGACGCCACTTCATGAGGGTCGACCACTGGTGGTGTTGGCTGAGTGGAGGGTTGCACAGGAGTCGTGGAGGGTGGTGAGGTGGAAGGAGGATCAGGATGTGATGGAGGTGGAAGTGATGTGGAAGCGACGGATGAAGGCGGTTGAGAATGGGGAAGAAGAGTCTGTTGCTGTTGGAGCAGGAAATTGATCTGAGCCTGAGACTGAGATTCCCGCCATTGTGCTTGTTGTCGCTCGGCCATGAGTTGCTCACGTAGAAAAGAGTCGTGGCCATAACCCCCAGGAACATTGCCTTGGGCATGAAGTCCGGGTGTCATCGTACTCATCACCGACATCCCCTCAGAAGTCATCATCGGGTCTAGGAATTGAGTGAAGTTGGACATAGGGATCTGGGAGTTGAAAGTGGGAGGACCTGTCATAAAGTTGGAAGTTCCCGTGGGTAAAGTGGTTGGTGAAGTCGACGGCTGATTCCAGGCTCGTGGCATCCAATTGAAAGGGAACATGATAGGCGACAACGGGGCAGCGAAGGTGGAAAAACAAAGGTTACCAAATCATAACAAAGAATGCACTCTAGTACAAACATGCAAGTGTCGTGAAAAGGCTCAAAGGCCCTCTGCTTTCAAGTGTTTAGTTGCACAACAGTGCCATGGACAGCTGAAGGAGTCAAATGAATTACGTGCACAACTGACCTCACCAAATCAACCAAAAGGAAGTAGACCATACCTGGAAAGCATGTCCTTTCACCTTCTCATGGCAGGAAATTGACAAAATGTGCTGACCGTCTGTCACTCGAGCAAAGCTGAAAAAAGGAGGTTTCCAGTCTCTCGGCAAAAGATGATTGCCCAGAACGGCGGCCAGTGGTTCAACACAGATCACACATCGACAAGGTCGACCACTGCAGGAAAAGGGTGAGTGCCCAAGACAGCGGCCAATAGTTGCAACACTCACTCGACCGACAGGTGAGAAGCTGAAATAAGGCCAACTGTTCCATTTTACTTATACGAATTACTAAGTTAAAAAACCTCACTTCAGTATTCAAGTCGAAGGATCCGGCAATTTACCTAGACAGGTATTCCCCGAGGGGCTCATGCCACCATGACGGATTCCAACATGAGTAACACACTTGAACAGAAACATCTTCACGAAGTGGGTAGCTAGAGTGCATTCGACGTGCAAAACACACTCCCTTTAACTGGTCCTCACAGGAAGATAGCAAGTTGGATTCGAAGATGGACAGGTCATAGCATTCGAAGCTCAATCAATAGAATAAAATCGCATAGGAATCCAAAACTGAATAGGACAGATTGCGACAACTGTGCAGCAAATTCAATCGCCATGCCCGTTCTTGGCTTAGCCGGTCGCCATTGACAGAAAATTCAATTGGAAAAACGGATTGGCAGGTACGTCGATGAGCGTCCCCATCGATATCACAGGCATCTGATGAGTATCTTTGTTAGTGCCGGTCTCATCAGTGCCCCCGGCACCCCCTGCATTACAAATGATATCAGAGACTAATCCAAGGTAAAACAAACAGGCCCACACAGTTGGAAAAAGTTTGAAAGGCAACCGAAATCATCAAGTCAAGGTAGAAGTTTTACATCTCTTCAGATGTTACACACACACACACACACGCACGCACTCACCCACCACACGCCGACACATCCACACAAACACACACACACACACACGCACACACACACATACACACACATACACACACACACACGCACACACGCACACACGCACATATACACATCCGCACAGACACACCTCTGTCACACACAGATTCTGCACACATCCCCTTTCTCTCTTCTATTGTTACCATCTGCTCTTTACACTTCTTTTGGTACTCATTGCAAGAAGTTGACATGTGGGGTTATCCGGTCCTTTAATTTATACATATATTTTTTTAAATTATATATTTATTTACATTGCTATATTTACATTGCTATATATATATATATATGTATATTCTCACGGCCCCACTTCCCGCCATGTCTCCAGCTTAAACATTCTTCCATGAACTAGCGGTGCTGGCGCAGTGCCGCACCCTGCCCCGCCATCGGTAAACTGATGCGGTTCAAAATTCACATCTCCCATGTGGCACCTGCATTTTCAGGTTCTTGTATGGCAAGCGGCCTCCTTTCTTTTCGGATGGCAAGACCGCGGATTACGACCCTACCAAAGACGCAGTCATTCCTCAACCCGATCATCCAGAGCAATCAGAGCTTGACCGCTTGGTGATCAGTTTCTTGGCATCGGCTGCCGTCGTCTGCGCCGAGGTTTCGCTGCATTGCTTTGTTGTCAGATATCAAAACTAATCAGGGGTTATATTTCCCCGCATCACTGTGTGGGGTTCTTCTTTTTTCCCCACATCTTTGTGTGGGGTTGTTGTTTTTTGTTGTGCACCCGTCGCCCGCCTCCTCCTCCGCCTCCTCCTTTGCCGCCGCCCCGCGTACACACAACTTACTCACACACAACTTACTGACAAACAACTTACTCACACACAACTTACTCACACACAACTTATTCACACACAACTTGCTCACACACAACTTGCCCACACACAACTTACTCACACTGTTGAATAAGTGTGTGTTGAACGAGTGTGTGTTCTTGCCCACACACAACTTACTCACACACGACTTGCCCACACACAACTTGACACAACACACAACTTCCTCACACACAACTTGCTCACACACAACTTATTCACACACAACTTACTCACACACAACTTGCCCACAGACAACTTACTCACACACAACTTGCAGTGTGTGTTGAATGACACACACAACTTGCCCACAGACAACTTACTCACACACAACTTGCTCACACACAACTTACTCACACAACTTGCTCACACACAACTTGCTCACACACAACCTCAGAACACACAACTTACTCACACACAACTTGCCCACACACAACTTACCCACACACAGGCGTGGCACTTACGGCACTCAGCCGGGTCTGGTGACGCGCTTGGTGGCAGGCGTGGCACTTNCAGGCGTGGCACTTGGCGACATCGACCTTCACTTTGTGTGGCAGGCGTGGCACTTACGGCACTCAGCTGGGTCTGGTGACGCGCTTGGTTGCCGCGGGGGCCGCGTCATTCTGTGTGGCAGGCGTGGCACTTGGTGACATGGACCTTCGTTTTGTGTGGCAGGCGTGGCACTTGGCGACATCGACCTTCACTTTGTGTNCATTCTGTGTGGCAGGCGTGGCACTTGGCGACATGGACCTTTACTTTGTGTGGCAGGCGTGGCACTTACGGCACTCAGCTGGGTCTGGTGACGCGCTTGGTTGCAACGGGCGCCGCGTCATTCTGTGTGGCAGGCGTGGCACTTGGTGGCATGGACCTTCGTTTTGTGTGGCAGGCGTGGCACTTACGGCGCTTGGTTGCCGCGGGCGCCGCGTCATTCTGTGTGGCAGGCGTGGCACTTGGCAACATCGACTTTCGTTTTGTGTGGCAGGCGTGGCACTTACAGCACTCAGCTGGATCTGGTGACGCGCTTGGTTGCCGCGGGCGCCGCGTCATTCTGTGTGGCAGGCGTGGCACTTGGTGACATGGACCTTCGTTTTGTGTGGCAGGCGNCGCCGCGTCATTCTGTGTGGCAGGCGTGGCACTTGGTGACATGGACCTTCGTTTTGTGTGGCAGGCGTGGCACTTGGCGACATGGACCTTCACTTTGTGTGGCAGGCGTGGCACTTACGGCATTCAGCTGGCTCTGGTGACGCGCTTGGTTGCCGCGGGGGCCGCGTCATTCTGTGTGGCAGGCGTGGCACTTGGCGACATGGACCTTTACTTTGTGTGGCAGGCGTGGCACTTACGGCACTCAGCTGGGTCTGGTGACGCGCTTGNCATTCTGTGTGGCAGGCGTGGCACTTGGCGACATGGACCTTTACTTTGTGTGGCAGGCGTGGCACTTACGGCACTCAGCTGGGTCTGGTGACGCGCTTGTTTGCCGCGGGCGCCGCATCATTCTGTGTGGCAGGCGTGGCACTTGGTGACATGAACTTTCGTTTTGTGTGGCAGGCGTGGCACTTGGCGACATCAACCTTCACATTCACACCGTCCGCACCGTGAATGCCGTGAGTCGACCCAGACCACTGCGCGATGGTTGCCGCGGGCGCCGCGTCATTCTGTGTGGCAGGCGTGGCACTTGGCGGCAGCGACCTTCATTTTGTGTGGCAGGCGTGGCACTTACGGCACTCAGCTGGGTCTGGTGACGCGCTTGTTATTCTGTGTGGCAGGCGTGGCACTTGGTGACATGGACGTTCGTTTTGTGTGGCAGGCGTGGCACTTGGCGACATGGACCTTCACTTTGTGTGGCAGGCGTGGCACTTACGGCGCTTGGTTGCCGCGGGCGCCGCGTCATTCTGTGTGGCAGGCGTGGCGCTTGGTGACATCGACTTTCGTTTTGTGTGGCAGGCGTGGCGCTTACGGCACTCAGCTGGGTCTGGTGACGCCCTTGGTTGCCGCGCGCGCCGCGTCATTCTGTGTGGCAGGCGTGGCGCTTGGTGACATGGACCTTCGTTTTGTGTGGCAGGTGTGGCACTTGGCGACATGGACCTTCACTTTGTGTGGCAGGCGTGGCACTTACGGCACTCAGCTGGGTCTGGTGACGCGCTTGGTTGCCGCGGNACATCGACCTTCACTTTGTGTGGCAGGCGTGGCACTTAGGGCACTCAGCTGGGTCTGGTGACGCGCTTGGTTGCCGCGGGCGCCGCGTCATTCTGTGTGGCAGGCGTGGCACTTGGTGGCATGGACCTTCGTTTTGTGCGGCAGGCGTGGCATATGGCGACACGGACTTTCGTTTTGTGTGGCAGGCGTGGCACTGACGGCACGCAGCTGGGTCTGGTGACGCACTTGGTTGTCGCGGCCGCCGCCTCATTCTGCGTGGCAGGCGTGGCACTTGGTGACACGGAGCTTCGTTTTGTGTGGCAGGCGTGGCACTTGGCGACATTGACTTTCACTTTGTGTGGCAGGTGTGTCACTTACGGCACTCAGCCAGGTCTGGTGACGCGCTTGTTTGGCGTGGCCACCGCCTCATTCTGCGTGGCAGGCGTGGCACTTGGTGACACGGAGCTTCGTTTTGTGTGGCAGGCGTGGCACTTGTCGACATGGACCTTCACTTTGTGTGGCAGGCGTGGCACTTACGGCACCCAGCTGAGCCTGGTGACACACACACACACGCACGCACGCACACACACACACACACACACGCAACACACGCAGGCACACACACACACACACACAACACGCACACACACACACACACGCACACACACACAATACACTCAAGACACACAACACACACTAGGAATATGACATTCACAGCACACACCACACACTCAACACACACAGCGAACACTACACACGCACAACACCAACCCACACATACATACACGCACACACACATACATATACATATCCGCACAGGCACACACCTCTATCCTACACAGCGTTTGCACACTTCCCCTTCCTTTCTTCTATTGTTGTCATCTGCTNACATACATATACATATCCGCACAGGCACACACCTCTATCCTACACAGCGTTTGCACACTTCCCCTTCCTTTCTTCTATTGTTGTCATCTGCTCTTTACATTTCTGTTAGTGTGTACTGGAAGAAGTTGGCATGTGGGGTTATCCGGTCCTATAATTTGGTTCTATCTTCCCGTTCCTTTTCAAATTTATCTCTATCGGCTAATCTTTACCAAACCGTCTCTACAACTTGTCCCGACGGACTTATCTCTGTGGTCTATGAACGTATCTCTGTCTATCAACTTATCTCCATCAAACGGTATCTATCAACTTACCTCTCCCTAATTGCCTCTATGAATTTATTTCTCTCCAACTTGCCAAGTTCAAAGTATCGCGACCAACCTATCTTTCAGGCATCTGAACTAGTGAACTAGTAGTACCCGGGTAAGCCAGGGCTGGGTTTTCCAAAGATCAATCAAACCCTGAAGGGCGAAAAACAAAATGTGCCTACAGAATGTCAAGCTTCCCCGTGGGCGGTGCAGACACCAGCTTGTTGACACCCCGTCATTTGACGTCTCTTTCTCTTAACATCTCTTGGCCTTGAATTCTTTTTGCTTGAGCATTCCTTCTCACCTCTTCTCGGCTCCTCTCAAATCAGCTCTTCTCAGCTCGTCCCAACTCGTCTCAAGTCAGCCCTTCTCAATTCAGCTCATCTCAGCCATCCCCGCCTCAGCTCACTTCCGCTTTTCTCAGTTCGTCTCAACCCCTTCAGCTCTTCTCAACCATTGTCAGCTTTTGCCAGCTTTTCGCACCTTATCTCAGCTTGTCTCAATTCTTCTCAGCCCATCTCAGCTCTAAAAGCTTTTGGTTGTGGATCTGTTTCTCTATCTATCTATCTGCCTATCTGTTTATCTGCCTGGATTTCTACCCATCTTTCTACCCATCTTTCTATCTACCCATCGATCTCTCTCTTTCCACCTAGCTATCTCTCTATCTTTCTAGCCATCTATCATCCATCTATCTGCCGATCTATCTGTCTTTTTTCTATCTCAGCATCCACCGCCTTCTGCCGATGACTACCTGAACGCTTAACATGCGGGGCTTTTTCAGGTCCAGAATTCCAAGCATCATTGTGTGGGGTTCTTTCCCCACCTGCCAGGTGAGGGTTACTAGATTTTATCACAGTTATACGCGGGGCGGGGGGGTTTGCCTCCCTCCATCTGCCAGCTTCAGATCGCAGCAGGCACTGCCGGACTCCATCTGCCAGCTGCAGATCGCAGTGGGCACTGCCGGACTTCATCTGCCAGCTCCAGATCCCAGTGGGCACTGCCGGACTTCATCTCCCAGCTCCAGATCCCAGTGGGCACTGCCGGACTTCATCTGCCAGCTCCAGATCCCAGTGGGCACACGGCCTGAAGTAGACGGTCGAGGTCTAGGGTCACGGCACTGCCGGACTTCATCTGCCAGCTCCAGATCCCAGTGGGCACTGCCGGACTTCATCCGCGACTGCCAGATCCCAGTGGGCACTGCCGGACTTCAATCGCGACTGCCAGATCCCAGTCACCACTGCCGGACTTCATCCGCGAGGTCCAGATTCCAGTGGGCACTGCCGGGCTTCAACCGCGAGCTCCAGATCCCAGTGGGCACTGCCGGGCTTCAACCGCAAGCTCCAGATCCCAGTGGGCACTGCCGGACTTCAACCTGTATACATGCCAGAAAGAATGCCAGAAAGAATGCCAGATAGAATGCCAGAAAGAATGCCAGATATAATGCCAGAAAGAATGTCAGAAAGAATGTCAGAATACATGCTGGAAAGAATGCTAGATAGAATGCCAGAAAGAATGCCAGAAAGAATGCCAGAAAGAATGTCAGATAGAATGCCAGATATAATGCCAGATAGAATGCCAGATAGAATGCCAGAAAGAATGCCAGATAGAATGCCAGATAGAATGCCAGATAGAATGCCAGAAAGAATGTCAGATAGAATGCCAG
>BGPT01000166.1:65650-86220 GCA_003297045.1 Symbiodinium sp. clade C Y103 | reverse complement strand
AATGCCAGAAAGAATGCCAGATAGAATGCCAGAAAGAATGCCAGAAAGAATGCCAGATAGAATGCCAGATAGAATGCCAGATAGAATGCCAGAAAGAATTCCAGAAAGAATTCCAGAAAGAATGCCAGATAGAATGCCAGAAAGAATGCCAAATAGAATGCAAGATAGAATGCCAGATAGAATGCCAAAAAGAATGTCAGAAGATATGCCAGACCGAATGCCAGATAGAATGCCAGAAAGAATGTCAGAAAGAATGTCAGAGCATATGTCAGAGAAAATGTCAGATAGAATGCCAAGAGGAAGAGGAGGAGAGGNAATGCCAGATAGAATGCCAGAAAGAATGTCAGAAAGAATGTCAGAGCATATGTCAGAGAAAATGTCAGATAGAATGCCAAGAGGAAGAGGAGGAGAGGAGAACCCTGATGAAATCTAGAGACCGAAGGTCTCTAGATTTCATCAGGGTTGTCCTCTCCTCCTCTTCCCTGCCAGAAAGTTTTGCCAGAAAGAATGTCAAAATCNATCTAGAGACCGAAGGTCTCTAGATTTCATCAGGGTTGTCCTCTCCTCCTCTTCCCTGCCAGAAAGTTTTGCCAGAAAGAATGTCAAAATCTGTATCACGCAATATGCCAAAGAAAGGCTGATGGTGGGGATCACTCGAAGAAAGTAATTTTTTGTGCTGCGCCGCCCTTCCTCTCACCTTCTCTAGCAAACTTCTCTGTCGCTTCCCCTTTCTACAATTTGTCGCAATCAAATCTCCCTGTCTCCACCTGTCTCTGTCAACTTCTCTATCAATCAAATTGCCTTTAATCAAATCTATTTCAATCAATTTTCTCTCCCCCAACTTTTCTCTATCAACTTCTCGAGGGCTTCATGGCCGTGCCTATGGCGGAAGCTGCAAAGGCACTCATTTTTCATCTCGAAACCTTGAATCGTGTGGGAGGCGTGGGGCTTCGTGACATTCCAAGGTGTTTCGCAATCTCTCGAAAATCGTTTTGTGTGTGGCAGTCACAATACTTTGGCGTCGCTTTCAGAAGATGAGTCGTGTTTTTGTCGCAGGCGCAGCACTTTGGAGACCCCCATCATCATTTATCGTGGCAGGCGCAGCACTTCCGACGTGTCGTTTTGTCTGTTTTTGCGAATCGCATTGTCAGGGCTGCGTCAAGGAGAGAAAACGTGCAAATTCTGTGGCAGGCGTGGCGCTTTGCGAGAGGTGATGAAAGTTGAGACGGAAGCCTCGCACGAAATGCTCGTTTTGGAGCTTTCAAACAAGGTGGCAAGGTCGTTTTGCGTGGCAGGCGTGAAATTCTCGCCTCGGATCTCTAATTTTCTTGTGGCATCGCCGTGCCAATGGGGAAAGCTCCAAAACCTGTTATTTTTGAAGTTTCCAAAGAGGTTGACGTCGTTTCGTGTGGCAGGCGCGACACTTCGTGTGATTCTCACGTGTCTGGAAAAAGCGCCGACAATCGTTTTGTGGGGCGGGCACAATACTTTTGCGCTGTTTTCAAAAGTTGCGTTGCATTTTTCGCGGCAAGGGCAGCACTGTGGAGGTGTCCATCTTCATTTTGCGCAGTACTTTAGACGTGTGGTGTTGCGCGTTTTTGCGAATTGCATTGTTAGGGGTGCGCCAAGTGGTGACAACGTGCAAATTGTGTGTGCCAGGCGTGGATCAGTGTGACAGCATCATGCTGCGTGGCAGGTGCAGCATTTGGTGCAGGTCCGTCGTGTGTGGAATATCATTTTGCGTGGCAGGCGCGGTATTCGGTGCAGTTGCAACTCACCAGTGTAGACTTGACCTCTCCACTCTCTATTCCACCCCTTCCGCACATTCCACACTTTCCGCCCTTTACACTGCACACTGCAGCCTCTACACTCCACCCTACGCACTCCACACTTTATACTCTACACCCTACACTCCACCCTACGCTTTACATTCCAAACTTCACGCCCCACACTTCACACTCCACACTGTACAGTCCACACTCTACACTCCACGTTTCACGCTTTACACTTCAGACCCTGCACTCCACACTCTACATACACTCCACGCTCCACACTTCACACTTCACAACCTTCCCAATCCACACTCTACGTCTACAATGGTGGGGCCACATATGCAAGACTGTGGCAATAATTTGTGCTGCACAAGTGTGAAACGTGACTGCATTCGGGTTCGTGGGCTGCATCTTCTGTCAAATTTCTTGGCTGCTTCTTTCAATAACATATCTTTGTGTAATTTCTTTGTTTCAACTTACCTCCATGTAACTTATCTCTATCAAACTTGTCTGTCTCTAGTCTATTTACTCGGTCTCCACTTCTGTCTCCGCCCCCCCCTCTAGACCAGCTTATGGTTTCTGCTGTGTTTTTGGAAGTATCCAAAGCCAGGCGGCCAGCCTCCTTGCACATGATGTTGCGTACATACAGTAGCCTAGCTCTGTCGTAATTCATCTTCCCGCTTCTTCTTTTTCGTATTTTTCTTCTTCTCTGCTCTCTGCGTTTCTTCTCTTCTTCGCCCTGTTCTTCTGGTTCTCACCAGTTCTTGTTCTTGTTTTGGATCTTAGGGTGTGTTCCGGTCCTCGAACTTTTCCCGTATCAAAGTGAAGGCAGCGCCGCCGCATTTTTGATTCAAGGCTTCGCATTCTGCTTCTGAATTTTTGGTGTTGGCGGCATTGGTTTTTCTTCGCTTGTTCCGTGCCCCCCTTAAGCAGATAGAAGATTACTTTTGCTTCATTGCGGTTCAGCTGGCGCAGAAGGCATTTCTCACTTTTCCGCTGCTTGATCTGGTTTTTTCAGCCTTGGCGCTAGATGTTAGACTTTTCTAAAGCTATGCTTATGCAGCTTGCTTTTATTCATAGTCGGTAGCAAATTTAAGAACAATCTCTGGGCCTGCTGCTGCGGCCCAGACATCGGCCAGCGACATTTTCTTGCGTGAGGTATGCTAGCTAATGACTACAAGAAGCGCATCGGTACCCCGGAGATCTTGCAGCAGCTTATGGCAGGGCTCCTCACTATGCGAAACGACGTCACCCCGGAGCGGGCCGAAAGCTGGGTAGTCTTGGGGGCCCAGAACAGGGATTGGCGACCAGGATGTCACAGGCCCCATTTCAAGGGCTCAAAGGGAACAATTTTTTCAGCGAAATGAAAACGGTTGCTTTTCAACGGAAGGCTATTTTTTGGATGTTAATGTTTCCTTTTTTTTTCGGGGTGTCTAGCACGGAACTTATTCTAACGGGCTTGGCTTTTCGGCGGCCGGCAGCTACTTTTCCGGCAGTTGTCAGTACCGTCCCGCGCCAGGAAGTCATTGAGATGTTCAACTTGAAGCATGTGGAAAGCAGCGACGGGGATCTGCCGCAGTGCCTCTGGGACTGGACGCCTCCGCACCATGATCTCGCTGATGGCCCAGTCCATCGGAATGATTGCCTTGAATATTCCTCTGAGAAAATGAAGGGTCCCGATGAAGGCATGAAAATTTGTCAGTGCCCCGTACTGCGCAAAGGCAAGCGTACGGTCGGGTATTTCTCCGCGCCTGAGTGCCTTTGACAGTATGTGCAAGAAAGATTGCTGCATGCCCGATTGGAAGAATGCTGAACGTTTCATCATGTTTTAAAGGTCGCCTGCACAAGGCGCGCAGTGTTTGCACGCCTGCAGAAAAACGGGTGGTTCCCGAAAGCGGCTGTAAAGGGTTCCTACCAAAGAACAGCTTTTCATCTTTATCTTGATTATCATCTTTAGGATCATCTACATCATCTTCCTCTTCGTCATCAGCTTCATTTTTATCTTCACCATCATCATCGTAATTATTATCAGCATTATCTTCGTTTTCATCTTCTTTATCTTCTTCTTTTTCTTTATTATTATCTTTCTTTATAATTATTTGTTTATAGAATTTTTTTATTATTTTTTTTAATTATTATTATTATTACTATTTTACTATTATTATTAATATTATTATTATTATCTTTTTACTTATCTTTCTTGTTTTATTTATCTTTATAATTACTATTTTCTTTATTTTGATTATTTTTTCCCTATAACTTTGTATGGGGTTTTTACTTTTTTGCTTTGTACTTCCCGCCTCCGCCGCCGCCGCCTCCGCCTCCGTTTCCCGCGTCTCCTCCCTCCGCCTCCCGCGTCTCCTCCCTCTCTCATAACACACACCTATAACTCTTACTCTCACAACACAACATTGTCACACACAACTCTCATACTCACAACATTGTTACACATAACTCTCACACACACAGCATTGTCATACGTAACTCTCACACAACATTCTTATACACAACTCTCACATACACAACATTGTTAAACACAACTTTCACACACACCGCATCAATATACACAACTTTTACACACACCACATTGTCCCATACAACTCTCATACACATAACATTGTCATACATAATTCTCATACACTCAACATTGTTATACATAACTCTCACACACACATTATTGTTACACATAATTCTTACATACACAACATTGTTACCCATAACTCTTTTACACACAATATTGTCATACACAATTCTCTCACATACATTATTGTTATATACAACTCTCATACACACAACATTATCACACAACTCTTTCACACATAATTTTTTCACACACAACTTTCTTATACACAACTCTTTCACATATAACATTGTTATACTTAACTCTCTTACCCACACCATTGTTATATATAACTCTCACACCTACATCATTGTCACACATAACTCTTTTACCCAGACCATTGTTACACATGACTCTCTCTTACATATCATTGTCACGCACAACTCTCTCTGCCTTCACTTTGTGTGGCAGGCGTGGTACTTACGGCACTGGGCTGGCTCTGGTGGTATATTTGGTCGCGGCTGGGGCCCTGTGATGCCGCGCCTCTTTTGCGTGATAGGCGTGGCACTTGGCGACATCTGCCTTTATTTTGTGTGGTAGGCATTGCACTCGGTGACATCTGCCTTCACTTTGTGTGGTAGGCGTGGCACTTACGGCACTGGGCTGGCTTTGGTGGCACATTTGGTCGCGGCTGGGGCCCTGTGACGCCGCGCCTCTTTTGCGTGGCAGGCGTGGCACNGTGGCACATTTGGTCGCGGCTGGGGCCCTGTGACGCCGCGCCTCTTTTGCGTGGCAGGCGTGGCACTTGGCGACATCTGCCTTCGTTTTGTGTGGCAGGTGTGGCACTCGGTGACATTTGCCTTCATTTTGTGTGGTAGGCGGGGCGCTTACGGCACTGGGCTGGCTCTGGTGGCTCATTTGGTCGCGGCTGGGGCCCTGTGACGCCGCACTTCTTTTGCGTGGCACTTGGCGACATCTGCCTTCGTTTTGTGTGGCAGGCGTGGCACTCGATGACATCTGCCTTCATTTTATGTGGCAGGCGTGGCACTTACGCTACTGGGCTGGCTCTGGTGGCACATTTGGTCGCGGCTGGGGCCCTGTGACGTCGCGCTTCTTTTGTGTGGCAGGCGTGGCACTTGGCGACATTCACCTTCGTTTTGTGCGGCAGGCGTGGTACTTACGGTATTGGGTTGGCTCTGGTGAACCAAAAAAAATACTTTCCTTTTGTAGTGGCAGGGGTTACTTTTACTCAATATTGAGCGTTATTTGGGCAAAAAACCTTTTCTGAGAAAAATGTTTTTCGTACATATGTATCTGCATTTGTGGGAAATGTTTGTGTGAAGTTTTAAATCTGATTTTTTTCAAGGGTAGGTGTAAATGGTCGTCAGACCGCGGAATTGGTCCCCCATGCTTCGTTGACGCAAACTCTTGCGGCGAGTATGTAAAAAAACGATGTGAGTAACTTGTATACAGTGGTTGTTTTTGATTGATTAAAAATGCATGATGTTTTTTTGTCGCCAGGTTGTGTGTAAACGAAAAATGGATTGTTAAAATTTTGTACCATGATTTTGTGTGTGTGATCAATGAACAAAACAAACAAATTAAATTTTAAAACGCAATCCCAGACATCCAAGAACAATCCCTGGCACAAAGCATCAAGCTGCGCCTGGCAAACGCTTCCTTGCTGTGTGGTTCGTTAAACGAAAAGAAGCTGGTTTTCCTTTGGCATCCGTATTCTAGATGCACTAAGCAAAACCTTGGCGACCTCAACCCCCGCTTTGTATGACTGATGCAGTACTTGCAGACCTTTGTTTCGATTTTAAAATATGGATTGCCAGATAGTCCAGCATGAGGGCGGCTCTTTTACGATATATCTTGTTCAGACAAGAATGCTTTCAAAGTGGAGTACGAGGTATGAAGATTAGGATGTGCACTGTAACTTTGGTTATGTTTAATGTGGAATGTAGCGTGAAGTACGGAGTATTTAGAGTTTTAGAATGTTATTAGTAGAGTGTGGAAATGGTTTTTAAAAAAAATTGGTAAGTTTTCTTATTCGACAAAAATAGGAATATTTTTTTGTATCAGATCTTGTTAGTGGGCGATTGATTTTGCCGTAAAAATTATTTTCAGAAGTATATAATATATAAGTAAATATATCTTTGATATCCTCCTAGTAATTGGGAGATTTTATACGAACAAGATATGGAACCAAGAAATGGATTTATAGTAAGAAATCGTGCGTAGAATTGGGATAAATGGAATTGAATTCTTGCATTTAATTTCAATGATTTTTAGCATCCAATCAACCATCGAAATCGTGAAACTAGCGGCCATGCGCAGAAACTATTTGAAATTGGTCTTTTCCGTTTTTACCAAATTTCAGGATATTTTTTTTTCGAATATGCCAAAAAGTGATTTGCCTAAAATCAAAAATTTCAATCCAATTTTGACGGATGAGTAGATCACGCTCTCATTGGCTGGTTTCACGTGGGTTGAGGCCAAGGGAGGGATTAATAAAAAAGGGCCGCGGAGGATGATCATGGACCAATGGTGATAGAGTTAAAAGAAAATATTATTTGCCCCATGACATTGCCGCTTTGTATTTTTCCGTTGAGCAGTTTACCTGGGTAGAAGAGGTTGCGCATGTAAATCTAGCACTGGAAACGGAATTTATTGGCGGATCTGGAATTTATTGACAAATACGGTTATGTTAAGGAAAAGGTACTTTAAAATGTACATAATGACAACGGTGTTGTAATTGGCATTGCAAAATCAGGGCGCCCCGACATGCGGATTTATTGCAAGCTCAATTTCAAAGCCCGAGGACATCAAGGACGGGGCATTTGACCCCATGACAATTTGCAAAGGCTCAAAAACCTACTGGCAAGAAAAATTTGCCACTCATATTGAAATAAAACAAAAACCATTTCGTGATTGATATAGACATTCATATTAAATTTAAAGCCAAATCGAGTTCGCAAGTAAACCATATCCGAACATTATTCGAGCCTTTTGGCGTTAGGGATGTTATTTTGCGGTCATCGATATTATTGAGGATATTATGTTATCGTATCAGTTGAATCAGAATTATTTCTTTTCTATTTGGAACGTATTTATTCTTTTCAAATTCTGTAATTTTTTTATTTCGATTGGATATTATTATTGATAGAAAACGTAGAATATAGAATTTGGAATCTAAAATAATAAAATTTCAATAAATCGAAAAATATAATTCATATTTAATTTGCAAAAAAAAATCTCGACATATTTCTCAATCTCAAAATACCATATCCATTGAATCAAACAACGTTAAAGCCTGTGCAAAAACTTCCAAAAACAAAAATTTTTCAGAGCTTTCCCCATTGCCAAAAAATAAAAGAAAATAATATTAAACATTCAAAATCAATATTCAATATGAAAATCTCCCCAGTTTCATTATATTTCCAATTTTTTAATAAAAAATAATATTAATCTTAGTTTTTTTAAATAAAAAAATGTAACGCATACGAAAATTCCATCGATTTTTGTTTTATTTTAGAGAATGCCAGGCCTGACAAAAATTTTGTTTTTTCGTGCTAATAATCTTAACACTGTATTCAAATATATTATAATGCACTAAAAACAAATTGAACAATTCCTTCATATATTTCAAAATCAAAAAATACAATTCATCTAAAATAGCCCCAATTAATCATTCTTAAATTTCTCCCCATAAAACCGCCACATCAAATCAAAACAAATTAATATAAACTTTTTTATACACAACTACGTAATATCTACCACAATCACCCACAATTCCTGTAAAGAAAAACTTACTACACATTAGCGGGAAAAAAAACATTTTGTATAAAATTCAATAATTTTTCAATGTATCAATATATCATGTAAATATGTCAAATAATACACATAATACACATGCCTAACATATTTTTCGAAAAATAATATTTATATAATTAAATATACAAATTCAACGACTGGAGAAACCCACAAGTCAATGCCTTCCGAAAACGTATAGCAGCGGTAAAAAGAACAGAGAGTGGAAAGAACAATCTCTATGGTGACGACTGCAGGTGAATTTGTGTTTCCCTTGAGTTGCGGCTACAGAGCAGGCCGCACTTAGGTGTGTGTCTTGCTGGAAAATCAACATGGAAATTTTTTTTTTCCCGTTCGAAAAAAAGCAGCGTTTTGTATTCCAAGCTTGGAATGCGATAAAGCCGGGAAGCGAAGTTTTGTCAAAAAAAAATATTTATGTGGGAGTTGCTTCTGAACCCAACAAACGCACCACATTGATTCGTCAAAAATTGTGCCTACGCCCAAATTGAAACAAACAAACCAAATTGTGTGTACACCAACTTCGTCAAAAAAATGCTGAAAAAACAAACAAACCTCCAAACACCCCGCCTGCCGTTCAAATTGACACTGAAATTGATTTCTGTGTTCCGCACAAAACATTTTGCGCTGGTCTGTGTCCAGATTTTTTTGTTTATCCATTTTTCCTGAAAAAAAGTTGTGATCACCTGTTCCAAAACCAAAGATAAAGGACGCTTTGCTCCACGCACCGCAACAAACAGTTTCAACACATACCACGGAGACAAAATCTTCCACAGTCAACACAAGCAGCACACAATAGCCAGCTGCAAATAAACACCTGCGAACATTCTGTTGACACATTGTTTGGTTGAGACAATAAATCATTTCCTCCTGTGCAAAAAACCCCAAATTTTCAAAAACCCGCACAGACACACACACCTTTTTCTTTGCACAAAGTCAACTGCAATTCCACCGCATGCAAAAACAGAACAAAGCGCACGGATGGAATGACATTCAATTAGCACACCAATTTTTTTTGCACCCAGCTAACAATTTTCGGAATTAAAAAAAGAAAAATTCAAACCAAAAACAAGAATGCGATGTGGGCTTGCTGGTCGCATTTCTTTCTTTTAAAACCAGCTGATTTTTGCTGCAACATTGAGGACAAACAAGCGCATGTGCAGTCGAGGATTTTATGTCGGCAACCAAAGACACATCCTTCGTGGAATTTTCGCAGCAGAAGAGTTGTTGTCTGCCTGTTTTGTCTTCCCACAGCGTGACAAGATGCCAAATTCTGTGTGCTTGCAACTCTGGAAAACATTCAACACGTGGGTGAAGGTGACGTCGGGACCGACAGTTGCAGTTGTTGGGACCACGCACTTCGAACAGTTTCTTATTACTGCAATAAACTGTGTAACTCTGTGGAATTGTTTTTCAAACTTGGGCCAAACGGAATACACAGCATGAAGTGAATATCACAGGTGGTCCAATTGTTTTGGTGCGGGCTGTCACAACACCCAACCATTGAAAGATGCTTTCAGAAAAAAATGTGTGAAAATTTTCGCAAAAGGTGAAAAAACGATGGAAAAAACGAGGAGATAATTGGTGGGGTGGCGGTGTGTGGAAGACTGAGCTGCCCGATGTCTTCACGGAGTTCCTCATGAAGCTGCAGCCGCGCAACAACGGGACGCTGCAGGGCCACATCACTCAGTTCGTTCGAGCAGAGCGCCAATTGCAGGTGACGCACAGCATTGCTTTTCCTGACAGGGTGAAAGCTTGGTTGTTTTTTCAGAAAAGAAGGATCACTTAGAAAGGAGAGACAGCTGGTCCTTACGCGCAGTGGGACTGCTGGATTCACTGTGGATCAAGTGCAGAAGGCGACGAGCTTCATTCTTTGTGAAAACTCAAAATCTCGAGTTTTTCTCTGGAGCCCGCTGGGGCAAATCGAAAAATTTTTTTCCATTGTGACGATGATGGTTGGGTCTATGAGGCTGAGTTTGGACGATGCCATACTCTATGGATGTTGATACGCCCGATGATGCTGCGTGGGCCGATGACGGCCATCAGTCTCCCCGATCTCACCATGAAGCTGTGTTCGATGTGGAGGCCTTAGATGACATCCACGCCAACTATCCTGAAGCACGTAGCAAGCTGAATGCTTTCAGCACAGGTTGCGTTTGTTTCATTGTTGCAAACTTCAATGGTGGTGAGAAAGGGAAGTCTCCAAATAAAAGCCAAAAGGGAAAGGCCAAGCAGCTGCCGCAAAAGCCTGTCAGACGAGATGAAAAAAGTTGTGCTGCAGCTGCGCTTGCTCTGTCGGAAATCTGGGCACATGGCCCGCAACTGCCCCAGTGCCAATGCCAAACGCAAGCGCAAAGCTGCTGATGACCATGATGCCATCAAAGATGGTCGAGCCTTATTTCCCTGCCGCTGTCCTTAGATGATTATTTTAATACTGGCAAAGACATCGCCGTACAGAATGTGGGAGCCGCTTCCCTCCTGGGAAGTGCCATACAGATCCACAGGTACCTCCATTCCTGGCATACAGGAAATCCCTGTCTTCTCCTGGGAAAAGGGCTTCAAGTATGGCAACAACGAAAAAGAAATCACCACCAAGAGCATCTGTGCCCATGGCCCTTGGTGGCCGACGTATCGATGTGCTGCTGACCTACGTAACCCAAGGTGCTGCACCAATTTTGATTGGGAAACCCCTTCTGGAGAAACTTGGTCTGACTGTGGACAACAATTGATGGTCAGACGAAGACTGGGATTCAGCACCACGTGGGCAAAAGGGTGACTACATCGGGCATCTTGGCCGAGACCACCCGCGTACCGCCAGCAAAAACCTGACATGGTCCTGATGCCCGACGACATTGATGGCCTCATCTGCCAGCAAGTCCCAGGGCAAACTTTTTTTGAGGACAGCACTAAGATTGTAATGACAACACTGGACAACGCCGACAATGAGATGTCGTGCCACCACGACGATGCAAAACACAGCAATCCACAAATTGACGTGGATGAATTGGCTGTGAAGCTAAAGAGCCCCATGGCCCTGTGATGCGACTGCAGAAACATGTGCTGCGCAAAATGGAAACAAACTGAAGGTGAAGGCTCAAAGCCTCGAGAAAATCTTTATTCGAGTAACTCCCTCAACAAGAACCCCAAGTCTCCACATGTGATTTGCGAGGTTGTCGTTGTAGCTGGGCGGCCATCTGACTACCCCAAACAGTATGACAACGTCCATGTGGAGCTTTTCTCTCCCTGCACTGGCTGGGACTTTGAGAAAGATGCTGATCGCAAATGGTTCTTGTCCCCACTACAAGATGAAAAACCTGATGGTGTGTTGCTGGCCCCAAAGTGCCGACTCTTGTCCCCTCTGCAAAAACTGATATGTGCCACCAATGTGGGGCCCGCAGCAAGCTCATCAGCGACTGCAGGATCAACCATGACACAATCCTGACCATTTCCTCTGTGGCTTATTCTGAACAACAAGGAAACGACCGCAAGGCGATTTTGGAACGTCCATTGCCAAGCAAAGCATGGGCAACCAAAGCCCTCTCGACCAATGCCAATATGGATTTCAACTTCCTGCCAAGTATGGCGATCTTGGACCCGTCAAGAAGCCGACATGCTTCAGAACCACGAGGAACACCCTGAAAGTTACCTTTGAATGCAGCTACCCTGGAGACCAAAGCCTTGGCCGAAGCCATGATGGTCAAGACCGAAGGTTCCTCCCGAAGGTGCTGTGAACTTGGATTCGGCACCGGAACCTGCGGAGAATGTCACCAAGAACAAAGCTCTCAAGTCAGCATTTGGCAACCATGTCTTCTCCTATGTGGCTGGACTTCACAAGAACCTCGGTCATCCCCCTCCTGAAGTTCTTCAACGCATGCTAACAGAAGTTCAGGCCACAGAAGATGTGCTCAAAGCCTCCAAGGAGTACATCTGTCCCCAGTGCCATGAGCGCAAATCTACTGCCGGTGTTCCTCCTGACTCTGGACTTACGGCTAAAACATTTGCCGACAGACACATGGCTAACATCACTTGGATTGACACTAATGAAGGCCGAGTCTGTGTCATGGTCATGATGGATCCTACAACGCGCTATGTGCCGCTCAGAATCATGAAGAGCGAACGCTCAATTGATTTGGTCTCAGGCCTCGAGCGTGGAGGGATCAAGCACTTCTCCCTGCCCAAGATCCTGCGAATCGATGAGGCGAAAGGCTTTGCAGCCCAACGTCTTCGTGAATGGTGCTTTGAACACCAAGTGGCTCTTGAAGTTGCTTCTGCTGAAGCTCAAAACTGGATTGGTGCAATTAAGCGCCGCCACCAGGTGGTCAGACGCACTCTGGAGGGTTACATGGATGAGAAGGGCGAGCGCAACAAGAAGACCCTTGTTGAAGCTGCAATCTATTGCCCTGGCCAAATCAACAACCTGAATTACACCAACGGCTACACGCAAGACCTGCTGGTGATGCACGCAGCCTGACAGCCGACCTCTTCAACCCTGGCGCTGTCTCCCTAACTGATTCAGACTGATTTCAGTCATGTACAGCAGAAACGACATTCCTCAATGCCGACACAGACCTCAGACTGCGCCGTCCCATGATACAGAACTTCAAGGAAGTCAAGGACAAGCTGGTAGTAGGCCAATAATGCTACTACTGGCGTCTGCAAGGTACTGGCATCCTCCAGAAGAGCAAGTGACGTGGTCCATGCCGATGCCTTGCCGAGGAGTTAGACTCCAATGGAAATCAATTGCTGTTCTGGATTTGTCATGGCACCTCACTCCTTCGGTGCAACCCTCATCAAATGCGACCACGAGTTGAAGACATTGGTTCTGAGGTCGCTGTGAATCTGCAAGCTGCGCTTCAAGATCTTCAAGAACTACATGCTCGAAGCACGACCCAATTCAGGGATATCATTGAGGCTGAAATTGGTGTGGAAGATCTTCTCAAAGAAAAAGGCCTCGCTGACCCTCATCAACTTGCTGATGATCAGCAAAGCGAGCCCTATGAGGCCAGCATTGCTCCTGATAATCTTGGTGAACAAGGTACTGAAAATCAGGACACTAATGGTCCTTCAATGTTCTATTAACATCGACGACGAGATATTGAGGAGGTTGGACTTGAACCTCCTGCACCAAGCTCACAGCGACCAAGATTGGACTCTGTGGCCGAACCTGAGCCTGGCCCTGCTGCTGAAACCTCAACCAACTCACCAGCAGATACTGCTCAACCGCTTGAGAAACGAGCACGCATTGCCATCAACACACCTGTCCCAGAGCCTGCTGAGAATAAGCTCGTGGTGGACCAGGCCTGTGTCGCTGAGATTGACGACAAATCCTTCCCCAAAGGCTGGATCCTCCATTGATGGCGACTTTGAGCTAGATAAAGTCTATCTGACCAACATTGGCCTTCGGAAGAACGAAGCCTCTAAACGGGGCATAATTCTGGCCGAGAAAGAGCAAATAATCGAGGCCAAGCATAAGGAGCATATATTATATTTTGCCAATGAGGTTTGGATTTTCACCAAGATTAGCAAGAATGAAGCTGATCGAGTGGTCACAGTCCCCACCTGATGGAAGCAGCCTAAACCTCAAGAAGGGCAACCAGCTTCACTGCAGCGCCGTGCCAAAGGACATTTGGTTCTTCGTGGATTTAAAGGACCAGACCTTTTTGCACTAGAAAAGTCATCGCCAACGGCATCAAAATCATCAAAGATATTGTTTCTGGCATTGGTGCCCATTTTTGGATGGATTTTGTTTTGTGGCGATGTCCGATGTGTATTTCTGTCTGGCGCTGAGTTCAAGCGGATCATCATCGCGCGACTTCCACGAGACTGCAGTGCTTTGCTTGGCTGCCAAGATGTCACTCACATGAATATGAACAAGTCTGCCTATGGGCTGAGTGACGCGCCTTTTCTTTGGTAGCGTGAAGCTAATTGAAGACTCAGAAGTACCGGTCTTCGTAGACACAAGCTAGACAAGTGCTGCTACATATTTTACAGCCAAAGTAGAGCACTATGCGCTATGCTCATCCTGCATGTCGATGACCTGCTCCTTGGAGCCAACATGCAAGATGCTGAAGCTGACGCTTTGGTTCAGCGCCTGCGCACTTGCTTTGACTTTGGCAAGTGGCAATGCCTCAACAACGATAAGCCTCTTGTTTATTATGGTGGCCACATGAATAAAACTGAGGATGGCCTCTCATTGGACTTTGAAGCCTACCTCAAGAAAGTACTGCCTATCACGGTTGCCAAAGGCCGTGGAAAAGATCAATCCCTAGTGTCCCATAAGACATTCATAGCCAGAGGCAAGCTCGGAGCTTTCCAATGGCCCACCGGCCAAGCATGTTTGCAGCTGAGTGCCTCGACTTCAATCCTTGCAGCCAACATCAACAAGGGCACTGTGATTTGCTGCACGAGCTCAACAAAACCCTGAGGTGTACGAAATCTGTTGCCGACCTCAAGCTGACCACGCGTCCAGTTTGCTCAACTTGGAACGACATGTGCCTGCTTTGTTTTTCAGATGCAGTAGTACAAGTTCGAGCCGACTCAAGCTCTCAAGGTGGTTTTGTCATCATCCTAACCAGCACCAAGGTTTTGGAAGGCAAGACCGTGCCTTATTCCATTGAGGCATGGCGCTCCTACAAACTTCCACGAATTTGCAGATCGAGCCTGAGCGCTGAAGCACAATCCTTTGCCACTACCTTGGATAACCTGGTCTTGGTCAAAACTATGCTTGCCCTGATACGAGACCCTGATGCAGATCCCCGACATGCCAACACTGCAGCTGACATTTGTGCCTCTGCAATCGTGATCGATGCGAAGGCCTCTTCGACGCGATCAACAAAGATGGCATCGGAAGCGCGACAAACAAACGCGCTGGGATAGAAATCATGTGCATCAAGGAGGAGCTATTGCGTCAAGAGACGAAATTGAAATAGGTCAGCTCTGAGAGAATGCTAGCTGACGGAATGACAAAGAACAAGACAAGCCCTAGTGGATATGCTGCGAAGTGGTTACTTGAACCTGATCGAAGATGAGAACTTCATCGCAGCCAAGAAGAAGGACAGAAGCCAGCGAGAGAAATCTCAAACCCAGACCTTTCAGAAGCCGAACAATCCTGCTGTCATTGCCCTAGATGGCGTCACAAAGACCAATGCAACTCCTGCCACCAACCAGACAGTCCAGTCTGACTATGCCGATGGCTTCATATTGACTTTGCCCTGGTTGTAACGGTGATTGCAGTCCTTGCCGGTTGATTTTCTAGAAGTTTGTTTTTCGATGGTGCTGCCGACGAGCACCTGAGCCACCTGCAGACCAACTGCCCGCTGAGCCACCTGAGGTGGATGAGCACATCCGAGAGATCCAACAGCTGCTCTACAAGATTGACTCCTTGGAGGGTGTCTGCAGAATTCAACAGGAAACTTTTGAAGAAGCTCTGGATGAGAAAGAGAAGAAAATTAAGGAAAAGGATGAGAAGATCCTACAATGGACCTGAACGAGGTCACCTACAAGCTCGACGCTATGGCTGAGCATTGTGAGGACCAAAAGCGATCCTATGAAAGAGAGCTGGAAACCTCTGAAGCCGCTATGGTGGGGCGGCGCGACATGGCCAATGCCAATGCCCATGAGACCAATGCAGCCCAATTGGAGCGAGACCATTACAGGCGACGAGCCCGAACACTGATGAATTGGCCGTACTACTACACGCGCCATGGTAATCGATGGCACATCTATCAAGATTGCCAAGGCCTGACCCAAAGTGAGCCGCTGGTGAAAGATATGCTGTGTAGATTCTGCGGTCAGCGAATGATGACCGAAACTGGCAATCTAGCAGTGTAGCTTTTTTTGCATTTTTTGCAACGTATTTCAATATCATGTGCTAGTACCAAATACTTTTCCCCGGTGTGAATTTCTCTCCGGAAAGCCTTAGGACATCCCGGGGTTGGCACAGCACAAATCATGAAGTGTAACATAAATATGGCACTTCATTGCAATCCAATCGAAGGTTCACCAATCAGCCGCCCATGCCGATATATCTTGGCTTAAAGGTGGGCGCAACAGCCATACCGGCTACGCCAGTGGACGAGGAAAACAAGGTGCCAGCGACTTCGGGTGCGACTGGTCGAGAGTATTGAGGTGCGCGTAGGTTTGGTCTTCCCCAACAACACACTTTTATTGAATCCTAATTTATTATATGCTTAAAAACGAAATTTTTCTTCCAATTTTTTGTATCTTTTTTAGGCAATTATTTTTCAAAATTTAATATTTACTTCGATATTTCTTCATCATATATTCAAAAATGCTACTTTTCTTCAATTATTTTTTTATTTATTCTTTAGTATCCATTTGCCTCTTCAAGATTTAATATTTACTTCCATCCTGATTCATCATATCCTTGAAAACGGTGATTTCCCTCCAATTTTGCTGTCTTTTCTTTGGCAGCTGCCTCTTCAAAACCTAATATTTGTTTCCATGCTATTTCAGCACATCTTAGAAGACAGTAATTCCCTACATATTTGGGTGGGGTTCTTTTTTTTAAAATGTATCTCCCGTCTGTCCACTCTCTACCCGCCAGCCCCCACACACACAGCTTTTCACACACAACTTACTCTCATACAACTACGTACTCACACACAACTTACACACACACACACACTTCAGATATGGTGATAAGGGGAAGAGGAGGGGGATGTTCTTGTCCTCGCCTGGAGGAGTCCTAAGTTTGCGCGCCTGAGGAGAAACAAGACGTGAATGATGCAAAAGGTTGGATTGGGCTAATCAAATCAAAATGTGTGAAATGAAACTCGAATCAGTGGTTCTTGGGTTAGCCACCTCCCATCTCGAAGTCGTAATGAGCATGAAAGCAGGTACGACAGGGTGATCAGCCCTGATAACCCACCCAAGACCGTAGCTTCGTTGCACACGGTAGGTCATGGATGCCGTGTGCCCCTGCAATCTCTACAAAATGATTGACGTAAAAAACCGCATGCGATAGCGGGTTACACACACACAATGGCCTCCCCCAGGAGGCTAAGTCTGAAATAACTGAAAAAGTGTTTCTAAACCTGAGTTCCGTCAAGTGGAGTCCCGTGGGTTTTACGTTGAGTTACCATCAACAATTCGAACAAAAAACCAAATTGTTCAAAAAGGTAAAATACTTCGAGAATCACGCCGCATGCTGAACGATGCACTCGAAGTTCTAAGGGCCGGACAGATGGCTAGGAAATACTTGAGACACAGTCAACAGCAAAACAAAACTCATGTGGCAACTGAGGGGGGTGCAACTAACAAGCACATTGGATACTGCAAGTGAAAAGGAAAAGTGATAAAGACAGCGTGAAAAAGGAAAAGTGATAAAGACAGCGACCAGTGAGTAATTGTTACCTTCTGCGACCCTAGAGCAAATCATCATGAAACGAAAAAATTGTACACTGCCGAGACTTGGTAACAAAGCTTTCAACGACTGTGTGAACGACGTCTGCTTCGAGAATTGTTCCGAAACTATTGGTGAGTGCTCCTATCCCGAGTGCGTGAACGGTCTCGAGAAGCACGCCGCATGCTGAATGATGCACTCGATGTTCTAAGGCCCGGACAGATGACTAGGAAATACTTGAGACACAGTCAACAGCAAACCAAGCTCATGTGGTAACTGAGGGAAGTGCAAGTGACAAGCACATTGGATACTCCAAGTAAAAAAGGAAAAGTGATAAAGACAGCAGCCAGTAAGTGGTTGTTTCCTTCTGCGAACCTAGAGCAAATCATCACGAAACGAAAATTGTACACTGCAGAGACTTGGTGACAAAGCATCCAACAATGATTTAAATAAAATACTGTGTGAACGACGCCGGCTTCGGGAATTGTTCCAAAATGATTGGTGAGTTGTCCCATCCCGAATGGTTTCACGGTCTCGAGAATCACGCTGCAGGATGAACGGTGCGCTCGAAGTACTAAGGGCCGGACAAATGACTAGGAAATACTTGAGACACAGTCAACAGCAAAACAAAACTCATGTGGCAACTAAGGGAAGCGCAACTAAAAAAGCACATTGGATACTCCAAGTGAAAAAGGGAAAAGTGATGAAGACAGCGACCAGTGAGTGATTGTTACCTGGTGCGAACCTAGAGCAAACATCACGAAATGAAAATTGGACCCTGCAGCGACTTGGTAACAAAGCTTCGAGATTTGTTCCGAATTGATTGGCGAGTTCTCCTATCCCGAGTGCGTGAACGGTCTTGAGAATCACGCCGCATGCTGAAAGATGCACTCGAAGTTCTAAGGGCCGGAAAAAAGACTAGGAAATGTTTGAGACACAGTCAACAGCAAAACAAAACGTATGTGGCAACTGAAGGAAGTGCAACGAACACCCCTGCAATCTGTACAAAATGATTGACGTGAAAAAATTCTATGCGATAGCGGGTTACACACACACAGGGGCCTCCCCCAGGAGGCTAAGTCTGAAATAACTGAAAAAGTGTTTCTAAACTGAGTTCCGTCATATGGAGTCCCGTGTTGTTACGTTGAGTTACCATCAACAAGCCGTACAAAGACCAACCTGTTCAAAAAGGTAAAATACTTCGAGAATCAGGCCGCATGCTGAACGATGCACTCGAAGTTTCTACGGGCCGGACAGATGACTAGGAAATACTTGAGACACAGTCAACAGCAAAACAAAACTCATGTGGCAACTGAGGGAAGTGCAACTGCCAAGCGCATTGGATTCTCCAAGTGAAAAAGGAAAAGTGATAAAGACAGCGACCAGTGAGTAATTGTTACCTAATGCGAACCTAGAGCAAATCATCACGAAACGAAAATTGTACAGCGCCGAGACTTGGTAACAAAGCTTCCAACAACTGCGTGAACGACGTCGGCTTTGAGAATTGTTCCGAAATGATTGGTGAGTGCTCCTATCCCGAGTGCGTGAACGGTCTCGAGAATGACGCCGCATGCTGAACGATGCATTCGAAGTTCTAAGGGCCGGACAGATGACTAGGACATACGTGAGACACAGTCAACAGCAAAAAAAACTCCTGTGGCAACTGAGGGAAGTGCAACTAACAAGCACATTGGATACTCCAAGTGAAAAAGGAAAAGTGATCAAGACAGCGACCAGTAAGTGATTGTTATCTACTGCGAACCTAGANGGAAGTGCAACTAACAAGCACATTGGATACTCCAAGTGAAAAAGGAAAAGTGATCAAGACAGCGACCAGTAAGTGATTGTTATCTACTGCGAACCTAGACCAAATTTTCACGAAATGAAAATTGGACCCTGCAGAGACTGGTAACAAAGCTTCGGAATTTGTTCCGAATTGATTGGCGAGTTCTCCTATCCCGAGTGCGTGAATGGTCTTGAGAATCACGCCGCATGCTGAACGATGCACTCGAAGTTCTAAGGGCCGGACAGATGACTAGGAAATACTTGAGACACAGTCAACAGCAAAACAAAACGTATGTGGCAACTAAGGGAAGTAGAACTAACAAGCACATTGGATACTCCAAGTGAAAAAGGAAAAGTGAGAAAAACTGCGACCAGTGAGTGATGGTTACCTACTGCGAACCTAGAGCAAATCATCACGAAACGACAATTGTACACTGCAGGGACTTGGTAACAAAGCTTACAACAACTGTGTGAACGGCGCCGGCTTCGAGAATTGTTCCGAAATGATTGGTGAGTGCTCCTACCCCAAGTGCGTGCACAGTCTCGAGAATCACGCTGGAGGATGAACGGTGCACTCGAAGTACGAAGGGCCAGACAGATGACTAGGAAATACTTGAGACACAGTCAACAGCAAAACAAAACTCATGTGGCAACTGAGGGAAGCGCAACTAACAAGCACATTGGATACTCCGAGTGAAAAAAGAAAAGTGATAAGGACAGCGACCAGTGAGTGATTGTTACCTATTGCGAACCTAGAGCAAACCATCACGAAACGAATATTTTACACTGCAGAGACTTGGTAACAAAGCTTCCAACAATGATGTAAAATACTGTATGAACGACGTCGGCTTCGAGAATTGTTCCAAAATGATTGGTGAGTTGTCCGATCCCGAGTGCGTGCACGGTCTCGAGAATCACGCTGCATGATGAAATATGCACTCGAAGTTCTAAGGGCCGGACAAATGACTAGGAAATACTTGAGACACAGTCAACAGCAAAACAAAACTCATGTGGCAACTGAGGGAAGTGCAGCTGACAAGCGTATTGGATACTCCAAGTGGAACAAATCGCTCGCAAAGGACCTTTTGTTGTGTTGGGGGACTTCAATTCACGACTCCACGGCAGACTGCATGGTGAAGAGGATGTTTTGGGACCACACTTGTTTGGGAAAGGGTGGACAGCTGTGGGGGAAGAGACGGATAATAGGTTCCTACTGTTAGATTTTTGTCGTGCAAACGATTTGCTCGTGGCCAACACA
>BGPT01000166.1:42246-63705 GCA_003297045.1 Symbiodinium sp. clade C Y103 | reverse complement strand
AAAGATTCGAATCTACAAAGCATGCGTTGTGTCCAAACTAATCTATAACCTCTCCACACTATGGCTCACCGACTCCCAATTAAACAACGTTGATTCCTTCCATTTTAGATGTTTACGAGCTATTGCTAACATCCCTACTACTTGGGGGGCCATGCAACAAGGTCGAACCAGGGTCACCAACCATGAANGTTGATTCCTTCCATTTTAGATGTTTACGAGCTATTGCTAACATCCCTACTACTTGGGGGGCCATGCAACAAGGTCGAACCAGGGTCACCAACCATGAAGTTCGACTGCAGTTGCGTGAAACACTGTTGAGTCAAGAAATACGGCTCCACCAGTTAAAATTATTAGGGCACATACTGAGAAGGCCAATCAGACACCCATCCCGTATTGTGTCCTTTAACCGGTTCCTTGAACCGCAAATCCTGGGGGGCCCTTTTCGGGCTGGCGTGAGAAGAGGTAAATGGACAGAANCCGTATTGTGTCCTTTAACCGGTTCCTTGAACCGCAAATCCTGGGGGGCCCTTTTCGGGCTGGCGTGAGAAGAGGTAAATGGACAGAAAATGTTCTCGCCTTGGCCATGACCATTTTTAACGACCATTTCTTTGAGCGGGCAGGCGCGCAAAGGGACATTAAAAACAAAATCGTGGAGGTGGCTGCAACCGGGGGTGGTGGTTTCAAGTAGTTGGCGCTGTAAGGTGTCAGTGGCGTCGCCTACGGGAGGGCCACGAGAACGGCCGCGCCCATGGCAGTTAAAAAAACTAACTAACTAACTTACTTACTTACTTACTTACTTACTTACTTAACTAAACTAAACTAAACTAAACTAACTAACTAACTAACTAAACTAACTATCTAACTAACTAACTAACTAAACAAACTAACTAACTAACTAACTAACTAACTAACTAACTAACTAACTAACTAACTAACTAACTAACTAACTAACTAACTAACTAAACTAACTAACTAACTAACTAACTAACTAACTAACTAACTAACTAACTAACTAACTAACTAACTAAACTAACTAACTAACTAACTAACTAACCAACTAACTAACTAACTAACTAACTAACTAACTAACTTAACTAACTAGCTAACTAACTAACTAACTAACTAACTAACTAACTAACTGACGAACTGACAAACTGAGTATCTGACTAGCTAACTAACTAACTAGCTGACTAACAAACTAACTAACTGACTAACTGACTAACTGACTAACTGAATAACTGACTAACTGACTGACTAACTGACTAACTAACTGACAAACTAACTAACTAAGTTGTTAAGTNGACTAACTGACTGACTAACTGACTAACTAACTGACAAACTAACTAACTAAGTTGTTAAGTTGTTAAGTGGTTAAGTGGTTAAGTTGTTAAGTTGTTAAGGTGTTAAGTTGTTGAGTGGTTCAATTGTTAAGTTGTTAAGTTGTTAAGTTGCTAGTTCAGTTAGTTAACTGACATCTCAAATTTTGCTTAAACCCCCCAATTTTTGACACTTTTGACTTCCAAATGTGCTTGGGGCCACAACGGCGTGCACTTTTCCACATATCAACTTCCAAAAGTTGTCCGAGACCGACAGGTTTTAACACTTTTTACTTCCAAATGTGCTTCGCGCCACAACGCCGTGCAATTTTTGCACATCACAACTTCCAAAAGTGCTCCGAAGCTGAGGTGTTTTAACACTTTTTACTTCCAAATGTGCTTCGCACTACAACGGCGTGCAACTTTTCATCTCTCATCTGCCCAGATGTCTCCGCACCCGCCGCTTTAGCGAGCCTACTTTTCGACCCTCCGGAGCCACAAAGCATTGGAAAAACACAGTGTTTCGCAACTTCCCTGCCTTTTCGCGCACCTGCATCTTCTCTCTTCTGACTTGTCTTCTCATCTTCTGACTGTCTTCATGCCTGTGCTTTGCCATCTGTCCATATTGTCGGAAGGTTTAGCTTCTAAACTTCCTTCGATTATTCAGCATAAAGCATTTCCCTGAGTCTTGGGTGAGTTTGTTCAAGGGGATGTTGCTATCCAAAATCTTGCATATTCTCTCTGCACCAGATTTCAAGATCCAAAGTCTTCGAGCAGATTCCCAGTCTCCGGACACTCCTGATGTCCTCTATCTAGCCTAAGGTTGAGTTGCTAGGTTTTTAAGGTTGACTTTGATGATCCAAAATCTCCCAAATTCAGTAGAAAACGCAGAAATCCTTCCCAGTAGAAGCAGTTCCAGTCAGTTCTGAGTTCGGGTGCCTGGTTTCCTCGAGACAGTCCTGCATGGTTTTGAGCATGGCTTCCTCGTTGGCTTTTTCGTAGGGTTTGGCCACTGAACCCGACAATCTCTTGATGAAGCCTCGGGATGAGGATGGCATGGCGATGCATGGCGTCATGAGGTCGTCCAAAGTAGGCGTCATGATGGCGTCATGATGGCGTCGTGATGGCGTTATGATCTGGTGATTGCAGTTGGTGATCAGGTCTGCTTCGATCTGCGTTGTATTCATGGGGACCATGGGGAAAAGATGGAACAAGAAGCAAACACACTGCTTTGTGATCTGCTAGACGGGATCTCTTTGAGCCGTATTATGGCAGACTTAAAATCACATCTTCGAAATTTGTTGATGTTAACGATTGTTATCGTGTTTTGGTGCAGCTCCAACAGCGAAAAGCGACCAACATCTGCAGTGGCGGCAATTTGGATGGATTTCCTTTCAAGGCGTTTCTCAGCTGAGCTGCGTAAAGAATTGTCTTCGGGTTTCCATTTCACACCAAAGTCCTCCACGAGATCTCGAACTGTTGCCTGCAGACACTTCCAGAACTTCAGTGCCAGGTTGCCAAGTTTCCAAGAATAAAAACTGTCCATGGCTCTATGGATATTCAAAATAACAACTTCCTATCTCAAGCGCCACTGAAATCTGCAACTCACAAAACTGATTCAGTTTTAAGAGCCCGTCATCAGCACATATCTACAAAAGGTTTTTCAGTTGGAAAATCCAACAAGCACCTGCTAAACAAGACCATCCAACCATTCATAAGAATCCAATCATTCGAATTGGGGATGGTTTATAAGCTTTACACCACCCATTTCTCAATTCAATGGTTGAGATTCTTCAAAAGCTGGCAAGAAAACCCTACATATCCCAACATCCAAATCAACCAACATCCTTTTTTTGGCACATTTCATATAGACAAAAAGGCCAAGAGAAAACTTGAAGCAACATGTTTTTTTTAATCGTACATTAAATACATCATTCACCCAACCTCCAAAATCCCACCAATCAACATCCAAATTTTGGGATCAGTCATTCAAGTTTATTCCATAAACCTCCAAAATGCCAACATCCATCCCACGATCCCAAGCAACATCCAAATCATCCACATCATCCAACTTGAGGCCCAGGGGTAAGGGGCAAAAGCTAGCTCGGCAGGGAGCTTGGCATGAAAACACAAAGGGTACAGCGCAGCTGCGCAGCTTTTTTATCAACGTGGGCGAGCGGGTCTGAAGCTGGGGCATGGTGTTAGTAAGGCGAGCATCCAGACCTACGTATTGAGGCGATGTATGTCGGAGGGGACGAGCCTGAGAACATATGATTATATATATTGTTGCACGAAGAGGATGAGGAAATTCAGTATAGCCAACATGATGACCAGTGATTGGGGAAGATTCAAAGGTCCACCTTCGGCATCGGAGTGGACCTTTGGAAGCGTGGGAAAAAGTAGCGCAGTGCAAAACAAAAGTTGAGGATGAGAGGTAGGGTGGCGAAATGCTGACGATGTCCCTGAATGGGATCGAGCCACGGCCAAACTGCTTGTGAACCCGCTAGGGGAGGTGAGGGGAGGCGGGGGTATAACTCATGAAGTTTCATGGGATTGGAGATTCCAGGCCCCCCGCTTTCGTGATCTCCAAATCTCCAAAATTCCATCCAACCTGAAAGAGTTGTCTGTGGATACTCATCTGTAGCTGATCCTCAAAGACTCGCGACACTTCGTGGATCCACAGCCGGTGCAAATCTGCAGTGGCGAAGCTCGGATTCTCCAGAGCCAGAGTGATGCCTTGCATCACGCGTCCGATGTCGCGTAAGCTCCACCTGGATGGGTATGGATGGGATGAAATATCCATTTGGGATGAAGATATTGATGGATCAAGTTATGGTAAAGACACTATAAATGGAATGGATGGAGAAGATTTGGGATGGAGAATGATGATGAGATGTGCGTGATTTTCTCAATCCACCGTACAGTGCCGCCCCAATGGAAGATGGCCATTTGTGTGCGTACACCATTGCCAGACACACCCATATCCAAGAATTGGGCAAGTCAATAAACATCGGGAGAATCTGGACTTCCACATTTCTGTGACAGTGGGATTTTCCGAAAATCGTCCCCAAAAAAACCGCTTGCAATTGCCCGAAAAAACATCACCATCTCACCCATCTGAACAAGGCAAAAGCTCGAAAACTGCCAAAACTGTTAAACTAGATCATCCACATCAAATAACATCCATACCAACTATATCCAAATAACATCCATACCAACTATCATCCATCAAATGTCATTCATCATAACATATTGTAACATATTGTAACATCTTGTAACATCTTGTAACATCCATCATGATCCCAAGCCACACATAACTGGGTGATTTCCAGCTCCGCTTGAAATTTTGCGTTACAAAGTCATAGATCTCCAGGGTATTTCGGATGCAGCTCACCGTCACCGTAGCCCCCAGGGCATGGGCTGCCACCAGGTGAGCCGCTGAGCTACTCACCTGGCGTTGCATGGTCTCCTGGTGTACCGTGTCCACGAGATTGCCATAGAGGTCTAACCTGATGTTCAAAGATTTTCTCATGGGATGCTGCCAAAAATCTGGGAAACATAGGGAAAACATGAGGAAATTGATGAAATATGTGGAAAAATAGTGATCTTGATGGGGATGTCACATACTAGCCATGTTTGACTATCGGAGGGCAAATCCACCAAATCACTTTTAATCACTTAAATCCACTAAATCAAGTTCCAATCTTTTGGGGATAGCAAATCACTTAAAAACTTTTTGAAAAGCATCAAAACCCAGCCACAAACTCGTCTTGTTCCACTCCGCCAAGCGCAACCGCAGGCCCATGTGGCGCCGCAAGCGACCACAGATGGCACTGTCGACCTGAGAATTACAGGATCAGGTGGGATGATGGAAAGCATCCCCAGATATAATGATTGGAATTTTCCATTGAAATTTGTGAATTTGAATGGAAAATGTACTATCTATAGTCTATGAGGGTTCTTCCAGCAAGCCATGTTTGAATACCGGAACCCTTCTAACCATCTGAGCTGATTCGGTGAGAACTGTGATTTTATCATCCCGGTTGTGATAACCTCCTAGATTACCAGAGAAGGTTTGCATTCACCAGACCATCCATCGGTCCCGTGATTGGAAAATCTATATCATTTGATTCATGTTCATCAATTTCCATGGATTTTCTACTATCCGCAAGAAATCGATCAAATACACTTCATCCAACCCCACCAATCTCTCATGAAATTAGCTGATCATGCTGATCTTGGAGCCTCTGCGCAAGCCGTCAGAGTAGGCTCCAGTTGTTGGGAAGACCAACTGCTGCGATCGTACAGTTGACCTTCTGGCAGACTTTGTGTGGAATCCATGTTTTGGTACATGACATAGACCCATGATGACCATGAATAAATCACAATAAATCCCTCAATGGGGAGCAGAATTGGAATGGGGCCGGGGTTAGAGCAAAAGCTGATTTCTATGATCACTCATAGGTATCATAGGTTATGTTGACGTAGATTTAAGCTGAGGGAATCAAGACATGATGGATCTTCACACGCTGTTTGAATAATCATATTTCCCCCAATGACCAACATACTGGGCATGTTATGCTGCCCCGTTCTTGCGATTACCAGGCCTGTTTCCAAGAGCTGCCGCAAGAATTCCAGCACCGGTCTCACTCCCGTCTTGGTCTTGGGCGCCAGCGCCAAATCATCCACGACCAGCCTTACACGGCTGCCGTGTTCGCCGGATTCCAGCGAGACGGTCCGATCCCAGCGCAGGTCGCGCAGGTCGTCCGATTGGAAGGTCTCCGACCGCCGTTGGCCGAGGCCGAAGCCGGCCGTGGCCGCCGAGGACGTCGCCACCGTGGCGCTGCGCGACGGCAAGCGATGCATCGGGCTCCCCACGGCCGTGCCGGTGCCGGTGCCCGCGGTGCCGGCCGCGCCGGTAGGGACCAGCGCCAGGCTGCCCGAGCCCGTGCGCTGCGGCGCGCCGGGCGGCACCGAGCCCAGGGCGTCCACTTCGGTGTCACGGCGGAGCTCCAGCTCCAGGGCTTTCTGGAAGATGTTGGAGGAAACACTACGGCGACCCACACGCAAATCTGCCTGGAAAACAGAAATGTTGGAAAGATAGCGGAATACATCTGGGAAGACATCTGGGAAAATGATTCATGAAGAAATTGTTGGGAGAATGGAGGAAGAAATGTAAATGAACTGAAGAAACGACAAAGCCAGACTGTCAGAAAATCATCAGCAGTTTTGCCAAGGAGCAACAGTAGACCCGGACCGGGCGACCTGCTGAAGCAACAGGATGGCTGAAAATCGGAACCCGTTTCAGAATGTGACACAACAACGCCGTGAACAAGGCGAAAAGAACTGAAAAGGGAAGATGAAGCAAGAGATTTCTGGGATGAAGCTAACCAGTGAAAGCTCACAGCAGCTGATGAACAGCCCATGGTGTCACTTGACTGCCTTTCTTGGACCTGTTTGAAATGCTAAAAGAGAAGCTTCCTTGAAGAACATCAGAAAAAAACATACGTAATACATTTCCAAATAATCCCAAACATTCCCAAAACGGATTTGTTGTGCCATTTTGGTGACTATTCTCATGCCTGAGACACGAACTCCTGGGCCAACATCGTCCTTGGTTTGGATCGTCCAACACATGTCCCAAGGGGCCCAAAAATGGAGGACCCATTTTAATCATCCAATGACTTGACATGTTCTAATAGATTCTAAGAAGTGTTTAAAACCACTGGTTGCATCCAATTTCTTGGTCATTTGAGTCATGTGTAGTGAAGAAACCAATGGGGAAACCAATGGGGAAACCAATGGGGAAACCAATGGTTGTGGGGTACCCCAAGTCAAAGAATCACCAATCCTTAGGCCCCGATCTGCCTCCAGCCGAGAATCTTTCCGCAAGTTCCAGTGATCAAGGTGTTGTGACTACCTCAAATCATCTTGCAGACATCAACATCGTTCCATATCTTCGCGTAAAATGTGCCAGAACTTTAGCTACATTACCCATTCTTGGACATATCCAAAGTAGCTTATAACTGCAATTCTTCCAACATACGAAGAATTGACGTGGAACGACATGACCCCCCAGAACTATTGGGTAAATCTCCACAAAATAAAAGGATCCACCAGGATCCCATTTTTGCCAGTTGACTCAGGCGGATGTTCATCAGCCACAGCATCGCTTCGCTTTCCAGCGTTGGGATGCGGGTCATGTTGTACGGCAACGGCACCACGACATCCAAGTCGAAGGGTCGCAAGTGTGGTGCTGTGGCATCCAAACGCCTTGCAGGAAACAACGACTTCAGGAGTGAAAAAAAACAGTTTGAAAAGAAAAAATAAAAATGATGTGTTGTTTGCTGATGATTTTGTTATATTTATAGACATATTGTGTGTATGTATCAAACAGTTCATTCATGTGCACTCATGTTCTTCCTTTTCTTCGTCTTCTTGCACCGACCCTTCAGCTTCAAAGCCCGGCCCCATCTCTCAACCAAAAAGAAGATCCAAGCAGATGCCAGATTGTCTAAAAAAACATCTCAGAAGAGTTCATATATCTCAGTTCGTATCTCAGCCAATATCTAGAATCTTCAGAATATTCATTCCAGTCTTTTCATCTGTGTTTTTTTTAAGCGATCCGGTTCATCCAAGTTGCGTGTGGAAGAGATTCTGTCGATAGAGCTGTGCTTCCGGCAGTTGCTTCATCCGTTGCAGACACCACGAAGAGATCTCCGAGTGCTTCGCTGCATCCACAACGGAGCCCAGGGACCAGGCCAGTGCCAAAGTCCAGGTGGCCAAAAGGAAGTCCTGCGACAAACGGAAGAGTTTGGTATGTTTAGGCCATTTGGATGGATATTTTGGCCGAAAATGTTGGAACATCAATGCACAAGCTGGAACATATTCGGGATCAATAATGGAAACTGAGTGAAAATGTTGGAACCATCTGGGGGAAGTCCGACTTGAAAGATCCACTGAACCAACTTTCCGAGGAAAAAGCATCCGAGGAGTTTCGGAAGATTCCATTTTTGTTGTTTTGAAGGGAGGAGTGAAAGGGAACTGTTGGCATTTGTCTGGCTGAATTATCATCATTCCCCAGACTGAAACATGGTAATTTTGGGGAAGTCCATTTGTGGCCAACATTTTTGCTGGTGTCTGCAGCCACAGTTATAGCTATAATGATACTAGACTGGCCCAAACTAACCCCAATGATGGGGTCTGAATTGGTACTAAATCCATGACGTTTTTGTGCATGCAAGAAATCTGGGGCCTTGCAGGAAGCGAGCTGCAGTGCTTGCGCACAGGATGCTAGCCTCAATTTTTGGATCAGGAAGCGAATCAAAGAACCCAAAAAAAGTTCTGTTTAGGGCCAGTCTGAGGTTGTTGGTCATTTTTGGGTAAGAAATGCATGTTTGGAGGGAAATAAGCGCGTATGCCATACAGATTTTGAGTGCCAAACCATCAAATCTATTGGGATGTTTATACTTCTAGTTGGTTCCATCACATTCATGTTGTTCAAATGTTCAAACCATCCAGCTTTTTGGGTGATGATTTGAGGCTGCGGCAAATCCATCAACAGCTCACTCAGGGTCTGAAAGAAGACTCGAAGCTTTTCCTCCTCGCAGCTCCGGCTTGGAATTCCCCAAAAACCAGAGGGGGTTGTCTGGAGGGTACCCCTTCAATCCACTGGTTTATGATGATTGGCCCATATGTATTTTCATTAATTTCCGAATTTCCCTATAAAAACTGCCATTTTGGAGAAGAAGCATTTTTAGACACGCCCTAAGATGGAGATTCAACATCTGAACACACAAACTTGGGGTAAGTCAGGCGCCTGCAATTCCTGCCAAAATGCCACTGCATCTGGCAGTTGCGTCTCTGCCAATCCTCAAGGTGCACCGAAATGATGGAGATGGCCAGGAATGGAGAGAGATTTCAAACCTATGCATCGATTTTTCGATATTGAATAACATCCAATCATATCCAATGATTTGTTCTTTCAATGTCCAAATAAAATCCATCTTTGAATCTTGGAGATTCACCAATGGATCACTTTTAGCAAGAGGGCAACTGCAAATTTTGAGATCTCCCTCACTGATCTGCGTCTCAGCTGCTTCTGTAATGAGTTCAAAAAAGATTCAACTGCTGATTCTCTCTCTTCAAAGCTAAGATTTTCGCCTTTCAAATATGCCAAGTCAGATTCCTCCGGCGGTGGATCGTCTGGGAGGCTTTAAAATAGGAAGAAACACTGAAGGTATCCACAAGAATTCGACAAGTTTGGTTATTCTAGTTCAAACTATCCAACATTTTTGGACGCTTGTGTTTGCAGTGGGTGATGAGTTAAAACCGACCTCTGAAAAAAATGGTAAACATGTTGAACTTCGATGCCCATTCGACAGAATTCAACTTTCATGAGTGCAGCCTGGTGTTTCCCATGGCCCAAAACCGCAAAATCTTCCCAAAGTTTGTTTCACTGGATCTTCCGATGATTCCGATGATCAATCTTCCCCAACCGACCCCGCACCTCCAAGGCATCTCGAAAAAGATCCAAATGCTCCATCATCCGCCGCTGCAAGACTGGAAGCTCCACTTCAGGCCTCATCCGAAAGGGTGTAAGTCGGTGTAAACATCATATCATGCATCATATTAAATATATTAAGTGATCAGTTGATATCAGTTGATGAGTCCCCGAAATGGCAGGGATTTGGCTTTCCCCCTCGCACAGCTGGTGGGATGCTAACTTTACCCAAACAAAACTGTAGCTAGTAACCATCAAAACATGGATCTGATAAAACGATCTAAGGATCTATTCAACAGACAAATGTGGATTTTATATGTGTGGCCGCCTGAAATGGGATGCCAGTGAACCCACAAAAGGGATCAACTTTGGCGGCTTGTAGCATGAAAATATCCTGTCTTTGTCTTTGCTGGAAAATGATGTTGCGAATCATCTTGAGTCATAGCAATATGGCAGTTTCAACAAGTTTCGAGATGTCCCAATTTCTTGCAACCAATGGGTGGGCAAAACGATCAGGCCCGGACAGGCACAACAGCGCGCAGCGTGTGAGGAAGGCAGGTGAGGCCCGGCTCAGCTCGTCACATTCGAAGATGAACTTCAAGTCCTGAGGATCATCTCATGGATCTCCCATGGCCTAATTGGGATCTGGGATGAACGGGAAAAAAATTGTACAAGGATATATTCCTTGTTGGTTGTTATGGTTTCCATGGGTTTCTATGTTGATGTTGGAGGAAATCGGAGCATTGGCTGAGAGAAGTAGATGGGGTAGCTCAAGAAGAGGCTGAAGTGAAAAACCCTGCAGTACTTCCCACAGCTCAAGAGGGATGCTCAAAATGCTCAAAAGAAAAGGCGCTCGCAAAAGATTTCGAAGAGATCGCATGCAGATCGTGCTGACATGGAACACATTGGAACAGAACATAGTGTTCCAACTCCAATGTGTTATTCTCTAGTGAACAGCACTCCGAATCCGGCAAATTGGGTTGCATTCCCAAAAGCCACAGACGGTTCCTAGTTTCAAACCTTCTTTTCAAAACTACTGTACTTCACATGGCCATTCTTACCTATCCTTACCATTTTTACCATCATCCCCGTGGAATCCCCGTGGAATCCCCGTGGCCCGCGACCCACCTGTCGCAAGGGCATCCGTTCCACGCTGTCGGGCAGCGCGAAGATGGCATCGTCCAAGGCCAGGTGCAGATGCTCCGACCACAATGGATCCAATGGACCGTCGAAACAGACGAAACTTCCCACGCCCTTTTCACAAGAGGCACAGGCTGGCTCGGGTGGCTCCGCCTAACGCGCGGTTGACATGAGAAAACCTTAGGACTACGGAACTTGAGGTTTTGGGGGTTCACATGGCTTCACATCTCTTGTTGACAAAATCTCCACAAAAGCAATGGTAAAATGATGAAATGATGAAAGGATGTAGGAAACACGTCATCGAAATTTCGGAATTTCTCCACTTTCTCCACCTGGAAGGTCTGCAACAAGGGTCCCTTCTTCGAGAAGAGTTCTGTGAAGCTCCAAGTCCCAGCATAGATGCGGTGGATCTCGACAGCCTGACCCACCAACATCGGCGCAGGTGATGTCAGTCATGTCATTGATCCATCAATATTAAGAAATTAAACATAATTACAAGATATTGCAAGCAATACATCATGGATCAAGAGGTTATCTTTATGCATCCTTGATCCACATGTTTTGTCATCGTTTCGACGAATCCTAAAGATCACTCAACAGATGCAGCTAATGCTTATGGACTGGCCCTAGAGACGCAGCAACTTCCAGTCAGCAACTGCCAGTAGCTTTACATTCTTTTTCACATCCCAAAAAACATCACGGATTTAGGTCCATTATTTTCCAATTGGGTCCATGAAAATCTGCTGCCTCTTTTTTCTCGGAATCTTCACCAGATCCTTCAGACAAGGTCTCCATCTTTGCCTGGAGCGTCCAGGACATAGGGGATGCGTCACCAAGCTCAGTATCAAAACACTGACACCGCATGATACATTTCAACAATTAGTATTCTATTTCTGTCAATTTCACTACACTTCAATCGGAAATCTGATTCCTGAAAGTTGTCACCGGTTGTCACTATTTCAGAATTTGCAACACATCACATGTCGCACAAAGTCATCCGAGCCATTGGATTCATTGGATCATGGCTGGATCATGGGATCATGGACGACAGAATCGCCTTGCCGTGCCAGGTCCGGACGGCCGTCATGGCCGGCAGCTTCCTCACGCACTTCAGAAACTTCCAGAATCTGAAATCTGAATGAAATCTGAATGGTTTGTGCAAATATGTGTAAATTGCCAATGGAATTCCAATGGAATTCCCAAGTTTGCTAGGATCATCTTTCGCTATCTTTCGAGTATGTGGCTTGAGGAAAGAAAAAACCATGCACAAGAAAGGGCATCAACATCTAACTGATCTTCATATGTCTTCGCCAAAAGCTTCCTGGACATTGGAAGACTCGAAATTACCCAAACTGATCCGACTGGACCAAAACTGCATGGGCACGGGATGGGAATGGTGGGAAGATCCAACTCCGCCGAAGGTTCTGTAGCTCGGGATTCAAGGTGGCAGCTTTCTGCATGACTTCACCTTAACAGCAGAGAAATCTGAGATGCTCACTTGACACCCTGATGCTTGACGTCTGAGTTTTCTGCAACATCTCCTTTTTGGGTATTTGGAACACACTTCTTATCTGTATGTTTTTTCCATGGATCATAGTGGCTCCATGGATGATTAAACTGAATCAACTGTGATAGAGCTGAAAATTCAGAATATCTTGTGGATCAACGGAAATTTCATGACATCGCCTGCATCGCTGGGCGCTTTGTTGAGGCTGTCCTTAAACTCCGTCAGGAGATGACCTGGGCCCGGCAGCGTGATCCGTGATCCATGATAATCCGTGATGACCTGCCGAAGAAATCCCTCAAAAAAGCTGGTTCCAATGGACAAAAATCATGGAAAAATGATATCTAAATGATCCCAAACCACAGAAATATGAGATGAGATTCACTGAAATCAGAGGAAAAACACCGTGTTGTTCCGTATTTTCGAGATCAAAAACCATTGCAAGAGTTCCCATGTTCAACTCCAGGGCTGGGTTTCCAGCTTTTGCCCGAAGCAGCAGGACCCAACAACACCTGGGCAGATGATCTTCCCGGGGCTGGGAGGATGATTTTCCCTGGTGGTTTCTGTGAAGTTTTGAGGCGTTGCCAATGCTGACGATAAACTATGTTTAGAAAAAAATATGATGAGGATTGGTTGTGATTCATGATGATTTATTTTCTGTTGAAGGCTTAAACTCTGTGGTTTCTGTTTGATCATCCTTCCTTTGTATTGAGTTTGATAAGTCTCGTTGTGTCAGGATCGTGTTGATGACAGTGATGATTATATTCTCAACAACCCCATGTCAGATAGGTAGATAGATAGATCGATAGATGGATAGATAGATAGATTTGGTAAGTATGGATCATATGGTACATTCTATATACAATGCCATACACATATGCCTGGCTCATCCATTCTCAACAGGTCCAACAGGTCCAACAGGTCCAAGATGCCAGGCCCCGGTGGGACGTCAACGACTCTTCCAGGCGCCGCTGCAGCGTGTCACCGGTACCGCGCGCGTCGGCAGCACTTTCCAGGTGGAGCTCGCATCGTTCGAAGAAGAGGGCTGTGGTGGCTGTGAGGGTCGAATCTCCAAACCTGGACGAAACAGCTTGGGTAAGCCATGGGGATGGCTAGGAAAAAAAACTGTTTGTAACTCATAGGGACGATTTGTAACTCATCTTCACCCCTGTTTGTACTTGGCCAATTTGCAGGTCACTGGTCCGCCCGTGGACTCCGTGGGCTGCGCCATGCTGCGCCATGCTGCGCCTGTGTTTCAGCGTGACCTCCAAAGTTTCTGCCATGATCTCCGACTCGACCAGCTCCACTGCTGAGGTCGTCGTCTCAAAGACGCGGCGACGCAGGGCGCCAGCCTCGAGGTCGACGTGGTGGACGTGGTGGACGTGGTGGACGTGGTAAGTGGTGGTAAGTGGTGGCTGAGGAGAAATGGACAAAAATTGACAAAGAAGAACGGAGAAAGTGTCAAAACTTGGGGAGTTTTAGGCAGGAAAGATGGAATATGATGGAATTTCATCGAGTAAAGGAGGAAAAAGATCGATGAAATGAGCAAAAATGGTGAGTTTCACAGTGGTTGGACAAATAAGTTGACAGAGAAATCTCTCAAAAAAACGCTCGACACTGACCTTGAGACTTACTCTTTGGCTGACTCTGGTTGTAACCTCCGGTGGCCTTGCTGATGACTTCACGCAGCAGTCGGAGTCCCAGCTCTTTCCCCTGGCGGAAACTCAGTGGCACCAGTGGCAGCAACCGACGGACACCGGGCAGCGCACCGAACCGACAGCACCGCAATGCACCGCACCTCTAAGGCGGCCCAATGCTTCCAGAAGCTGGCGACCTTTCGAGCAAGTTCCGGTTCTTCATTGAAGCCTGGCTCAACAAAAACAGGTGGATCACTTGAATCAATTCAGATCTTTGTAAAGAAAATGCCAACCATTCGGTCTACATATATGTATTGTCTTATTGTTATTAAGTATTATTGTTATTATTGTTGTTCTTATTATTGCTATTATTATCAATTATTATGCGTATGAATCATTATTCTTGCCATGATGATCAATAATTATTACTATTATCAATTGTTACTATTGTTATTATTATCATAAATTGTTGTTATTGTCATTAATTATTGTTGTTGAATTGCTGAAAACGCCCCTCCAGCCTTCGGACAGCAACAGCCCCTCGACCAGTGGCAGCACATCCAGCGCCGGCAACGTCACGGGTCGTAGGTTCTGAAGACATGCCAAGGACTCGAATGAGGAGAGCGGCCTAAGGTTGGCATGGCTTGGGATAGCAAAGCTATGGTAAAAAGTATGGTAAGATATGGTAAGATGTAAAATCAAATCAGAAAAAGCTGCGCTTTTGTCCGTAAATCTTGACCCATATGGTTGAAACATGGCAGGTTTGATGTTGTTTTGGATAACAAACGTAAACAACCGAGATTTGCAGCTCTATTTTTCCAAAGATCCTCAATTCCCAAGTCTTGCGGAAACATGTTGATGTTGCAGGGTCTTCCCTTACAAAGATCATCAGACTTCGTATGTTTCGGTTCTTTCGGTCTGCAGATGGTGGATTCAACGACCCGCAGCAGGACCCGCACCGATCAATGGAGTGAAGGGTTGCAAAGATCATGGCAGAAGGCTTGAGTGGAAGACTGGTTCCTGCAGGAAATCATCATCAAATCAGCAGATTTTGCTGATGCTGTTTTGCCTATGGATAAAAATGAATATAAATTCTGTGCATGAATGGTCCAACGGTCCAACAAGTAATCTTTAAAACGAACACATATATGATGGAACATAGCACGTCTTCTAGCGACCTTATTCTAGAACAAAGCTCAAAGCCATTCATCTTCAGGAAACATGCAAGACACATCAAAAAAGACACAACTATACCGTGAATCCATCATAACTGCCAGAAAATCCGTGAAAAACCCATCACCTAAACCTCATCAAGATCCATTAACAGATTAACATCCATCAACATCCATCAACCATCTCTTCGTACAATCTCCTCATTTCCAGCCCGTTCCCATCCCATTTTCCCATGGTCCATTGCTCACCATCCCGCTATATCCTCACCATCTCCCACCATCCCGTGCCTTGGAGATCAACGGTTTCCCGTTTGGCACGAAGGGCCTCCTGGAGCCTCCGCAAGTGCAAGGCCAGGGTGCCTGGCGAAGTTGGGATGATAGGGCTGATAGCTGGATAGGATAGCTGGATAGATATTGATACATCCCAGATACTGTAGATGGGACATGCTGGGACTAGATCTGAGCGACCGCGACCACCACTGGATCCATTGAAGGCTGTTTTTCCATCGATTCGTCAATGACCTGCCCCTCTGCAGGCGCTGGGGTTGCCGCTGATTGGAAGAAATTTGAAGAGAGGCCGAGAGAGGCCCTTGATCTCTTCTTGATCCCTGCTTGATCCCTTGTTTGTCGTTGTCATGGTGTCATTGGGAGAGACGTGGAAAGGTCCCCACGTTCATCCCAAGGTTGAACGGTCCGGGTCTCCGGCGCCTAGCACGTCGGGCCGCATCAGGTTCAGAGCATCCAGTTGCAGCCAACATCCACCCTGGCGATGGCCACTGCAGCCACTGCCGGGTTCGGCGGCTTTTCGATACTCAGAGCGTCCATGTCTTTTTCGAAGATTCAACAACTTTTTGAAGGTAGAACTTTTTAGATTTGGGGTGATTCCCATCATCAAAGCATGTTCTGACATCAACCTTAACATCAACTTTCGAATTCCAAGAGTTCTGAACTCGCCTGCGCACAACCCGCCACCAATTGCGTGGCCAGAGTCGTGCTGCCCCTGCAGCAGCGATAGGAAATGAAGCCCAAGCCTGGTTTTCAGAATGCGCCGGAGATTTCAGTTGCTTCAGATGTGTTTTTTTAATGCAAAACATTGGCTCCTCCTGGTTATTGTATCTATTTGTCATTATTTCTTCCTTCTTTTGTAATTTTTGTCCACATTTTGCTCTGGAGGGACTGAACAATTGCAAAGTCTGATCAAGAGATTGAATGTAAGATGCACCAACTGGTGAAAGATGGATGAGATGCAAACTATGCTGATAAATCACAAGACTTTGCAACCGAATTCCCACAGAGTGCAAACGAATCAAAGATTGGTACAGAAATCCCGAGAGTTTTAAAGAATTTTACATCAAAATCATGGTGTTAACATGTGTAAAAAACGTGTTTTACAGTCTGTTTACACCCATCTTTACCATAAAACAACATAAAAACCCACGCCAGAAATGGGTCTGGATTTCCTGGAGGTCCCCAAGACTTGGCCAAACTCGGTCAGTCAAAATTATCCAAATGATAAAAATGATATGTATATTTTTGACTATTGAATCACTATTGAATCACTATTGAATCACCTGAAATCCCTATGCTTGAGTGCTTCAACCCCTACTCTTAGTTAAATCATGCTAAATCCCTATTTCAGAGTGCTTAAATCCATCATCAATCCGTCTAAATCCCCCTGTTTTTGCTTTCAGCACCACCTGCCATGACCCGATGGCCCCATGGCCATGGCCATTAGATCCGAATCAGATCCGAAGCACCAAAGGCCGTGGCCAATCCGCGGCTCAGCTCGGTCTTGCCGCTGCCCTGCAGCAGCGCTCCCATCTGAAGTCTCAAAGCCTGGCGCTGATGCAAGTGGATTCAACGAGGAAAATCAGGTCGTTGAAGATTTTTGGATGATATTTGGATGATACAAATTCAAAAACATATTCTAATATATTGTTTAAATATCAGGTGTTCTGAAGGAATATATCTAAATCATATGCGATATTTAAGCTAGATCATGTGAATAAAGCATCTATCAGATGGCAAAAGATCAATGTGATCATGCTTTGTATTGAGATAGTGCTTTTTTGATTGGTAGAATCGATTGGTGAATGAGAATGAAAGATGTTTGGCGAATATGAGTTGAGAGTCAACTGGATTCAACGTCAAAGGGAAAAGCACGTCTTCTAAGTGCTGCAGATGCTGCAGGGCTGGAAAAGCCTCATCTCCGCTTTGATGATTGAACAAAAACATCCACAACGCAAAGAGCTGTGCCTGGGTCAAAGCGATCCAACATCTTTCGGATTGAGGTGTGATCACCAGCCGTTGGATGGGAAGATATTCCAAACCTCGGAAGGCTAGGAACATGTAAATTTGAATCTTAGTGAAAAGAATGGCCATGCATGAACACAGACTGATGGTGAATCGAGCATCATCCACCATTCCAACTTGGAATTCCAACTGGTGGTTTTCGATTTTTTTCAGGGTTCTGCTCTCTGCTATTCTCTGCTATCTCATTTGATGAAAACGAATATGTTTTCCACCATGTTTTCAGCCATGTTGTCTGTAGCTCCCGATGTTCCAAAACTTTCCTTGGTCGTAGCTGTCACTGCCGGGCACCAAGAGACCATGAGGAAACTGGGCCTTCAGCAGAGAGACCATGACTTTACCACCGGAATCGCCTGAGCTTTCGACAATTCTTTGGAGGAAACAGCTGGAAACATCCTCATCTTTTCTTTGCATTCTTTTTGAATTTTTGTAAACCCAAAAACTTCCTGCCTGAAATGCAACTCGTCAATAGAACCGCCCCAGCTGTGCTCTTTTGAACCGCCTCAAAAATCTGGAGCCCAGCTGCTGAGGTATTCATATCGCAAATCTTTTTGAAAGGCGAAACTCTCCAAAGCGTCGCCATCGGCTCGGGCGTGCAGAAGCCTGACACAGGCTCGCACATGCGGACACAAGGAAACACAAGGCTGACGTCAGTGGAGAGATCTGTGCTGCTTACTCTACAAAACTTTAAACTGCCATGTTGAAATACATTGAAATATGTTGAAATCTTGACTTGAAATTATTGAACCTAATCATCGAATGGTTTTCCACATCGTTCATCCCAAAAAGAACTACGACCCCATGTGTCAAGTTTTTGTTTCCATACCCAAAATACCCTAAAGTTCGTGGCACAAAACCAAACCCAGTCAGTCAGCACCAGTGATCGCACTAAGCTCAGGACTCTTCGAGGTAGCTCTGCTTGTGCTGGAAGGCCAACAACAGCAGGGCTGCCCGGTCACACTTGCTGCTTCCACTGCTTCCACGAGCAGCGCGTTGCAACAGCCTCCAAGTGACAGGAAAGGAAAACGTGGAAAATCAAAACCAGAAAATAGACAAGTTGCTACACCTGGTCCTAAACTCTTGAACTTCAGAATGTCATGTCTGAGAACTTCTCACGACACTGTTCCTCAGTTGCAAGATGGAGTGCCAGCGTTGGAGATGCTCCTGGAAACAGGAGTAGTCCGGGACCGGTTTTCGTTTCCACCAGCTAACAAATTGCTCAAAAGAACACGGGCGCTCCATGAGAATCGCCGCTACGTGGAAGATTGTCCAAGTACAATCAATCACAATCAATCTTATCAAGGTAATGAACTAGGTAATGTCTGAAAAAGGCATTGGCATGAACTCCGGACCACTCCATGCCCTTCATGCCCTTCATGTGGCCATATCCACCTCCCCTTTCAGAGTCCTTCACTCCATCCATTGCATTGGCCGACCAGGACCTCAATTTTCGGGGCAGCACTCCCATCTTGGTTGAGAGTAGCCATAAACATCAACCAATATCAACCAATATCAACCACCGTTTGGATTTTGGGCCACCCATTTGGTGAACTAAAGTTGCTTTGAAACATGTTTGTTCGTTTAAAAAGTGTTTGTTCATGTCGCCCCAAGTTTCACCATATGCCAAACAGCCCCACACAAAAAGAGACCTTGCCACTGTGATCAGCAGATCTATGCAGATCTGAGCCAAGCTGCTCTTGAAGCGACACTAGCCACAGGGTCTCCCATGCTATCAGTACCACCTGCCAGGATGCCAAGTGTTTTCCAGGTGTTTTCTAGGGTGCAATGGTTGCAGGCCCTAAGATCTGGGAATCAAAAATCATCTCAAATATCTTCAGATCTGGCAATGGGTCGGTCAAAACCGGATTTGCTTCAAATACAAACATATTCAATAAATGGTGTCTTGCTCTTGCTATCTCTTTCTTATCAGCGTGCAACAGTCAATGCAACAGTCAATGCAACAGTCAATGCAACAGTCAATGCAACAGTCAATGCAACAGATGCAACAGTTGGTCAAGTCACAGTTGGTCCCCACTTTTTTCGGATCCGATGATCATCCGATGAACATCCGATGACGAAATGACGAAATTCCGCCTGGCTGGGCAACTCGGAGTCCACAGCCCAGGCAGTAGCACCCGCCACATGGCTTCCAGCCTCCAAGATGCCAAACATTCACCCCTTTTCCCCTGGACAAAATGGTGAAAAATGGAGCTTTAGGATGGTTTAGGATGGTTTGGGATGCTTTACAGGATGTTGGTCACATGTTTGGGGAGTGAACTTGAGGGCCAGGGGTAAGGGACGAAAGCTAGCTCGGGAGGGAGCTGGACTTGAAAATAAAGTGGGCAAGTACAGCGGCGTTTTTTCTTGACATAGATACACCGATAAATAGATAGCTAGATAGATAAATAGATAGATGGATGGATGGATCGATAGACAGACAGCTAGATAGCTAGATAGCTAGATAGATAGATAGCTAGATAGCGAGATAGCTAGAAAGAAAGAAAGAAAGAAAGAAAGATAGATAGATAGATAGGTAGGTAGATAGGTAGATAGGTAGATAGGTAGAGACATAGATAGATAGATTGATAGATTGTAGATTGACAGATTGATAGATTGGTAGACTGATAGATTGATAGATAGATAGATTCGATAGATCAGATAGATTAGATAGGTTAGATATATTAGATAGATTGGATAAAATAGATAGATTAGATAGATTAGATAGATTAGATAGATTAGATAGATTAGATACATTAGATTAGATTAGATTAGATTAGATTAGGTTAGGTTAGATTAGATTAGATATAGATAGATAGATAGATAGATGGATAGATGGATAGATGGATAGATGGATAGATGGATAGATGGATAGATGGATAGATGGATAGATGGATAGATGGAATAGATAGAGATATAGATAGAGATAGAGATAGAGATAGAGATAGATAGGGATCTAGATAGATAGGGATTTAGATAGATAGGGATTCAGATAGATAGGGATTTAGATAGATAGGGATCTAGATAGATAGGGATTTAGATAGATAGGGATTTAGATAGATAGGGATTTAGATAGATAGATAAGATAAGATTAGATAAGATAAGATAAGATTGGATAAGATAAGATTAGATAAGATAAGATTAGATTAGATTGGATTAGAGTAGATTAGATTAGATTAGATAGATTGATAGATAGATAGGTAGGCAGATAGATAGAGAGAATAGATAGAGAGAATAGACAGAGAGAATAGATAGAGAGAATAGATAGAGAGAATAGATAGGCTAGATAGGCTAGATAGCGTGGATAAGTAGATTGGACAGAGAGGATAGGTAGGGGACTCCTTAAACCATGCCCTATGAAGGATGCCAATGATGCAAATGATGGGAAATCTGATGACGTCCCCAGGAGGGATCGAGCCACGGCCAAACTGCTTGTGAACCCGCTAGCCGGGGGGGGAGGGGGAGGGGGGTATAACTCATGAAGTTTCATGGGTTCGAGATTCCAGCCCCCCCAATACCTTGCTAAAGCAAGAGGGACTTCAGCAGCAAAAGCTCGCTTTCGTGAAAAGCGATAGACAACTAAAACCTGAGAAGAGGAGAACGAAAGCCTGGGCTTTTTGCGGTCGCAGTGGACTGGAGTCCGGCAACGGTTGATTTCGCTAGAGCAGCCATCCCTGTGCNTGCGGTCGCAGTGGACTGGAGTCCGGCAACGGTTGATTTCGCTAGAGCAGCCATCCCTGTGCTTTGCACATCGGTGCTGCCAAAAATGTTTCTTGCTGCCACAAGATGCGAAAAAGCAAACAAACTCTTTATGTGGGGTTTTCCAGACTGAAAAGAGTTTCCAGAAGACATGGTTTCATGTCCAGGCTGCACTGCGCCC
>BGPT01000166.1:29773-39999 GCA_003297045.1 Symbiodinium sp. clade C Y103 | reverse complement strand
GGGCGCAGTGCAGCCTGGACATGAAACCATGTCTTCTGGAAACTCTTTTCAGTCTGGAAAACCCCACATAAAGAGTTTGTTTGCTTTTTCGCATCTTGTCGCAGCAAGAAACGTTTTTGGCAGCACCGATGTGCAAAGCACAGGGATGGCTGCTCTAGCGAAATCAACCGTTGCCGGACTCCAGTCCACTGCGACCGCAAAAAGCCCAGGCTTTCGTTCTCCTCTTCTCAGGTATAGAACTTTGTTCCACGCACAACTTTGTCATCACTGCATACACCTTTGTCATATACAACTTTGTCACCCTCGACTTTGTGACATATACCTTTGTCACAGACACATACACACACACACGCACACACAACTTTGTCGCACACAGCATCTTTCTCACACACAGCTTGGTCACACACGCGCACAACTTTGTCGGACACAACTTCGTAACACACAACTTGTCACATACAACTTTCTCTGACATAACTTACTCACACACAGCTTTATCGCACATAGCATCTTTCTCACAGACAGCGTGCTCACACACACACACAACTTTGTCGGACACATGTTTGTCACACACAATTTGTCACATACAACTTTGTCTTACATAACTTACTCACACACAGCTTTGTCCGCCAAACCTTCTCACACACACAGCTTTGTCACACACAACTTTCTCACACATAACTTTGTCACGCATGACTTGGTCACATTGTCACACACACAACGTGTCACATACAACTTTCTCTGACATAACTTACTCACACACAGCTTCTCGCACACGGCGTGGTCACACAAGCACACACAACTTTGTTGGACACACACCTTTGTCCGCAGAACCCTCTCACACACACACACAGCTTTGTCACACACAACTTCGTCACATATCACTTTGTCACATATCACTTTGTCACATACAACTCCGTCACACACAGCTTTGTCACATCTGTTTCACACACAGCTTTGTCACACACACACACCTTTTTCANTCACTTTGTCACATACAACTCCGTCACACACAGCTTTGTCACATCTGTTTCACACACAGCTTTGTCACACACACACACCTTTTTCACACAATCCATTGACATGCGGGGTTACCCGCGTCCCATCCAAAAACTCTATACTCTCTGCTTTTGCTAACACTTAAAACCCTTCAAAATACGGACCAGGGGGGAATCGAAGACCCGCCGTCACCAAATTGCTACCTGGTACATCGCCCTGCAAAATGCTCCTCCTGGACACGCAGTTCACCACCTATTTGCGCCGTTTTACATCCTTTTGGCCCGATCTCACCCCCACACCCCCTTATCTCACTTCGTTCGCAAACATCACTTCAGCCTATGCCTACCGGCAGGCTTTCGTAATTTAGGGATGGTGTTTGACTTTTTCGGGGTGCAAAGTTTGCAGGAGCTGTCAACAGTTTGTACCACCGCGTTTGCTTCAAATTTTCCAATGAATTTGAAATATTTCAATAAGGGAAGGGCATGGAAGGGCCAGGTCGTCCCTTTTGGATCGGTTCATGTCCCCAGGGCGCCGGGGCCTGTTCCACTGCTACCTTGATAGACTGCCGCATGGCAGCGACCATCACAGTTTGAATGGCTTCCAGGGTCTCTTCTGCGTTGTTCCGCAGTTTCACCTTGGGCCCAGCCAGAATTTTGTCCATAGTTCAAAGAAATCATACAAAGTCCCAAAGAAATCATTTAAGAAAAAACATGTTGAAAGAACTAAAGCATAAAGAATCATCACAGAAATCTTCGAAAAACCATGAATCATGAAAAACCATCATCCAGCATCCCTTCCCACATCTTCCCGTTCCAGGCTCACCCCCCTGGGAACCGTACCCGAGTGGACAGCATCAAGCGCTCCGTCTCCCTACCAAGGCTGTGCCCGCGCAGCGCGAAGATCTCACGGTCCAAGTGCTCGAAAGCATCCACACCTGCTCCGGATGCATCCCGGGGAAGCAAATTTCAAAGCAAATAAACTATGGCATGGCATGGCTTGATGAAAAAGGATCATGGCATGTCATGGCTCAAATTTTGAGATTTTCCGACGGTGAAGAATAAGTGCAGACACATTGGATAAAGCCAGTAGAAGTAAGTTGTTCACCCCGAATAATATGGTTTCCATCCTCCATCTAATTGTTTTCCATCCATCTTCGGGTACATATGTCAACCCCTTAAACAGTTCCCAAACCAATACTTAATATTCCTAATCCCATAACTTCTATCCATTGTTCCCCATGTTTTCCGTCCAATCCATGCCATCCATTTTTTTCGCACCTGGAAAGCAGAGCCGCAAGAAATGCTCCACAGTTTGATCCGAGCGTGTGCCCAGTAGCTTCAGCAACTGAGAGTCACTCAGCAGACACAAACGGCCGCTGTAGCCCGGTCGCCTTGATGGTTTTGGCAAAAAACGGTGAGTTTCATGGAGCTTTTCAATGGGAATTTCTCTGATGTCTGAGATGTCTGAGGGATTTATAGGGAGTTATGGAATTGTCACTGTTTTTCCCCACCTGCCAGGTGAGGGTCACTAGATTTTATCGAAGTCCATCGCCCGCCTCCGCCTCCGCCTCCGCCCGCCTCCTCCTCGCCAGCTCCAGATCGCAGTGGGCACTGCCGGACTTCATCTGCCAGCTCCAGATCGCAGTGGGGGCTGCCGGACTTCATCCGCGAGCTCCAGATCCCAGTGGGCACTGCCGGACTTCAGTCGCGACTGCCAGATCCCAGTCAGCACTGCCGGAGTTCATCCGCGAGCTCCAGATTTCAGTGGGCACTGCCGGACTTCAACCGCGAGCCCCAGATCGCAGTGGGCACTGCCGGACTTCAGCCGCGAGCTCCAGATCGCAGTGGGCACTGCCGGACTCCAACCTGTATGCAGGCCACATTGACTGCCAGAAAGAATGCCAGATAGAATGCCAGAAAGAATGCCAGAAAGAATGTCAGATAGAATGTCAGAACATATGCCAGAAAGAATGCCAGATTGACTGCCAGAAAGAATGTCAGATAGAATGCCGGAAAGAATGCCAGAAAGAATGTCAGATAGAATGCCAGAAAGAATGCCAGAAAGAATGTCAGATAGAATGTCAGAACATATGCCAGATAGAATGGCAGAGCATATGTCAGAGAAANGCCAGAAAGGTTTGCCAGAAAGAATGTCAAAATCTGTATCACACTATATGCCAAATAAAGTCTCATGGTGGGTGGGGATCACTCGAAGAAAAGTAATTTCTTGTTTTGGGATGCTTTGGGTGGAATTCGGAGATTCCAAAGGTTTCACAGTTTTTGTAAAGGGAAATTCCAGATCTTTAGCAGATTTACAAAGGAAATCTAGAAATGTAGTCTGTTCTAAGGTTCTTGTCTTTTCCACCAAAATATCGGACACTTCCATGACTTCAAGGGCAACATCTGGTTGAATTTCCTGATGTTCGGATTTTTTAGGGGTGGGAAATTCAACTGGCTATCTTCAAGCGGTGCTTCTGCCCATCCATAGTCCACAGCTGATCCGCATCTGGGTGTCAGACTTGGTTTCCAGAAAGTTGTGCAGATCTTTTTTGATGTTTTCCATTGCCTGCAGGGACCCAAAAAAACAGCAGCTATTGTTGGCATATTCCGAGGTTCTTGATTCACCTGTTACTCATCATATTTCATCCAGATCACCTGTTGGTTTCAAAATGTTTCAAATATGTGCGTTCAAAAACCGCTGATTCAACAGTGCTTCACCATCATTTTAAGTGATAAATCAAGCAAAGCTATGCAAAGCTCAATGCAAAGTTCAACCTTTAAAAGACTTATGCCCCGGCGCCGATCAGATCTCGACTATGGCGCACCTCATGGAGATGTCGAAAACTCTGAGAACTCTGTGGATCCAAAGCGATCTCCACGATGTTGGGACGCAGCTGTAGGGGTTGCAGCAAGGCCTGAAGCGTCAACTGTGGAAATCTACTGGTGCAGAGCAGTGATGATAGTGCTCGTAGGGTTTTTTAATCTCCCATTGGTCTCCTCAAATTCCCCCTGAAATCGCATTAATACGCAATATACTGAGGTTTTTACATACGGACTGTAAATTCAAGTGACATGTTTTTGGTTGAAGACTTGATGGAATGTAGACTTGATGGACTGTGATGGAATGTGATGGAATACCATGTATTACCATGGAACACTATGGAATGTAATGGATGATCTGATCAATTTTGATGAAAAATTCAAGATGTTGAACTGATCAAAAGTTTGACCACATCCCCAGTGCCTTCCAAGTGGAATCCACCTGCTGAAACGCTGCGACTTCGGCGATTTTCTTTGAATTCTCCACCACCGAAAGCGTTTCATCCAGATAGATCCAGCACTGTTGGCACGCCCAGATCTCATCCAACAACTCTTGCACTTTTTCGAAACGAGCCTCACAGAATCTGACATGTGAGAAGTTGATACTCTTCTCACATTCTATTGAAATACGATGTCCACTACACATCTTGATTTTTCATTGATTCTCTGAGGGAAATCCAATTAAGTCCGGTCAAATCCAGTTGAATCCCCATTTTGTGATCTTGATTTTCCCTATGTTTCTTCATTGTTTCATAGATTTCCCCTTGTATCAGCCCCGACATTTCATGGCCTGCCACAGCTTCAAGCGATCCGCATGGACCTCTGCATAGGACGAGGAGAGCGCGGCGCCCACCACGGCCACGCCATCCTCTAACTCCTCAGAAGTTCTGCCCAGATTTGGGGAGAAGAAACTGGAGCTTATAATGTGGTAAACCCAACAATCACCCATTCCAAATAGAGGTGTATTATTGGGTATACCGGTATACCTAATATACCCCGATTTGGGATGATGGTTGTAAGCCATTGTGTTATTCAACTGCCTCAGTGTCATCAAAACATGGCTGGGAAGAACTGTACCGTACATTCAGGTTTTTCTGGGAAAAGCATCTATCAATGGTGGAATCATCCATTGCCATGTTTTGATTACCATCGGTATTCAAACAACCCATAGTATCCAATCCCATATTCAATGGCACATAGTATATTGAACTATACTGTAATTCGTGGGAGAGGATCATCCAATGATCATCATCCTGTGAAGGGTTCCGCCAGCCATATTCATTGGATTCATCTCAGGGAAAGTTTTAAGAAAACCTCTCTTGATGGGAAGAAGAAAACAAAGGTTTCCATTACAGTTTCCATTACAGTTTCCCTTAAATCATCCCCAGTTTATCACTAAGTTCCCCACAAAAACCGGCCATTTGCTGGTGCATCCCCCCCAATTTTGACGTTTCGCCCAGATTCCTCCCACAGAGACTGCAACGAGTCAACCGCCAGGGTATCTCGTTCGTTGGAACCGTTGGATGCCACGATGGGCAACTCCAATCCACCTCACGGCACGGCAGGGCCCATGGCCATTCCGACGTCAGCCCAAGATTCAAAAATACACAAAAACACACACACACACACACTAAACTTCATACTTGATGATACTTTACGACTAAACAGACTAAATTGACGAAAAATCAAGGCTTTAACTTTAGACCAGAGCACTTTTGGGCATCTTCTCCAGTTAACATCACAGAAAACAGACTTAAGACATGACTTAAGACATGACTTAAGACATCTTAAGACCCACAGTTCTCCATGGCGCCATGGCCGCTCGCCATGGCCGCTCGCCATGGCCTTCTCCATGGCCGAGTGACTCCAGGTCTCTTTCAGCTTCTCCAAGGCCACTTCCACGTAGTGCTCTTGCGTGGCGCGTCGAGCGATGGCCAAGAGTTCCGGCAAGGAGGCACCCAAATTCCAGTTCGCCGCCTGAAGTTGACAAATTCCGAATTCAGAAAATCCAACACACATTGAGCACAAATTCAACATCATTCAACAATCCGACTCCCGAGGATGTTCCGAAAAGGGGGCCAAATTGTAACACAAATCTATCTCAAATCTTCACAATCTTCCATATCTCTGTGTTCTGCAAGAGTCTTCGGTTTCGGTGAAATCATCGTGGATCCACTAGCTGTCATGATCAAGACATGAATATGCACTATATAAATATTGCAACAGGAAGATAGTGATGAATACAGGAATATCATGGAAAATATATATTGGAATATATGCTGTAGGAATATATATATATATGTATATATACTGGAATATATCATAGCACAATATATGAGAATCAATAAATGTATGATGTGTCACGTACGATATAACATCCCTGGCTCTCCGCAGGAAGTTTTCTCTGTGCTTTCTGGTGCCTGACCGAAGGTGATGTGCGGCTTCCCATCTTTTCCGACTGCGAGGTCCAGCATCACTTGAGACAAGGCCGTCCAGTGACGTGTCCGCAGATGTGGATTTTGGAGCACTTCCAAGACGGGAATCAGGTCTTGAATGTAGAGCAACCTCAGTTCATCTCAGTTTTAGTAAAATTCAGCTCAAGAAAAGGATCTCGCTTCAAGTCTGCAGCGAGCATCCACATGTCTAAAATTCCCTTAATGACGCTTCAGCAACCTTCAGAAGGCAAGCTTTTAAAAAACCTTATGAAGTTTCAAAAAGTTTCAGAACTCTGGGATTTTTCTCCAGGGCGCTGTCGGCCCAACTCTTGTGCCACGGGGTTCTCCGGCAAATCCTCCTGGGCCTGAGATGCCCTGGTCGACAAAGCGGTGACCTGCGCCATTCTCTGAGGATAGGACCGGATAGGATTCATATGGATTCATGTCAAGGTTTATGATGAAAACTTTCTGACGCCCTTTATGATGGAATAAATGGTAAACTGGAAACTGAATGATCACAGAACTATCATAAATACGATCTATTAAACCGTATCATCATCATCATCATCATCATCATCATCATCATCATCATCATCATCATCATCATCAGATGAATTTGTAGAAATTTATGGCCATTTGTTCGTGTTGCCAACCTCTGTGGCCACTTCCATCAGGTCCACACCCAAGAGGTCCTCAGGTACCGATCGATGCTTCCCAGCACTGACTTTTGACGTAGATACATTGATATGATATTTATGTATTGTATATATATATATATCAATATATCTACAATATTTGCATGATATACAATATCTATTGTATATCGTATAGTGTATATATTGTATATAATTGGTATATCGTCCCAGAGTTGCACTCCAAAACCTGCCAAGTTTCGGCAGGAAGCCATTCATTACCTCACGTCGCAGGATGTGTGATGCCAGGAAAAAATATCTGTTCCAACAAGCCGGGCATTCTAACTTCGACCAGTAGGAATGTCTCAAGATGTTCGAGTGAATTAGATGCACCACTCATAGACCCCTTACACATTCTCATTACAAGTTGTTGGAATCTACAGACTTGAGTTACCCACTTCGGCATGTTCAAAAAAGAAGTTGTCTCAAAATGTGGATAGTTTACCCCCAATCTCTAGAAAGCCCTGTTTTTTTTTGCAGCAATAACAACAATAATTAAAATGAAAAAATAGCCAAAATACAAAATGATAATGCTTCAAAACAAAACAAAAAAACAAAATTGATTTTTAGAGGCATCACCAGCATTTTAGGACAAGTGTTGGCTCTAGCGACACTTCCGCTGCCAATCATCGAAAGTCCACCAAACATCCAAACGTCGCTGCATCTGGAGCCAGGCGTTGCTTAAATCCTCGTTGGATGCTGCTATGGCTATGGGCTTGAAAAATCTCCGGAAAAAAATGCGGAAACGAGAAGTAGTGCAAGGCACTTCAAAAGGGAAATCATAGGGTGTTGAAAATGTTGTACTGTATATATTCAATCCACTTCGATGCACTTGGGTCTCTGAAGCATTCAATGTCGCATGTCCGATCCCTTGTTTCGAATAAAAGTTGTTAAAATTATCCCAAATTCCCCAAGTTTGTTTTCATTTTCACCACTTTGGCCCATCCAATTTTGATGAAATTCCCCCCCCCAACCACAGGGCCATTCGATCGGTTTCTACCCGTTTCCATCCGTTGAGCAAGTCAAGCACGTCGAGCTTCAGGCAGTTGCTCTGGGGTGATCTCTTTCGCTCTAATGACCTCCTGCAGGCAGAGAATTCTGGAGGACTTCACGGATTTGGGGGAGTTTTCCCTGAAATAATTGGAGGTTTAGAGATGTTTATAGTTTATTGATGTTTCTTGATGAGAATGATCATAGGATCAAATCAACTGCTTGATATGGATGTTTGCAACTTAATGTGGATGTTTCGTTAATGAATTTCCCTGAATTTACGGTTAGTTAATTGCTAAATTCAACGACCCAAAAAAAATCCACTATGGAGATCCAGTAACACCACCTACAATAATCATGTGATTTTTTCTGAAGCTATTCCGGGGCTAAAGTCTTGCGGGAGGCGCTCCTGATAATGGACGTAGGTGTCGTGTCGTTCTTGCAATTCGTTCAAATGCTTCTCCAACTTTGACAACTGGTTCAGTTTGTCTTCCACCTCGTCTTTCCTCAGCTGCGCTGTGCCATGCTATCCGCACCTATGGCTGAGCTAGGACAGCTACAGCTGTGATGTTTGCCACATCAACACATCTGAGAGACAGACCCTTCTCCAAAGCCCTGAGCGCAAGTCAGATAGAAGTCAAATGACTCGTTAAGTGAAGTATACGAGCACATGGCATGAGTGAAATTTGGTGATCAATCATGTGATATCAGTCTCATGATTCTTATGCAGAACTTCTGCAGCCTTCAAATATTCAGTGCGTATGCGATCTGGGGTCTCCACAGAACCGAAATTCTCGGAAAGTTGAAGCAGGTCAGGATCTAACACCTTTTCCTGGCATTTTGCACATTTCCATTGGCCCAATGGCGCAACGAAACCTTTGAGGTCTTTCAGCATGTTTCAGCTTTCGACCGCTCCAAAACGGCCGAAATATTCTTAAACAAACTCACCAAACGTCGGGAGACTCGTCTTTTTGGTTTCCACCAAATCTAACTTCCTACCCAACACTGCACCCATGCTCGGCGCAATCTATTTACAATATTGTGAAGGATCCACCCAATTTGTTTTCTCAAAAGGGGGCAAAATCCAGCCATTCCCATTTTCGAGGTTCGTAAATCCCTTGAAAAGGCAGAAAAACCACTCCAACAAACTTATCATCGAGTTTCAAAATCCAAAAAATCCTGCTGTTCTATGCTCTTCTGCATTGTTCTGCCGTTTCTTGGATGTTGGACCGCCGCCAGGCCTCGGAGACGAAGAGATCCACCTCGGAGGACAACTCCTCGAGGTTCGCCACGAAGATCTCCACGAAGCCGCTGCGGAGCTCCTGCACCTGGTCGAAAACAGACCGATACGAACAGAGCATTGTGACATTGTACAATCCAATGATCATACAATTGCACAATGATCGCACAATGCTCTTGAAAAAAGGAGCTGAAAATCCCGAAGAAATCCAGAAGAGATCCCGAAAACAATTGAAAGGTTGGGAAAAGGTTGGGAAAAGGTTGGGAAATGACATGTGGCACAACAGGCACACAAATCCTGTCCCAATTCAATGCAAATCAAGGTGTCTCTCCTGAAAAAAAAGAAAATACAGCAAACCATCCATCCACAACTTCCAGAACAATCATCCACCCATCCAAAACCAGCTTGGAGAGCTCGCCGTTGGCGCCTGTTGTCCTTTTTCCTGGGTCAAGTGTTCGAAGTCCATGAAGCTCCGTGGCACCTGGGCACACTTCGCCTGAATCGCTTGCCGAACGAAGAGCCTCCCGGAGCTCAGAACAGGTGGGGGTTGAGGACCTGGATATGTCTGGATGTAGGGAAATCCAAAAAAAACTCCTGGGATATGGATAATTTACTGTAGATAGTTTTATATAGTTGTTGCATATTTTTTTGTTTCAAGACGTCTTCAGTTGTTTTTGTTCTTTCTTTGAAAGCCACCTGCAAATGCAGCTTGCACATTGCGATCTCACCAGCAATCCAAACTGAGTATTGGACCTCTACAAGTAGTTCCCGGGCAAGCCGGGGTCGGAAGTTTCAAAAATTGAAACACCTATAGCTTATAGAACTGAACAGAGACTGGGCCTATAGGATGTGGGNTCCCGGGCAAGCCGGGGTCGGAAGTTTCAAAAATTGAAACACCTATAGCTTATAGAACTGAACAGAGACTGGGCCTATAGGATGTGGGCAAGCCTTCTGCGCTTCTGACATCCCTTTGCTTTTGACATCCCTTTGTTTCTGACATCCCTTTGCTTTTGACATCCCTTGTTCTGACATCTCTCTGCTCTCGAATCCAGTG
>BGPT01000166.1:0-21882 GCA_003297045.1 Symbiodinium sp. clade C Y103 | reverse complement strand
TGCAATGACATTGACTGGCAATGACAGTGAATTGCAATGACATTGACTTGCAATGACAATGAATTGCAATGACAGTGAATTGCAATGACAGTGAATTGCTTTGACATTGACTTGCAATGACAGTGAATTGCAATGACATTGAATTGCTCTGACAGTGAATTGCAATGACAGTGAGTTGCAATGACATTGACTTGCAATGACAGTGAATTGCAATGACAGTGAATTGCAATGACAGGGAGTTGCAATGACAGTGAATTGCAATGACAGGGAGTTGCAATGACATTGAATTGGAATGACAGTGACTTGCAATGACAGTGAATTGCAATGACATTGACTTGCAATGACATTGAATTGCTTTGACAGTGAGTTGCAATGACAGTGAGTTGCAATGACAGGGAGTTGCAATGACATTGAGTTGCAATGACATTGAGTTGCAATGACAGTGAATTGCAATGACAGTGAATTGCAATGACAGTGCATTGCAATGACATTGACTGGCAATGACAGTGAATTGCAATGACATTGACTTGCAATGACAGTGAATTGCAATGACAATGAATTGCAATGACAATGAATTGCAGTGACNTGCAATGACATTGACTTGCAATGACAGTGAATTGCAATGACAATGAATTGCAATGACAATGAATTGCAGTGACAATGAATTGCTTTGACAGTGAATTGCAATGACAATGAATAATTGCTTTGACATTGAATTGCAATGACAGTGAATTGCAATGACAGTGAATTGCAATGACATTGAGTTGCAATGACAGTGAATTGCAATGACAGTGAATTGGGATGACAGTGAGTTGCAATGACAGTGAATTGCAATGACAGTGAGTTGCAATGACAATGAATTGCAATGACAATGAATTGCAATGACAATGAATTGCAATGTGTCACTTAACGTTACTGTTACTATTGCAATGACAGTGAATTGCAATGACAATGAATTGCTTTGACAATGAATTGCAATGACAGTGAGTTGCAATGACACTGACTGGCAATGACAGTGAATTGCAATGACAATGAATTGCTTTGACAATGAATTGCAATGACAGTGAATTGCAATGACAATGAATTGCTTTGGCAATGAATTGCAATGACAGTGACTGGCAATGACAGTGAATTGCAATGACAATGAATTGCAATGACAATGAATTGAAATGACAATGAATTGAAATGACAGTGAGTTGAAATGACAAACTTAACTTTACTGTCACTTAACTTTACTGTTACTTAAGAAATGACAGTGAGTTGAAATGACAATGAATTGAAATGACAGTGAATTGAAATGACAGTGACTGGCAATGACAGTGAATTGCAATGACAATGAATTGCAATGACAATGAATTGAAATGACAGTGAATTGAAATGACAGTGACTGGCAATGACAGTGAATTGCAATGACAATGAATTGCAATGACAATGAATTGAAATGACAATGAATTGAAATGACAGTGAATTGAAATGACANNNACAGTGACTGGCAATGACAGTGAATTGCAATGACAATGAATTGCAATGACAATGAATTGAAATGACAATGAATTGAAATGACAGTGAATTGAAATGACACTGAATTGAAATGACAGTGAATTGAAATGACAATGAATTGCTCCGTAACACGGAAGTATAGACTTCTAAACTTCCTTCGATCATATCCGCAGATGTGGAAACAATAATCAAAGCAAATCACCAACAAAAAATCCCAGTACATTCAGATGAAGTCAACATTTCCGCATCAAGTTCCTGACAAAGTGATTGTAAACCATTCCAAAATCCCACCGTTTCCACACAATATATAAAATCCTGAATATTCACATGTTTCCAGTTGCTTTCAGTTGTTTTCCATAGAAACATCACATTTACCTGTTGATTTTGATGTTCATCTCATCTATACAGTAAATCCCAAGAATTCCACATGTTTTTTCCATCTACAATCCCATTGAGCATCATGAAACTAGCATTTTTACTCAAGTTTTCCATGTAAATCCCATGAATCCCCAAGAAATCCCCATGTTTTCCAGGCACGTTTTCCAGGACGCTGTCCTGACTTGGCCATGGCGAAAAATCACATGCCACCGGTGCCGCCCATGCCACCCTCAGCGGCTTCCAGGACGCGACTGCTCTGGAACCTCGGAAACCGTGGTGATACATAAACTCAACCTTTGATGAATCATATGGTGATTAAATGTAGGTGCTTGTAAGGTGATGATATTGTGATGATATATGGTGATGATATATGGTGATGATATATGGTGATGATATGCTGATGATATGGTGATTGGATGGATGATATGGTGATGTTTTTGGTGATGATATGGTGATGTTTTTGGTGATAGTATGGTGATTGGATGGATGATATGGTGATGTTTTTGGTGATGATATGGTGATGATATGGTGATTGGATGGATGATATGGTGATTTTTTTGGTGATGATATGGTGATGATATGGTGATTGGATGGATGATATGTTGTTTTTTTTGGTGATGATATGGTGATGATATGGTGATTGGATGGATGATATGGTGATGTTTTTGGTGATGATATGGTGATTGGATGGATGATATGAGGATGTTTTCGGTGTTTGGGAGGATTGTAAACCATATATATATGGACTCAACATTTGATGGATGATATGGTGACTATAAAAGTTATTGTAAGGTGATTACATGGTGATGATTTGGGGACAGATTGGAATGGGGAAACCACTGGAAACCGACCATACTTAGGTTGGTCATGGAGATTATATGGTGATGATATGGAGGTTTCCAAAGTCATGGGGGTACCCCCCAAATCATCCAAGCCATGGATGACCATGACTTAGTGTTGAAGCCTATGGTGACTTGGGGATTCCCCTTGACTTGGGAAACCTCCATATGAGGTACTATGGGATTTTATGGGATTTCAATGATGTTTCAACCATTGTTCTGTATCCCATGATTATGAACATTGAGGTCAACTATGGGACGAGTATGGGATACGTCATCATCACCATACGCTTATACGTGTAGAAAATGATGGGACAACATATCAAATATAGTATATTAAGTCATATTATATGATAACTATGGGATAACTATGGAATGACTGCGGGATACTAAATCATCCATGAACTTATAGGATAGTTTGCTGAAAAAATGGTTGAAACATCATGAAATGGGGTCAACTATGGGATACCTACACTAAAGTATAGAAAACTTTTGGGATAATCGTGGGAAACGATTGAAGAATTATGATGTAACCCCATCCATATCTTGTACATGTTAAGTATTTTGTCCGTTCATATCTCATGTGTTGTGGCAACAAAACGTGAACCCCCAACGTTGTCGAAGCCACCGCTGCCGGCAAGCGACACAGACCCTTGCGAGCGAGTGGAGTGCTGTGACTGGCCAGAGTTCTGTCGACCTGTGACCCATGGCGCAGGATGATGACCCAGGAAGCTAAGCCGCTAAGTACGTTGAACTAGTTCCATTAACTGTTGGTGTTTGGGTAGATCGACCTAGTTCATGGCATTATCTATCATCATGTAATATGCATAAATGAGGGCTTTAATCCAACTTATAACTGGGGGTGCGCCACGAATGGCTTCGGGAGGTTTGGTTAATGGGAATCACCATTCTTGGGGATAATTCCACCTACGAGTACTTACCAGTCTCTATGGTGACGTCGTTGTGCTGTCAATCACACAATGTCCGTCCTGTCTTGAGTGTTTTTTTGTTACACATGCCTGAATATTTGACGATGATTGGCTACACATTACCGCTGCTGTTGTTTTGTTTTGTATGCTTGTTTTGTATTTTTGTCAGCTATTGATGTTGTCTTGGTTTAGTGTGGTTGCTGTGCTTGCTGCGTTCTGTTTGCTGGTGTTGCTGTTTTTGCTATTCTTGCTATTCTTGCTATTTTTGCTATTTTTGTTGTTGTTGTTGTTGCTGTTGTTGTTGTTGTTGTTGTTGTTGTCGTCGTCGTTGGTGTTGTTGTAGATGGATGCCCTTTACTACATGCCCATGCAGGTTGGTTTGTTATGTCCTTTGTTTCTGTCAGTCCCGAGTCATTATACCGCAACTCTGGTTGATGTCAATTTTATCTCCATTCTGGGGTGAGCCAAAAGAACCATGGACATGGATACGCACACTTCAGGGCAGTGTAACAATGTAAGTCTTCTATCTTACAAATCTATCGTTGATCCCTGGTGTTCCTATTAAAGTGTCCATCAAATGTGGTATCCGCCGGTATACAATGTGGGCCCCCCCCCTTATAAGTTGCTTTAGAACGCCCATTAACTATAGTTATAACTAACATAAACCATAGTTATTGGAGTTATAAACCGACTTTGCTATCTAGGGGGCCCCAGATTGTAAGACACACTTGAGGCGGAACCACACCATGTCGACTACCTCGACCACCCCTCCCTAGAACGCGCACCCAGCTCTGCATCGGGCAGGGAGACTTCGGAGAGATGCGAGCAATGCCGTCTGAGACAGTCCTGGCGGCAGGTCAACACTTGCGTCCGGTGGGGCCTATCTACACACTGTGGATGGAAATCCTGCACCAGTTGATAGGTGGGCAAAATCCCATTCTTCATAGTGTTTCAACCATCCTTTTGGTGGTGCAGGAGTTCTTCCATCCACAGTCGGATTAGAAAGGTAAGTTGGGTAAATAAATAAATATATATATATATATATCTATCTACGGATAGATGGGTTTTATTAATATACCTAGGCGTCACCACCTTGCATACATTACAACAGTCGGCGCCCTGAACCTGAATTCTTGTGGGATATTGATTTTATATCTAGAATCTAGATGTGCGGAATGTTTTCGCTGTGTGCATCTCGGCAAATATCTATGCGATCGATCTGCACCTGCACATGCTGATAGATATATAAACACATACATAAACATATAGTTATATATATATACATACATATACATAAATATTGCAACATATACATACATATAATACATATACTATAAGTTTACACATGCACACTATATACTCTGAATGTGAAAGGACACATTCTATCGCACACAAAAAAGACCTACAACTGAAAGTACCTATACAAGTATTTCAGATGCAGATACCTCACATGTGTATACATGAGCTGTGGATGTCGCATGTGCGAGCACAAACACACAATATCACTACACAATTCACATGCGTACACACATGCATAATGTACTATTTACAAACATATCGATGTATCATGCCACCCACAGCATTTTACCGGTGTTCCATTTTTTTTTTGTATCCAGATGTTGCGACTGTCCATGCCACTGAAGAACGCGTCGCACGTGCTACAGTTCCCCAGCATCAAACCCAGCATTGAAGTTTTGGGCCAGGTTAGAATGGGGCACTGACAGAACGGCCAAAAACAGAGCGGTTCCCCAGGAGTGCAAAACCACTGAAGCAAATGAGATATCAGAAAGCATCAACGGTACCAGAACAAAAAGCACCAAGCAAGTAGTCCCTTCCCTCAAATGCCTCCATACTCGCAGCTTATGCTCCCTTCTGGCCCCATCATTGCAGATTAATATCATCATAAATCTCATCTAATAGCAGAAGATGTTGCCTTAAACCCGCAAAGATCATGGATATGTTAAAACCTATCCTCATCAAATCCCACACACACAAAAAAAAAGCAAACAACACTGTCCCCACGATTCAAACCCCTTAAAACAAAATATCTGATACAATACGTCCAATCCCAGATAAGTGCGGCAATTTGAAGATAATTTTGCCAATCCTCACCCTAATGACACTGGTGAGGTGAAATGGGTCGCATTGAAGCTATCCAAATAATGCAACCCCATGATATCAACATGATAGTTGATTCAAAACTAAACTATATAATAAAAGAAAATTACTGACAAATCCCCATAATCTCCCGGTTTAAAGTCTGGTGTACTGTATATATTTCCCATCATTGTTAACCATAAATAATCATAAAATAACCATAAAAGTCACCAGAAGAGTCACCCATTAATATATATTCCCATGATCACCCTGGTAAGTCACCCATTATGTATATATATATATACCCATGTATATTCCCATGTATATATTCCCATATAAAAGTCACTATATGATTAACCCATCCCCCCATGATGCCGTCACTGCCCCCCTCCTGGTCATCCTCCGAGCCCTGGAGACGGACACAGCGTGCACCCCATGGTGGGTTTCACCAGCCGAGTCATAGGGAATTTATAGGGGATCTAGGGTGATTTAGGGGATCTACATGAATACTATACTTCTGAGTACCATAAACCATCATACACCATACTTAATGGAGATATGTTCGCCAATTTAGCGATCGTTTTTTCTTAGGCCTCACAGGGGATAGAATGGGAATAACATGGAGATATGATACAATCAATTTTTGGTCTAAATTAAACTTCCAAGCCCTATCTGGCAGGGTCTATGTTAATTTACTGGAGGGTTGTCAATCATTTTTTAGGAAGTGCGTGTGTTCTACCATCAACCAAATAATACCAAATATATATATATATATAGAGTAACCAACCAGAACAGGAAATCACGGAGAGATCACGGGATGCATGACCAACATTAACCGACCATGTATAATATGTGGGTTTGGTGATTTACACCAACATTCCTTTAAAAACATGTTTTATCTGTTTTGTGAGTTTTTCAACTCTTCTCAACTATAGGATGTGGGGGTACCTTCTCTGCCAGGGGCATGTGGCTTTGAGTCAAAACCCCGGGCCCCTGGTTTTCACACCAAAATAGCTGAGATTTGTGGATGTTCATCCCCATCAAACATGGTAAAACAGGTATCGATCCCCATAGGCCATAGATGCAACAATGACAGGGCGATGTTTTATTCAAGACTGAGTGAGTCATGAGAGGAAAACCAGCAAATCACATGAACAAACCCTGTTTCGGCGATTTCGGGGGCATCCCGGACTGAAATTTACTCCTTGCGATGATGTGCCCAGCAATGGGTGTTTAATGCCGCGTTACCTCGTTGCTCTGAGTAAATCTGCTGCAATGTGTGAATGCACAAGTGCATAACTATCTCCAATATGAGTAGGTAGACACATATAGACACGTATTACTATACATACAAATCACTTCATGACACATAAACTACATTTACTATCTAACAGATCTGCCAATACTATGGGTGTGTCTGAGAATGGGTTGTACCCTCAAATGGGCATGTTAATCAGGAACAACATGATTAATTGGTTGATTTAAGTGCTTTCCTATAGTTCTCAGAAAACCTATATATATATATACACATATAAGACGTATATTGTACATATCTATATATATATATTAATTAGGTACATTTATTTAAAATTGCAACAACTCTATGATTGTCTACGAAATCTACGAATATACACTTAACTAGGGTTTATGGAAGTTACATATATATAAATATATATGCACAGTTCCTTACTTCATTCAGTATGTTACCTCTTCGGTTTGTAGAACTACCCTCCAGAAAACGAAGAGTTTGCTATGGAAGCCATGGCCCATGTATTTCGATGTCTTTTCCGTTGAAACAACTTAAAACCTCAAATTACACTTGATGTTTCGATGATTTACACATGGAACTATCCATTTATAGGTGGTTTTCGCAATTTTTACCATATTGTCCTATGATTTTCCCATGAAAACCTCCATGTTTATAAGGGATGTTCCATCGCGACATCAAACGATTACCAGAGTTCCACCTGGCCCTCCGTGTCCGACTCTTCCATCGCCTGGTATCCCGGGTGTTTGATGTCCCCAATATCTCCATAGTCATACATATTATCACATGTGGTTTCCATATAAACTATATATATATATACAATACATCTATACTATACATCATGTTTGTGATTGTTTATCTATATTATATATACACACATTGTCCTCAAATATACAACTAAAGGATACATATACATGATGCTTGCATTTCTGAATATTAATATTAATCATATACATGGATTATAAAGCACTATCTGAGTCCTGCATATCCAAGTGGAGATTCAATGGCTGGACATCCACATAATGCGGAGATTAAATCAAACTGAACACTGAGTCGATGAACATGGGTTGGTGATGTTGGTAGTTTCTGGCCACTTAAGGACAGCTTCAGAAAATTATGGTAGAGTGGGGCAGCCATGAATCTGGATGAGTAAAACTCTGTGAAACCCAGGCACTTTATCTGCAGTTGCCAAACATATGCATGAACAACTGAAACCAAAAGCCCGGTGACTCCGGCATGTAAGTTGATAAAATTTGTATCTGTTTAAGGTGGGAAGCAATCATTTTTTGGGTGTAAACAAATTCAGACACCCATCAGTGTTACTGTGTGCCTCAGAGTGCCTTCACCATGATGAAAATCAAACAGATTCCATATTTCAGACCAACCAAACTATGGGCCCACCATTTGAAGATGATTTTCCCAGTGAACCCCCCCCACCATATTTCCCTGTGACTTTCCCAGTAAAACCTGCATTGTTATAGGGGATTGCCGCAAGGTAATCGTTCTAGCTTGCAACAACTAGCAACAAATCACAGGCAGACACGTAAGTTGATCTTAAGATCCAGCTGAAGGTTGAAGGTTAAAACACTTACCCTATGGTATATTAACATAGACCCTGAGAATAGCTATTTTCAGAGGAAACTCATCTTCCAAGCCCTATCTGCCAGGGTCAAACTGTAAATTTACAATATATAGTAACCCCCAAAAGATAGAACAATGATTCACCACTCCCACTATTTTACTGGGATCGTCCTTTACTATCTATTTGGAGGTAATATTATGTATGTATGCATATATATATATACATATGTATATATATATATACGTAGGTTTCCTACAATGGGGGTACCCCTAATCCTCCATCTTTAGATGATTTTTCCATTATAAACCATCCATAACTTGGGGAATCCCATATGATTATGGAAACCCACATGTAATCATATCATCATCAATTTAATTGTATGCACATATAATTACATATATATATATATAGATACACATATACATGTATTTATATATATACATAACCATAAATTCATACATCATCCAAAGAAGGTAAAATATTCCAACGATGGTACCTCCAACTTCCTTTGCGAGCCTTGGCCATCTCCTGTTGCCCCTCTTCCGCCAGGATCAGATCCTGGACGGGACATGAACAGAAATCGCCGTTTCGGAATTCCCTCGGCTGTTGACGGGTTATGGATGATGTTTACAATGATAATCATGTGGGTAGAAGAATAAGACACCACTCATTTGGGAATTTATACCACCTATATGTGGTGAAATTGGGGATACTTTATTCTTGTTTTACCCACATTAGTAATAATTAACAACAGCAACTAATTCTACAATACATGTTTGAACAATGAAAGCATCACAAGCATCACCCTCACCATGCACATGAATTACAATCACCCTCCTCGCCACCACACCACCACTATCATGATCATCATCGCAATCAACATAAGAGTCAAATTCAAAATACCTGACATCAAAAATGATACTGGTGACTAACACTCACGCGAATTGTGCGCTCGCGAGAATTGCTATGTCAAAATAAACACCATTATTTCAAACGCATCTGAATTATATGAAAAACAACTGCTGATGATGGAACATCTTTGATGCCTCGCAAACCCCAGAGTTGTTGGTCAAATCCCGAATATAAACCCAAATACGTCTCTGATTATGCTCAGCTTTGTCAAGCTATATACTCATGCAAAATTCCAATCCAAAGATGCTCAAGTCAGTCCATACGGATCATATCACATCAGTATCCACTATTTGTATCTATTTGTTGACCGAATCCCCGCGATTGTCGGCTTATGCATTATCTGGATATAAATTACAATAGCCTAATATTGCACTGACCTGAAATAAGGCCCACAATCGGGATGATTCCCCGTACCAACCATCATTTTGCGGTTTTGTTCCCATCAATCCCATAAATTCCATTGATAACCATGAATCCCAGTAATTCCCATCGATTTTCCCTGTCAGTATCCCAACCATTTCCTTTCGTTTTCCTTCAACCAAACCCGGCCACATCCGCTCCTTCCGGGTGATGATGCCAGCCAAACAGCCGTCCATTCCCAACACGGCCAGGTGCCGCAAACCCAGTTGCCGGAACATCTGATAGCAAACATAGACCGAGGTGTACCTCAGTCGCCAAACCATAGGAAAACGATAGGAAAATGGTGATTTAACCACAAACAAAATTGGGATTTAATGAGATTTGCAGCTAATTTATGATAGCTAAATTGGTTGAAATAACTCCAACTTCCCTATATCGTTTATGGCACACAAATAACGAGCTAGTTAATGGGGCTTAAAAAGCAAGTTACAACTGGGGGGCCACACATTGACTGGACTGGTTTAAGGGAAAATCTACAGGAAAAACAAGTTTTACTATATAGTAATCATAGGGGTTGCAATTTTCGCCCATGATCCAATACCAGGACCCACGAAGAATCAGCAACTGATTGGAATAAGTTTGAGCAAGCATGGGTTTGCCTGAAAATACGCCTGCATCCATTGGATATCAGTAGATAATCACGATTTCCCAATGAAAAGTACCATTTGGCGGGTATGAGCAATTTTGAGATATACCCGAACATGTTCTGTGATAGGAAGCCGACATGTAATCCTCAAGAGTCTCAAGAGGTGTCAATTGATTGACTACGGTGCAAAATAAAAACTGGAAACCCTGGGTTTTACCTTTCGTAAGGGTTCCTGGAAATTTACCCTTCAGCCAATTCAGGGAATGTGGGGCTTGCGATTGGCCAAGATTGGAAAATTGGCAAGAAACATCAAGAAACACTTTGTCTCAGAAAGCCAGATGTTCTCCATAGATATTTCATGATAGAGGTCCGGAATAGTCAAACCAGCATTAGAATCACTAAACTTTTGTTGCAATGGCATGTCACACCAAATGTTCATGTTGCATTGTGGTAGGATACCAAGGCATCTCAAAGACTAGTGGACCCGTTGGTGGATCTTCCACTTCCACTCAGTTACAAAGAGAAAAAACATGTGGAAGAGAAAACGCAAGTGTCAAGGGCTTGAAAGAATTCAAATGCTGGTAGGGTTGCAGAAGTCTTTTGTATGTCTCACATGTTTGGTCAAAATCCTGCGGGTGGTTGCTGGCTGTTGCGACAATGGGGTTCTTTAACAAGTTGAACCCCCAAATCCCATGGTCCATGATCACATCCCCCAGGATTCGATGGCCACCGTCTTCAGACCCCATCTCAGAACCAAGGTGCTTCAGAACGAAGAGACAACTGCGATTGATGTAGGGCCTCTGGACATAGGCTGATGCCTATGGATGAAACCAATCATGATGTGGGCATCTCCTAGGCAGATCTTTGGGAAGTACTCTTTGCCATATTAACGATCTTTGGCTTTGTTCAGACATGAAGCATTAATATAAACCCATAAATATTGTAAATTGGCAATAAAAAGGTGAGAACACGATGATTGACCATGAAATGTTGGGTAACGTATATATACATATATAATCATATATACATGACATTGTGACCAGTTAAAGTTACCACCCTTTCACACTCGCCCGACTGATTTGTTGCCCAGCTGCGTCAAGTGAATCACCTTGTCCATGTGATCAGCCACAAGCTCCTGATACTCCAGTGGCGTCTTGCACCTTCCGCGGAGGCCCCAAGGCCCTCAGATATGTTGCTTTAGAAAAACAATCATGGTGCTTCTTAGAGATTTAACCAGCCAATGCATCGATTTAAAGGGATTCAATCAGCCAGAATGGAACACATTACTTCAACATACGTAATCCCCCTAGTGATGTTTGTTGGTTTCTAAACCCATCTAACTAGCTCAATCGATAAGCCCCACTATGGATACACGATGGGTGTATCTATGATAAACCTAAGTCATTATAGTTGTAAAACAACTTAGCTAAGTAAGTAGGTGGCATCACCTCCCCCCACATCAGGATATTTGTTTTGAATGGACAAACATAATTCGGAGTTATCCAAAATGGGGAATCAAGCAACACAAACATAATTTGACGAACAATCAATGCGATTCAGTTGACATAAAAAGTGGGCTTGACCAGTAAACATCAGGATTTGTCCAGGGAAATGGGGGTTCAACGGTTCAACCAACAAGTATAATGATGAAACCAACAAAAAACTGTGGCCATTTACCCAATATACATGTGGATGTAGTGGGGATATGTTGTTTTTCCCAAAAATTGGGAACCAAGTTGTCATCTAGATTATTAGTCATGCTTAAGAGGAAAACTAATACGGACTTGCTTGGATTTGCTAAAGAGCCATCAACAAAACATGGATTCTGCAAATGGTGGATTCAGCAAATCTAAGCGTGGGGTACCGCGATTCTGAGACTTCTTTCAAAGCAAGGACAACAACCACCAAACATGTTTTAGAATCACCCTATCCTATGTTTTGCGGGGAGTGGGGAAACTATTTCCAGCCAACATGAACCATGTGTGTATAGAGTTAAATGCATTCGGGTCAAAATTAAAAGAACAATCCCCTGGCGAAAAGCAACATAGCTGAGATTTATGGATGTTCATCCCCCCAATATATATATATATATATGTATATATAGTATTGTAGGGTTTTGTACATCCTCAAATCATTTCTGGAACCCTACCTGTTTACCGGTGTCCTATATTATTTCCGCATCCCACTGAAGACGCTTCTGGGAGGGTTGGCTGATGCTCTTTGTGGGAGATGAGCACTATATTTGGGTGATTTGATACGCTATTCATAGGGATATTTCTTACAGTTGGCGAAACTGGAAGCTACGGCACATTTAGTTAACTTCGAAGATTTACCTACAAACACTATAATTTTCCAGCTCGCAAACTGTCAAAATGTATCAAAATGTCACTTCAGATCAGCATGGCAAGAAGGAATCAGCAGAAATGCAAAAGCTGAAGATGCTTCAATCCAGCGACCAGCTGCAAGTCAAATGGAAACTAATTATCCATATCATCCAATAATTATAGCAAAATCAGATCCCATACTAAATAACTCATTCCCTAGGAATCCAGCCGTACCTTCTGAGTCAGTATGGACTGGGGTATGATTTGGTGGGCAATTCGTCCCTTCTCAGGAAGTATTTGGATCACCGTTGAACATCAACATTTTGCCCCAGGATGCTTAAATCCCTGATCAAAAACCAAGCGACATGAAAGGATGCGCCGAGGTCATCCTCGGTGTCCCAATGTCCATGGTGGATTTCACATGATTGAAAACCACCAAGACATCAGGATTGGGATCCAATTTCTAACCATCAAAAATATGATGATTTCACATAAGCACAGCGCAGCATATCTGGGTACTTGGGGATCACCCTGGGTGATCAGGTGCGGGATGATCCTCCACATACCTGGCGTTGGGGTCAATGTTCAAGTGGTGTTTAAACCGTCCCCAATTGGAAGTTGATTATTGGGCTTACCACACTACTCATGGGCAACCTACAAACATGGTTATTTGCTCATGTCTCCCCAATCTTCGTTGGTCAAAATCGCTTAAGACCCTCATGCTGGCATACTTTTGCAAATTTACAACTTCCTACTTTCACAAGTGGATCTCCCAAATCAAGGCTCTTCGACCAGGAGATGTGCTTCGCCGGCGCGGACGCCTCGCCCTCCAAAAAGAGGCCATGAGGTTCACCCAGCTCCAGCAACCTGCTGGGAAAGGAATCTTCAGGGATTGCTTGACGATTCATGGTACATATGATTATAAACACATTGTATGATATACACATACAATGCACATGTGGCATGTATAAATATATATAGATATACATATATTAAGACATACATAACGTTAAATGTGATTCGCTATGATTAATGTAATATACATATATTCATACACCGTCGTGTAAAATCCCGTAGCTCTACCTGTCCCAATTAAAGACAATTCTAGTGGCATGTCTTGGCTAGAGATTGAAAAAAACAAATGGGTTGCATGTACCAATTTTTGGGGATGGGTCAAAAGCAATTTAATGGAATAAACATCCGCCATCAGCCATCAGCTAGCTATTTTTGATGTAGAAGGAATGGTAATGGTACCAATGCTTTGACACACACCCGTAGATCATATACACGTCTTCCATATCAGTTTGTCCAAAAAATAGGGGTACGGTAAGCGCCAACATAACAATCTTGATGTGAAAAATGATGATAAACCACTGGACAAATTGCTGGTGTTTCTGCAAACAAATCATTGATCTTTTGGCGGCCCATTGCTACTCCAATTTTGACGTCATAGTAGAATCCTCTTGGTCAATTTTTACACCCGTTAAAGATCCCATAATAATGCAATAGCAATTCTCAAAAAATATAGAACGTAACATTAAGACATAAAAGAAAATAAACATGCCAATCTTGGATACCCTACAACAAAAATTGCTGATTAGTAGATATGTCCATTGAAATTGCAAAAATCTTAATATTAAAGGATTAGTTTCTACCCGTCCAAGCTTAAATCAGAAATTCTCGTGGGAATTTTGTCTGTTTGAAACCAGCTTCGTTTCGGCCTCCGCAAGATCTGTTGGGAGAGCAGGCCCGCCATGCGACGAGTGCCGGGGTACAGCACCTGAAGAATATGTTGCGATGAAGTTCCGAGGTGACCCAGCTGGATTAAACCCAAGAAACATGAGGATTCATGATTGTCAAACCAACAAAAACATTGGATTCTTTAATTATGAACTTTAGACTATAGTGGGCTCATATGTTCAGAATAGTAATATGTAGTAGTAATAGAATTGTCTGATTGAACCCCAACTTCAAGCAAAACAAATCAGAATTTCAACCAGATCGAACATTGTTGAATCAAGCAACAAAGTAATTTAACCAAGATGGGTCCAAACAAGTAAACATATCTAAACCAACAAAGCATGAAAACAATGGGAATTGAACATAGAAAAACGATTAAACGTTAGACCAGCGTCAGTTTAACCAGCAAGTCTGGAAATAAGTTCAATTATAATTATGTAATAACAACTACTCAAGGTCTTAACCAACCAGTTGGGGAACTGAATCAACAAAGGTATTGCCAGGGAACCACCAAACAAATGAGTGGCTGGGGGGCAGGAAGGCCTAGTTTGAATCCTTCTCTAAACCGTAAATTCTCAATTTGTGGTGCCCTTGGAAGATAAATCCCTAATTGGGTGAACAAATGACGGGTTGAGAAGGTAGAGTCTGTTCTATATGAAGATGTTGTACTTGTTTAAATGGCTAACATAAACCAACAGCCACATTTCACAACCGGGGGGCCCGTTGGATAAGCACCCAAACAATTCAATTCAATTCAAGTCAAGTCAATTCAATTCAATGTATGTATATATCTATATATACCAATCTTGATCATGGGTATTCATGGGTTATATTGTTCCAAGATTCACCACATTTCACCACTGGTCCACTTCTGTCTCGGCTCACCCAACCGATGCAGTCTGAGGGGCTGGGAACGCATGATGGTTGGTCTCTGACAGCACCTGGCACAAAGGAAAAGTCGGCAAAGGCTAGCGTAGTAAATCCATCAGGTGCAGCTTCAAACTCAAGGTGTCCTCAACATTTTGTAATGGGATGTCTTTGATTTTTCACATGTTCTACCGACGTTGTTGTTGATCAAATATTCAAACTGTTCTCGAATCAACATCGCTGAACAACCTGACATGATAGTTGCAACTCATCAACCAAGAGAGGGACAACCCATTTCTGGTAAAATTGGGGACGGTTTACCGTTGCTTTACCCAAGATATTCCCATCAAGACAAACCCCATGAAGACATCACCGGTGCGTTGCTCGCAGCGGTGCCTGCACCAATCGAGACACTTTCACCTGCAGAGGTTCGGTTGCCAAAGCCACGCCGGCGCTACTGGTGGGATCCAGCACCAAAATATGGAGATACCAGAAATGAAAGGACCGAAATGGAGACATACCTTCTGGCAATTTAACAGAGCTATTGAAAATTGCTATTTATAGCTGATTTACTCATGAAAAACTGTGATTTGCATAGTTATGTTAGTTTACCAGAGGGTAACATATAAACATGACATCATAACCCACTCAAATTTGGCGAAAATAGACACTTGTGCTGAAATGGTTGAGAATATCACTTTGGAATAGCACAACAGTTGCTACAGTATGGGATGATCTGGCGCAGAAATATAGAATGGCTGCATGTGTATGGTCCTGCAAGTTTGTAGTAGTAAAGTAAATGAAAATAGACCATTAATGACCAGTATTTACACTGTTAGTCAGTGAATTATTATCAATTACAGTACATATGTTTCAATTATCCAGGGTTCGGAGTCATCAACTTTAAGACACCAGCCTTTTTTGTCTATGTTCTGGTACTCTGAACTTGGACATCTTTGACCGGATCCAGGCAAGCGACCAAGCCAATAAATACTGTGGCTGGTTTCAAGCCCTGAAAAGTACCCGTTGGTTATGACACACATTGCCATGGAATGGAATAGCTGACAAATTTTGGATGAGTTTCCCAGCGAACTAAACCTCCATTTACAGAGGATTTTCCATGGCTATGTTAGTCATAACCAGAGGGTAATTAGAATCTCCATCCAAGCTTTAAACCCATTTCTGGCGAAAAGAAAAGTGTCAAAACCGCTACCACCGGTATGTTTCGGCTCCAGAAGTATCCAAGTCACAACCAAGTCCAAAGTAACAACTTTGCGTTGCATCACATCTCTCACCTGGAACAATTTTGACGCAAGAGGGGTGGTGGTTCGATGAATGTTGATGAATCTTGCGCGTTTCATGGGTTCAATTTGCACAAAATCGCAGAGAGCTATTGAACATGGTAACATGGCCATTTATAGTGGATTTTCCCATGAAAAATGGTGATTTAGCTATGTTAGTTTACCAGAGGGTACATGGGATTTTTTGGAAATTTGAGCCCCAGTCAAAATCATAGACTCGCCTATAATGTGGTGCCCTCCAATTATCTGTCATGATTTTTGTTCACGCATCCAACTATAGTCATAGTTATATCAGTTATGTCTACCTCAAATACCTAAACAGAAACATGTGATGAACTATAGTAGACCTAGTGAAATACGTAATGAAGTACTGTAAACCAACAGAATTCTATCTTCCATGCCCTTGGAGTCTTTTTTCCGAGCTACGTGCACATCTTCACCAGCAGCTCCAAACAGCTTCAGCAAAGTCGCCCAATGACAGGCAAAGCGGTAAAAATGGTCGTTTAATGGGATTTTAATGGTGATATTAATGGGATTTAGTGGGAAATCTCTGGTGTAACCATCAACAAATGAGGATTTAATGGGATTTTCTGGGATGTACCCTCTGGTAAATTAACAGTTCGACCCTGAAGTCATCACCATTTTTTAGTACTAATCTTCCAACGCCGATGAATAGCAGGGTCGAACTGTTAATTTACTGGAGGGTACTTACTTTGTTTTACAATACTTCACTAGGTTTACTATGCTGTACGGATGTTCATTGTACATACAACTATAGTTAGATGGTTGGTCAGTGATTGGGTGTTGATTCCGGCTGCAGAAAAATCATCATTCAGCAACCCGAAATCTTCGGTCGTTCAGAGATGATGAAAACATGTTCTTCTCACCGAAGCATCGTGACATCGTTACAGGAGGTCATGTTGCGATTACGTACACCCGTTCTTGCAAACAAAATTGATCTTAACACCTGTTTCCATCTATATCATCGCTCTCTACCATCTCCAAACTTCACCCACAACTATTGATCTTTAAATGTTTTAAACACTATATTGAAGTGATGGTCAAACAACACATGGGTCCTGATGGTTTAACATGGTTTAGCACCAATCAACAAGCACCCCGATGGCACCTGCAGCTCAATCATCTCGCCCTCGGGCAGCGTCTCCAGAAATGGAACGTGCTTCAACTCGATGATGTGCAGGTCGTAGATTCCCCTGGGCTGGTCGTAGATGCTCCAGGATGACACCAACGGCTCTTGAATTCATACAGTAATAAGTCGTCAAAATCGAGATGGGCGTCTAAATGCAAAACAATTTGCTTTAGGAATCTTGAAATAGAACATGACATGAACATGACTATGTATAACATATCATATAACATTCATTTTTTCAAATATCTCTAAATAATGATCTTCATGTAGATTTGGTTCGCAAAAACGATACAGATTCGTCGATCTGGAACCGTGGCGAATCGTCATGGGGCCTGTTGAAGACATCCCCGGTCAACTTCGCAACCTGAGGAGGAAGGTCCCATTGGTGCTGATGCTGATGCTGAACATAGCTATTGAAAATGGTGATTTATAGTGGATTTTCCCATTAAACAATTGTGATTTTCCATAGTTATGTTAGTTTACCAGAGGGTAGTTGGGTTTGTCTGAAAATAGGGTACCCCCTAATTCCAATGGATTCTATAATCATTTTCCGTAATAAAATGGCTATGGATATCCCCCTATTTTCAAACATGTTCAAAGAAAGCCATGTGGTGAAAAGTGTGGAAATCTCTGGAATGCAGAGACCGGGTCAAACTTTTGGGAAGTGCCATGGCTAGGATATCCAGGGGGATCTTCGGCCGTGATTGATTTGTCAAATGGGAACCACTGGGCATCCAGAGCACGAAAAAAACGCAGCGAAGTCGAAAGGGGCTGAATAGTCACAATATTTCAGCATACCAGCAGCTAAGAGCACCAAACAGTGTCAGTGAAGCAGCTGTGCAAAATTCATGGCATGCTGACTCAACGTTTCGATGTGAATCACCACCTCTGCCAAAGACACCAAAAATGGACCCACATGCTATCCGTTCTCCGCTGGTTAAGACACCGCACCATGACAGCTAAAAAGATGGGCAAACCAAACTCCGCTTCCCCCATCGTCTCCATGAGAATCATCGCCTCACAGCTGTCAGTTCCATGACTTGCATGGCTGCCAAAATGTGGAGTCTATCAACAAAGATTGGGGGTTTTACTGTTTAACCAACCAAAGTATGTCATTTGGAGTTCATTGATTTTAGCCAAGTTGGCTAAAATACTTCTACTGTATACGCTGTATTCTACTCATTGTTGGACTTATGGTATATGTATGTGTATATATATATGCATAGAAGTAAGGAATGGAGAAACACACAAACAGAACTGGGGGGAGCACCACCTTGTAAGTGAAGATGCATTTCTGAATTCAACTCATTCGTGTTTTCAATTGTAACATTGCAAACCTGTCTAGACATGCTCTACATTCTACACTCTTCCGATATAGTATCAATCTATCATGAACATGCCCGACAAAACATCATAGAACCAATTTAACACTTTTTGGACAAACAAAACTCCTCGATTTAGAGGACCATCATACCCCAAATGAAACAATGTTCGGAATCACTAGCCATTTTCATGCAACTATTCCCCATCTTTCCCTTGTAATTTTTCTCAATTCCCAAGCATTCTCGAACCAGAGTGACAGAATACCAACTACAGAGTTTATCAGCATTACTCAGTCGATATTACTCAGTGTTTTAGCCACAATACACCGCAGTACCCCACTAGATTAGATCCACTGGCACCGTGCCAACCATCAATTGCTGGTGCGTTCATATGCAGTAAATCGTATTCTTATTGTGGGTCATAACCCCTTGCAATCATCCACCAACCAGCATTTGTCAGACATATCAGCAAAGTCCCGGTTTTTGAAGGTCAAGACCCCTATGAATGATGGCGAAAGAAAACCTAATGATTAATCAATGAACCATCATTTATGAGCCATATCAGCATCTCCAATGTTTGAAATCCATATCTTCGGTGGTTGATTTCACCGTGAAATCAATATTTGGTCTTGTCAGGGTTCAGCTGGTCACTCCAGCAGCAACTAATCATCAACCAAATATAATGTTGATTATAATTTATAATGCTGTCTGATTATATCCCCATCACATCCAAATCATAACCCTGTTGTATCACCATAATATGGTAAAATAATCAATCAACCATCATGTATTCCACATTGTTCATCCGTCAAACTTTAAAACGTACAACCCATCGAAATGATGTTTGAATCCTCTTAAATCCCAAAAGAAATCACCTTGAACCGTCATGCACATGTTATTCTATATATATCACCATTTCCAATGTCTTAAATCCATATGTGCTGGTTGAACCATGCAAAAACCTCATTGAAGCACCCATCTTCACCACATTTTCCAATTCAATCCCCATTAAATCAGTGCAATTCTCCATTGCGTCCGATGATTTTCTCAGCTATCAACCTCAATTGATAGGGGTTTTCCTTATTTGTCCCATTTTTTTCCTATGATTTCCCTTTTTCAAACGCGCGACTAAGGAGATGGTGATGCGTGCCGTGCCCGCCAGCATGGCGCACGCACCGATCAGGGCGTAGGTGCCCGGACGCGCTTCGATCCTGGGACCCAGGACGCGCACCCGGACGCCGGGGTTTGTCCAAAAACATCAAAATCGCGCGTTGGTGATGACATGTTATGACCTTTAAACATTATTAATATGATTATATTATTATATAATATCATTTATACAGGATATATGATATATGAATGTATATGGTATATGAAAATATGCTGATGAAAGTTCTGGATGAAATAAGGTAATATGATGGTTGTGGCAGAAGTTATCATTGTGTCAATTACAGCTATTAATTGGCCCTGTTGTTGATTCTGGCATGGTTCCCAACCACTTGAATAATTACCCCTATATTTTTGCTGGTAGGAAATCCATGGAAATCGCATATCTCCAAGTTGGATTTGGATAGATCTTTCAAGTGTGGGTTTGGACTTTTATCCATTACAAAGACCCAAGTTGGATTTGGATAGGTAGAATGGACATCTGGGAATATGTCTGGATTTGGAGAATAGGTACGATGGATTTAGAGCTGGATTCTCCCCAAGTCCATAGGCGCATTGGGGGTTTGTCAGAAAATGAAGTATCCAAATTGCATTTCTTTTGATGAACAGAATTGGGAATAATGAATGGTGAAAGAAGGGATACAATGGGAATTTGTCTTGGACAGCTATTCTACATATGGAGGCTTCCTAAAATGGAGGTACCCAAAAATGGATTTTCGCTAATGGACAAGTATCTAGAAATGGATGATTTGGGGGTACCTCCATTTTAGGACACCTCCATATAACCAACAAACTCATGGATCTCATTGCGATGGTCATAACTCGCCCGAGCGGGCTAGGCTTGATGAATAGAGATGGGGATATCAAGAGGGCAAGGTGGGGAAAATATGATAGTTATTGATAATTGATAATTGCGTGTCTGAAAATACAGTGGTTCGATCTGAATACCACAATTTTTTTTTTGGGGGAGGAGGTCTTGGTCCATTTAGAACAACACGAGAATATTCCACAAATCATAAACATAACTTGTGATACCACAAATATTCATTGAAATCTAAAACCGATGAGTTTTTGCTTGGGTTCCAATTTTCAAGATTCCGCAGGGGGACTGGGATCACTTGCGCACCTAGAAATTGTGTCACTTGCGCACCTGACCAAATGGCGTCACTTGCGCACCTAGAAGTGGTGTTACTCGCGCACCTGGAACACAAAAAGTGCATACCCTTCCACGTTTTTGGAACCCAGGAACCGAGACCGGGAACATGGGGTCAGACTTGAGGACNTGTTACTCGCGCACCTGGAACACAAAAAGTGCATACCCTTCCACGTTTTTGGAACCCAGGAACCGAGACCGGGAACATGGGGTCAGACTTGAGGACAAGGACTCAATCATTGAAACAAACCTTTAGGGTTTAAAATTAGGGGACTTAGGAGGGACATGGGGACTTGGGGACTAGGGGACATGGGACAAGGGGACTGGCGAGACAAGGGACTTGAGGAC
>BGPT01000165.1:407358-437323 GCA_003297045.1 Symbiodinium sp. clade C Y103 | reverse complement strand
TGCAAGCATATGCAAATTTGAATGTACAGGGCTTTAAGGCCAAAGGAAAAGAACCGGGAAGAAATTGTTTTGTGTTGTTACCAAAGCACCACTTTTTGTGGGGTTGACGCGTTGGAAATGCGATTAAACCCAAAACATTTTATGCTGCTTAGTGCAGAAAGTTTTGTTGGTTTTGTTGGGCGTATTGGACGCCGCACTCATCGTTCTTCGCTAACATTGCGCACAATTCAAAAGTATTTAGCGCTCATGCACTTGCATGTGCAACGGTTGGAGAGGGGTATGCAGAGTTAAAGGGTTTAATCAAGAACCTTTCCCCAAATTGAGGGACTTAACATTTCCCACAAAAANGCACTTGCATGTGCAACGGTTGGAGAGGGGTATGCAGAGTTAAAGGGTTTAATCAAGAACCTTTCCCCAAATTGAGGGACTTAACATTTCCCACAAAAAAACTTAGAACATCTTAGAACCATCTGCTAACCCATTGTGCCAACCCGTTGCTTGGCTCTGAGACTGTGGCTGTGTTGGCTGCTCATAGCCCATCGACGCGGCCGTGTGGAAAAAAACAAAGGTTGGTGTGCATTCCTGGGTTTTCTGAAGGAACCTTCCCTTCATANGGCTGTGTTGGCTGCTCATAGCCCATCGACGCGGCCGTGTGGAAAAAAACAAAGGTTGGTGTGCATTCCTGGGTTTTCTGAAGGAACCTTCCCTTCATAATTATTCCAGTTACCTATCACATACATAACCATCCACAAGAACATTTGGGAAATCTGGGTACCGATGGATAGAGTTTAATCCCAAACGATTGAAGATGCCATGTTAACTTGAATTTGGTGATGATTATCCATCTCAACAAGTTTGAGCCTCTCTGTAGCTGCTTCTGAACCTTGGTATGGGCCGTTGGGCCCTCAGTGGGACCTCAGCAACTTCAGCTCGAGGTACCGAAGCCATATGAGGGCCCCAATGGAGTTGGGATGGTTTGGGTAGTGTGCATTTTTGTTGATGGTGAACGATCTTAAAACCAGTGAAACCATGGTATCATCCTTGGCCCCTTGGGACCTTTGGGACGTCGGACCCCGGCCTGGAATCCTTGGTCACTATCACCATCCAGTCGAGCCAAGTCGGAAAGTGCCTGCAAATTTACCCAAGGCAAGGGTCATCTACAATGTGAGGCCCCCTAGTTATAAGTTGGTTTATAAACCCCATTAACTATAGTTATAAGTATCATAAACCATAGTTATTGGAGTTATAAACCAACTTAGCTATCTAGGGGGCCTCACACTGTAGCTATTGTGGTAAACCCAATCACCAACTTCCAAATTGAGGATAGTGATGGATAGTGTACACTATACCACCATATACCACCTACTTGCGTAAATCTGGGGATTGTTTAAGGTTGTATTTACCACATTCATTTCCACATCATACTGAATATGTGGGATTTTACCGCATTCATACTGCCTAGCAAGCATTTAAGTACAAGGTGGGGCCCCAAAACATCCCAAAACGTTATAAGTTGGTTTAAACATGTAAACTCCATGAACTAGTGCACTATATCTACCATAAACATCCATAAGCCATACTTCGCCCAACGAAATCAACCCATTGGTCGTCCCCGCCGGACCTGGTGCGTGGCCCCCTGACCGGCACGGTCACCGCAGCGCAGAAATAGCGACCTGGCGATGACGGCGAGCCAAGGGAGCCTTTAGAGCAACCCCATCCCCCATCAAATTGGATATAGGTAGGTTTTTAATAGGATTGTTAATGCAAGTTCAATATATAATTACATATGTATATATATATATATATTGAAATCCACGTCCATTGGAGGTTTGCCTTGCTCAAGGGCCCTTGAGCCATCTCGTACCGAGACGGCTGTGGAGAGGAAAACAGATTAGCGGCAGCAGCAGCTGCGTGTGAGGGACATTCCCCTTTTAGCTTAGAAACCCGCTTCCGGTTTGTCATGGTAGCGGAGCAGGTCTGCCAGTGACCTGTCTCCTGCTAAGGATCTACATCCTTGCCTGTGAGGACTTTGTGTCCTATCCTGGAGCCTGAGACCATCCGGTCTTGTGTGTTGCTGCCTGACCATGGAAGGTAGCAAAGATGCCTTGCGCGACATCTCATTCGATGGTCGCCCATCAGGGTATCGTGACTTTCGTCGCAAAACCTTGTTGGCCATAGCAGGTTTAGAAGACAAACATGCTCATCTTGCTGGACCCAGGTTGCTGTCAAGATTGTCTGGTGAGGCCTGGCGGGCCACTGAACATTTGAATATAGCATCCCTGAGAACACCACAAGGATTTCTGGTTGTGATTAAAGCCCTTGACGAGCACTACAAGTTCTTGCCTGAGACTGAGCTGCACGAAAGCATAGATGAATTCTTGTTTGCTTTGAAAAGGAAACATGGTGAAGGAGCCACTGCTTTCACTAGTCGTTTCCGCACCCAGCTTGCAAGAGTTGAGACGCTGATCAGCCAAGAACGTGAGATGACTCGAATGAAACACCGTAGGGTAGGTCCTGCCGAAACCACCTTGCCACCTGTAGATGAGATGTTTGAAAGTGAACTTGAAGAATCGGGTTCAGAAGCCTCTGAACGCCGAAGCCAACAACCCACAGCCAGTGGGACAGCAGCCGCGGCGCCCGCCGCTGAAGCAACACCTGCTGCAGCCGCAGCAGATGGCCATGGTGCAGAGTCTCAACCTGCACCCAAAGCAGCAGCTGCTCCATCGCAGCATGCCGAGGATGATGATGTGAGAACAGCCCGTTCAGGTCACTCCACCACTGGGTCAGGCCGCCGCCGAACCCATAGCACCGCGGGCACCTATGAAAAAGATTGGGCTGAGTCTCAAAAGAAAATGCAACAGATGCTTGGTACGTTGGAGATGGGACATGTCAAGCCAAAGCCCATCTTTCCACAATCTGTCTTAGGTCACTTGTTCATGAGGAAGTATGGCCTCTCCCGAGAACAGCGTGCACAGGTTGTTCGAGCCACCAATGGTTCATCCAGGTTCCAAGACATAGAGCGCATCCTTCGTGCATCCGACTTTGAGGAAAGCAGACCTGATGACCGTAGATCAGCCAAGCCCAGTCGTAGAGACACTTATGCTGTACAGAAACAAGTTCTTGCAGCCGAAAGTGATTCCTCTGGTCCTGACACTGATATGTTAGGTTCTGCAAGCTCTGATGCATCCGAAGATGCCCTTGTTGCCGACGGTCACTCCTCGACCGATGAAGATGTGAAAGCCGAGATTGAAGAGGTCTATGAAATGCACCGCAAGGCAAAAGACAAGTTCAAGAAGTCATTCAAGACCTACAAAGATGCAAAACGCAAAGTGAAAGAACTGAAACGCAGCAGACAGCCATACTATCCTGTGGTAGCCTTGAACCAGCCGCCTGATGGACAGCCGTCCTCTGCTGCTCAAGCCCAAGTTCCTTTGCAGAAATCAACCTTTAGGTATGACAAGAAATCTTCTGGAAAGCCGCAGACCAAAGGTAAACCGAGAGATCAGCAAAAGCCTCAGGTCAAACGTGAAGAAGCTAACATGACTGAGTCGATTTTGATTTCCTCTTTTGCCTACATGGTTGAAGATGTTGCAGCCGTTGGTGAAACTGCAGTATCTGATGTTTCGCAGTGGTCGTCAGAAGATGTGCTTCTGGCGAGTATTCCTGAAGGTCATGCCATTCTGGACACAGGTTGCACTACGTCAGTTGTTGGTCGTGAGACATCCTTCAACATGGCCAAGTTCTTGGAGGAGCAGAATCTCCCACCACCTGAGGAGTGCACTTTGCCTCCGGTTCAGTTGAAAGGTTTCAAAGGTGAAAAGATCGAGGCAACTCAAGGTCTTCGTTGGCATGTCAAGCTTGGTAGTCGTTGGGGAACGGTGACAACATACGTCATCCCTGGTCAAACTCCTTTCCTGATGTGCCGCCGAGTGTTGGAGGGTATGCAAGCCTGCCTGGATTTGGGAAGGAAAACGATTACAAGTGTGCCTCATGACATGCACGATGTGCCTTTGCGTCAAGCTGCCAACGGACATTTTGTCCTGCCTTTGTTTGAGGCCAAGCCCGACTTCAATGCTGCCGAGAACGATCAAATGGTCGTAGATGATGCCACTCCAGGAGAAGATCACCAAAACAATGAGCCCAATGAGAATGATGATGTGTCAAGCAACTTGTCGCTGGTGACCGAACAGCCTCCGCCATCGCACAGCCCAGAGGACCATGGTTCCACCAAAGTTTAAAATAACCTTAAGGGGAATAGTAAACCTGGTCGGATAAGTACTGGGGATAGGCGTAGGGCGTTCCAGCATGTTGCAAAGAACACCAAAAATGGTCAAGTGGATGTTGCACAGTTTTCCAAGGAACTTGCTGTGATTTTTGGAAATGATGCCCAGGACATCACTGAAGTCTTGATAGCCTACAAGCCCAGGTTAGAGCGCATTCCAAAATCAGCAGAAACTCAAGATATGTTTCAGTCTGTGGTTACTTTGAATCCCGAAGGAGAGTTTCATGTTTCTCCATGGTCCGTTCGCCCTGCAGGAGCATTCAGGTGCCGAGTGAACCAAGTAAGCATAGCCATGTTTGCACATCGTCCAGTGCCAATTCGAGAAATAGCTATGACTAGTGATCATAAGTCTGAGCCATGTTGTTTTTGTTGCAACGAGCATGTGCCACTTGATTCAAGAACCACTGAACTTCCGCAAGATGATAGTCTTGAAGTGTTGTATGAAGAAGTTGATTGGACTGAGATTTCCACTGAAACTGTCCCCGAAGATGTCCGTCAACAACTTCTAGATGCCATTTCGTCCCTGAGGAAAACACAGGCTCAGCTGGTCATGAATCGTGTTCTAGAGGAACCGCAGCAAGTTTGCCGAGAACTCCAGCAATGGCTGGGACCGCAAGCTGAGTTCCTAGATCAACCTGTTCAATTCCTTGAAGTTTTCACTGGAAAAGCACCACTTGCCAAAAGAGTCCAAGATAGGTTGAACATTCCCAGCATCAAGATTGGTCTCCAATATGGCCAAGACCTTGATAGACTGCATGATCGTAGGATGCTGATGACGTTGATTGCATATGTTCGACCACGTCACATTTGGTTTTCGTTTCCATGTGGATGCTGGGGCCCCTGGAGTAGATTCAACATAGCACGTGGGGGCAAAACAGAACAGGCGATCCTTGCTCAGAGGGCGAAAGCACGGCGTCACCTTCATGCCGTATCCGAAGCATGGTCAATTCAAGTTGCATTGGGGGGTCACTGTCATGCCGAAAATCCACTCACTAGTGAAGCCTGGTATGAGTTGTCACTAGGTGAAGTTTATGATATCCGCATAGATCAGTGTGCCTTAGGTTTGAGATGCCCAAAGACCAAACTGCCAGTGTTAAAACCCACTAGAATAATCACCACTTGCCATGAGATGGCAGAAACCCTGCAGCAGTTCCGATGCGATCACAAACATGACCATGGCCACTTAGAAGGGAAGTATAAAGGGATTAACCTTTCCAAGGTAGCTGAAACGTACCCAGCCAAGTTTTGCAATGTTGTTTCAGCTGTGATCCACCAAGAAGTGTCCAGTGCTTCGGTGCCAAAAGTGTCAATTGCTGAGTTTGTCAATGCTGTAGATGCCAGTGTCGTACCGGCCGAACCTCCTGCGGATGATGAGCCAATGCCAGCTGAGGAAAGCCCAGCAGTTCAGGAATCTAGAGAAAGGGCCAGACAAATTGTAACCAAGTTGCATATCAATACTGGTCATGCCTCACCTGAGCAAATGCTGAGACTTGCCAACCGTTGCAAGTCATCAACAGCGATCAAAACGGCCATCAAGGAGTTCAAATGTAGCATTTGCCAGGAGTTGAAACTTCCGTCCTTGCAGCGAGCAGCAGCCATGCCACATGCAGAAAATCCCAATCAAATTGTTGGCATAGACTATGTGCAAGTTGAACTTTCTAGAGAAGAAGGCAACAAAGGCCTTGTTGAGCGGTCGTACAACGTCCTGACATGTGTTTGCCTGGCTACTGACTTTTGTCAGCAGATAGTTGTGCCGAAGGGTGGACACAATTTGTTGTCCAAAGCATTCCATGAGGTGTGGACAAGAGCGTATGGTGCTCCCAAGACTGTGTACATGGATCCCCACCAGATAAATCTGTCCAAAGATTTTCAAGCATACTTGTCACATCATGGAATCAACCTTTTGCACTGCGCAGCTGAAGCCCATTGGCAACTCGGCCGAGTAGAGATAGCAAACCGCGTGCTCAGAGACATGGCTCGCCGTGCATGGCGCTCATCCGATCGACCTGTTGAAGAAGTGATTGAAGTCTGTTCAAGCATCCGAAACCAGTTTCTCAGGAAAGCAGGTTTTAGTCCTTCTCAATGGTTCTTAGGTCAAGATCCCAAGTCAGCAGGTTGGTTGATAGATGTTGATGAGCAGCACAACGCAGCAGTTCAATCCCAAATCCTAACGGATCCGTCCTTTCATGCCAAGATCCGTCTTCGCGAAGAGGTTGCACAAGCTTTCCATGAAGCACATGCCAAAGACATATGGAGACGTGCAATAGCAGCCCGAAACAGACCCATCCGGGGTCCCTACAACACGGGTCAGCTGGTCTATTTCTTCAGAAGAAGGGGTAAGGGTCAACTTAATACAAGAAATGGGTATTGGAGTGGTCCTGCAAGGGTTATCGGTGTCGAAAGTTCCCCAGGTCACTTTACCCCTAGAATTGTATGGTTAGCCTGGAATGGATACTTGTATAAGTGTTCCCCCGAAGCCTTGAGACCAGTCCCAGAGGACGAAGCAGAGTTCCGCAACCTAGCAAGACATCTGGCAGAAGGAAGACTCCATCCAGTTGTCGAATCAGCAGAGCAGCGATTGGCTGATCGTAGGGGGTCAATTTGTTGACCTGACCAAAGAAAAGCCTGCCGATGATGACTTTGAACTGTTGGATGATGTAAATGAGGAACCCGAACAACCCCATGATGGTTTAGATGATGATAACAATGAAGATAACGATAATCCGGGTCCCCATAATCCCAAAGATGGTAAAAACAAGCGTAGAGCAGAAGAACAGCTTGAGAAGCCACACAGCATCCGTAGAAGGTTTTACCGGAGTCCAGAGTACTGGAAGAAACGAGCCTTAGGAGCTCCCCCACTGGGTCACATCCAAGAGGGCGTAATTCCTCATGTGTTGCGAGAATTTCCCAGTAGTGTTGAACCTCCAAATGTTCGCCGAAAAACCGACTATGGGGAAAGTAGCCATCACCAACAGCAAGATGAAATGTATGAACCTACAACTCCAGCCAAGTCCGAAGCTGGTGAAGATGTTCCAATGATTCCTGAGGAACTTCCAGAGTCATCACAAGCAGCCGCTCCACCCACAGAGGGCGGACCAGCCATTAGCAGCCTTGCAGATTCCTTGCCGGATGTGCCACAAGAGCCAAGTTTGGCGCCAGCAGCCAGCACCGGTTCCGAAGCCGTGGATCCGCTCACTGCACCAATCCCCGAAGATGATGAGTTGGCAGTTGAAGCCGGTAAACCAAAAGCAAAAGTAGAACATGTTCTTGAGGTTTCCCTTGACGTGTTGTCCACGGATATAATAGACAATCCCTTGTTCTTGCGGGGTGTCCTAGATGAGTGCTTGATGGCAAATCCTGCCCAAACAGAAATGCGAAGGGTAGAGGTGAACTTTCGTAAGCTCAATCCCGATGACAAAAAGCTCTTCGAAAAGGCGATGCGTAAAGAGTGGAATAGCTGGGTTGAAAACAAAGTCACCACCATCTGTAAGGCCAAGGGCATTTCCCCTGAACGGATAATCAAAGCTAGATGGGTGTTAGTATGGAAAAAGTCATCAGACCCAGATGACAAACAGAAAACCCCAAAGGCCAGACTAGTTTTGGTAGGATGGCAAGATCCAGAGTTGGGAAAGATAGCAACGGATTCACCGACGTTGCGCAAAGAATCCAAAAGCCTGGTTCTGTCTATTTGTGCCTCAAAACACTGGAAACTGTGGGGCGCAGATATAAAAACAGCCTTTTTGTCCGGAGACCCGTCAGCAAGAGATATCTACTTCAAACCACCCCCAGAAATAAAAGAATGGATGAAACTTGACAAAGACGACTTGATGAAACTAGAAAAAGCAGCGTACGGTTTAGCTGAAGCTCCCCGAGCATGGTTCCTCAGATTAACCCGTGAAATGTTGGATGTAGGACTAGTCCAATCAAGTTTAGACCCATGTCTTTTCTCCCTAAGAAGCAAAAACGGTTCCTTGTTGGGGATATGTGGAGTCCACGTTGATGATATTCTTGGTGGTGGTACCCCTGAAATGGATAAGGTGCTGACCAAGCTGAAATCCAAGCTGCCCTTTGGTGATTACCGCACATACACCATTAGGTACACAGGTGTGGAGATTAGGCAAAATCCCACAAACTTCAGCATAGAGGTTGGACAGGAAGCATACATAGATAGTTTGCAGCCGGTTGAGACGAAACACCTTGGTAATGCCAGCACACCACTCCCAAATGCCAGCATTTTGCGGCAGTGTGCGGGTCAGTTGGCTTGGGTGTCAAATTCGACGCGTCCAGATCAAGCATTTCTTTCATCGTACCTTCAAGGCATGCAGGATAAAGGAACAGTGTCCCATGTCCAGCTTTATAATAAAGCCATCCGTGAAATGAAACAAAATAAGATTTGTCTGAAGTTCCCAAGTGATGTTCCCATGGAATCTTGGAGAATCATGGCAGTATCAGATGCCGGATGGGGTACGAGAGGAAACGGAGAATCTCAAGGGGGATACATCCTTTGCTTGACCAATAGTGCCATGCTGGAGCAAAAGCCAGCGACCTGTTGGATCGTCGATTGGAGCTCAAAGAAATTGCGCCGAGCTGTGAGGTCAAGTGTAGCAGCTGAAACACTTGCGGGTCAGAATGGTATGGATGCCATCGAAATGTTCCAAGCCCTGTTGGAAGAAACAATAAGGGGTGTAACACCAAAGCAGTTTAGAGAACAAGTCCCTAAACACCCTGCAGCACTTGTTGTGGATTCAAAAGGGTTCTACGATGCAGTAACTAGGAGTTGTTGCAGCCAAGCCGTATCCATAGAACGTCGCCTTCAGATTGATTATGCAATCGCAAAAGAAACCATGCGAAATCAGAACATCAAGATCTTTTGGATCAACAATGTGCGAATGATTGCTGATATCTTGACGAAGCTTCGTGGTGATGCAAAGCCTTTGTATGACCTTTTGCAAACATGGAAATACCACATCAAGCCATGCATAGAGTCTGGTAGAAAAGAGAAGGCCAGAGGGTCCGATGGCAATTTGCCAAACCAGTGACTGCTGTCCACCTGAGTTGTTAGTAATTCCCATGATGTGTAGTGTATAGATAAAATGGTGTAATCGGCCCAGGGGGATAACCCAATAAGAACCATGTGCAGTAACTATCCTGAAACGGAATCAGTGCCTGCCAGCTTTTGCAGTTGTTTGTACAGTTGTGCAGAAACCGCGTCTCTTCATGAGTGCAGTTCCAGTTTTCCAAGCCCATAGGGTAGGATCGCCAATTTCCCTGTCTTAGCCTTCAGACCTGATGTCCGGTCGCATGTCGAAGTGCCTCAAAGGCGAGAGCACCGGTCGCTTGTCGGAAGATGAGCTATGCCAAGCCGCGGGACTCCTCCATCGTGCCGTGGTCTATGAGCAAAATCGCTTCATTGTGGAGAAGATCTCTCGTCAACTCCATGGGAAGCAGATTGCCGTCCATGCTGGAGAAGTGCTCGAGCAGATTTCTGGAATGGCAGATTCGTCAAAGCGTCGCCTTGATGAGTCCGATGCTGAGTCCTCTCACTGGGATCGCCTTTCCTCCGTGAGTGAGACTGATTTCCAGGCAACAAAGCCCAATGCTGGCTATTCTGCGGGATCCCACAAGGACGATGCGAAGAGTGCCGAAGAGTCAGTCTTCGTGGTGGCAGCAATTCAGTTGCCAAAAGGTATCTCCTCAGCGCATGAGTGGGGACGTACCGTGATCCAGATGAAGAAGTATGCCAGTTCTGAGATCACCTATGCCCAGCTGGTGTCCAAGACCAAGTATGACAAAGAAGCTGAGCGCTATGTGGGATGGCTTCAGAGCACCTATACTCCCAAGGATATCGACATGCAGGTGGCCGACGGTGTGACCCAAGCCGTTGACTTTGCTCGTTATCTGAAGATGATCGGATGGAAGAAGGGTGGATCCGAAGAGTTTGTCCGCCGCCTGAAGTGAAGCCTGTGAAGAAGGGCGATCTATGAAGGATCAAGGAAGATCCAAAAATGAATATGAACCTTGAGCATTTTCTAGGATGCTACACTCTGAGGGCGTATTGAAATCCACGTTGCCTTGCTCAAGGGCCCTTGAGCCATCTCGTACCGAGACGGCTGTGGAGAGGAAAACAGATTAGCGGCAGCAGCAGCTGCGTGTGAGGGACATTCCCGTTTTAGCTTAGAAACCCGCTTCCGGTTTGTCAATATATATATATATATAATTATATATACACATACATGTGTATTATATACTTCAATATGAATGGGGGATGGGATTAAGCCCCAAAAGAATCAACTGGGGTGGTTTGACCATCAAAATAGAAGTCATGATAGCAACCCCCACACATATCGAACAGTACAATCCTACTAAAATATATTGAAATAGTTTGGTGAATCACATGTCTCTCCTTTGGGGGGCTATTATAGACTGGGGCGATCACCATGATATCGCTTCAAGAAAGCACTTCGGTGAAGGTTTGCAATTGGTTCTTCATCATCTTCAAGTGGGATGTGTAGTTAGTGACTATTGGATATGATCGGAGCAGCCAGGGCACAGCTCAATCCCAGGAACACGTATCACTATCTCACTGAAAGCTGGGTAACCGCTGGGTCAAATTCATGCCCCTTTCATCGCTACGTCTTAGTGCTCGTTTCCTTCGACCCTGCCCTTTTTAAAGTAGCTCGCTCTGAAACCCTCTTCATCCTTGGCTCCAAGCTGTTCCCCCACGTTTTCCTAGCCGTGTTTGATTGATTTGTCATTTCACCGGCCATTTTGTGGTCTGCACCCGAGTTATATAGGTCAACATATATGTATATAATACACGTATATACATACTGACAGTAGTATATATTATATATATATGATATATGTGTGTGTTTTTGATGATTTTGCTTGGGTTGACGTGCTGACTATCTCAATATATATTTGAACTTTACAACCTACCCAGTACCTGTCCAACAAATAATACGGAAACCTACAAAAACTTGAGACTGAAATAACTATTCAAAGTCAAAGTATTTTTTCCCTATTAGAAACTAGCCGTTCTTTGTCCATAGCAGTTGATCTCGAACTCCAAACCTTAGTTCCTGGAATCCGAATCTTGTCGCTTAAATCATCTTCAATTCTTTTTTTTCCCCTTGAAATCAAACAAGAAATGAAGGTGAAATCCCAGAATCACCGAAAAACTCCGATCTCCCCTGGCCAACCCAACTGGGCGCCCCAAGCATGGCGTGTTCTGCGGCATTCTGGCCCTTCTCCAGCTGCCCAGTGAGACGACACAGCTCCGCCATGGTAAGGTGAGCTAAGGCCTGAGGAAAATGTGGTTTAGCTCAGCAAAAAGGCGGACTTCACCATGAAGACTTGAGATTCAACCACCAACAATCCAGGGATTTAACATGATTGTATACCCTGTAAAAAAAAAACTGAGTTAACTATATTTGACCCACACTAACGGTGATTTTGGCAGATTCAACCAATGAACAATGCTTATTTAATGGTACCAAAATAAAGGGATTTAACCCGTAAAAATGCCGATCTAACATGATCTAACCACCAAAAAATAGAGATTTAGCGCCTAAAAATGCTGATTTCACCATCAACATATGGGGATTTTAAATGGACTTAAGCCATGTACACTGAAACATCGAGAGCACCTCGGCACGCGTATCCGAGAAGTCTCGAGCTCTCGCAAGCATCCTGGTGGTGCTGCATACTTTCGAAGGGGACCACTTCAAACATCCAGCAATGAGTCGTCATTCATGGGTATAGATCAATAAGGTAGAATAAAGTGATCTATGGTACTTGGATTGGATAGTTGATATCTGGTTATTATGGACATACATCCTCCTATCACAATACGGCTAAACACACCACTGTGGTTCACCCCTGACAACTGGGATGATATCTGTACCTTGTGGACCACCAACTCCAATGGTTTGGCATTAATTTTCCATATTGCAATCTTCGCTGTCCACATCGTCACATCATGCCACATATGGGGTATCCCCAATTCCTTAATGTTTGTTTACATCCAATTAACAAACCCATCACGTATAGCTGTATGATTACATATCGTATTATGGCCAGTATTCCGTTAAATTATACTATGAATGAATGTCATTGTCATTTCCTAAATTGTATGTTATCTGAACATCATGGTTGTACAAGAACAGCATACGTACTTGTGTGTATCACGCTTCAACCATATTTGACCTACCCTTGTTTTGGTTGATGCACCCTCTCATTCGGAATCAGCTCCTGTTGGCCACATCGATGGCCTCATCCACTCGCAAGGCCTGGCAAGAAAGGCATGGCCTCATCCCTCGAGGACTTTGAATATTTAGTTGGTTCTTATGTTTTTTCTTCCTGGATCTTATAATGGTTGGATATATCGATATTACATTATCATAGACTTATTAATGGTGATCATTATTTAGTGCCTGTCCTTAAAGAAGTTGTACCAATTATCAACAAACATCACTGGAGGGTGCCCCAAAGATAGCGTTCAGTTGACATATGTTTGTGGCCTAATTGTGGTTTATGGTAGATATAATTATAGTATATTATAGTATTCATGAAGTTTATAAACCAACAAACATAACTCAGGGGCACTATTCTGTAACTGGAGGGGCACCACCTCGTAGTGATCGCCCCCGAATTTGCGCCGCAAACGCCCCATCTGCCTCCGCTTCCAGAAGGCAAATGACGCGCAGGGTCCAAATCTCTCCGGCTGGATCTTCAGAGGCCTGCAACTGCACAGGCTGGCCCGTCGAAATTGGGACATAGCCATCTTGGGGGTCTAACTTGGTTTAACCATGCTGCAATTGGTATTTATTATGTATATGTATATATATATAATATGTATATATATATATAATATGTATATATATATATATGTATATAATATGTATATATATATAATATGTATATATATATAATATGTATATATATATATAATATGTATATATATATATATACATAACTTAATTGTATATGTATATATGATGTGTATAAAGACAATATAGTAGTCTTGGCGCTCTTTATATGGGGATTCACAGGGCAAATAACCACCACAAATAAGGTATAAAACAAACCACAATGGCGATATAGTAATACCATATAATACCAGTATATTTCTTGGGGGACCCAAAATGCCAAAGTCATCATTCTGAATAGCTGAACATTATATATAAATTTGAATAAACCCTACAAGGGTGATTTACATAATTGGCCCCTCACTACAAGTGTAGTGTATGGTTCTTACTTTGTTTTTGTGTTTCATTGTGCATCCAACATGTTTTTTTAGGGGGCGGGATGTGGATAGGAATTCTGCTTATCAGGCGTGAATCACAACGGTAGTTCAATGGACCAAATATTTGACCGAGATGTTCAACTTAAACGGATGTATACAAGGTGGGGCCCCCAAGATAGCCAAGTTCACGCAAACAACTGGCTGAATTCTATGGTTTCTGGTAGATAGTATAGTTAGTGGATGTAACATCATGTAATCAGTCTGAAATTCTGACATCTTCACCAAGGTTGAAATTCCGACATATTGCTGCCAGACTCTGCCGCTGGAAGACACCGACTGCTTGGTGTTTTCAATCTTTCCCACTTTAAAGTGAAATGCACCATCTGGGATCGGCGGAATAGCTTTTTTTCCTGTGGAAAAATGGGAGATGCACCAATGAACCAACTGTTGGCTAAACAAACAAATCTCGACCCGACTTTTGGGATCATGAATAAAGCCATTTGACACCACTGATTTTGGATGTTGCGATCACAGCATGTCGCGATCGAACCTTAAGAGCCTCTGCTGCATTCTTTGCCACCTAGCGAAAGGCAGGAAGGGAGAACAGGGGAACTAGATTACACATGGTGAGAACACAATCTCTGATAAAACATATAGAAACGTAGAAAAATGCTGCGCTGTTGGAAACATGCCCTTCTGATTCTGCAATGAAGTGTCGGGTAAACATTTCTTGCGACACTGGATCGAGCGTTTCGCAATGATCATCAAATACATAAAGTAAAATCCCTCCCAAAGTGTTAGAAATGATTTTCACAGTTCAGAACTTGAAAAGCTGCACAAGCTACAGATGAGTCATGCTTCAAGTCTCAAAAAACGTTGTTTTTGGTGTGTAGAACCATCCAGTCCTGACAAAAAATCCAGGGGCAACCCAGACCTCAGCGATATCCGAAGGATCTTCACCAGGAAGGTTCAAGAGGACGAACACCTGAAGGTTCAGCTGTGAGTTGAGTGTGCTTTCTCGATCGATTTCTCGATAGATTCCCCATTTTTTGGTGAATTTCCACATGGGAAATAAAGAAACACCCGCACATCTAAGTATATCATCCACATGTGATCACATGTGTTTCCATTTGCAACTTGGACATAGTCAGAATTAGTGATATATATATATATATATGATGTATATATATATTATATATATCCACTGCCGGGATATCATAGACAAAATCGACATCCCCCGTCTCCCCAATCATGAATCTCTTGATGCCCCTCCCGAGCGCCTGCATCTGTCGGGCTCGTGCTTCTCCACCCTTGTCCTGTATGAAAGTCAACTGAGTCAATCCCCTGATTGCAGCAGAAAAAAAAATAATGCATCAGCTCATGTTTTGGTTGACTTACCGAAGGCCTTTCTCTGGAACAATACCTCTTTAACTATTTGAACTGGAATTGATTTTAGTGTTGCAAATGTCTTCATGCACAACTCTAACACCTACCATGTCCGTTGTTGTTTCAATATGTTTAATGTCCGAAACAATATGATGGCTAAGTAAGCTCCACCGTCTTCCCATACCAACAATCTCAAATCCCATGTGTTTTCATATTTGTGCCTGCTTGAATCCTGCATATAAGATGTTCCATTCACACATGTTCAAATGTTGTTCACATGGTTTTTGTCGCGTACGTCCCTGCCAAACTTCAATCCCGCATAAATCCTCCGAACATCTTCAATTCACGAGGTGTTTTTTCACAGTGTTTCTCGCTTAGATCCTGCTCAAATACTAGTGAAATCCTCACAAATCCCAGATTTTCATGTGTTCTACCCAGTTTTACCCCTCAAATCATGGTGAAAACCCTGCCAAAAACTCTGACTTTCGCCAAGGCCGCCTTTCGCTTGAAGGCCTCACGCAGAGCGCGGTCCGCCAACTTCAGCGCCTTGGGCGCCTGGCGAAAGCACCGCAGTTCCGATAAATCCAATAACAAGTTACAACCATCATTATTTGCCATTAATGATTATATCAGGGATTAGTGATAACCATTCTTGATTGAGAATTCGTTGTTTATAACTAATGTTATGCTACTAATCTGTTCTAATTCATCAATTGTAATTGATAATCAATTATCCTTGGTAAACCTAATGCCATAAGCCATCCCCAAAATCAGCATTTTTATGGGTGCTTTGTTTACCATCCCAAATGGTAGGCGTATGGCATTGGGTTGCCCACATTACTCATGGCTGGATTGATCATCAACTAATTGCTCTTCATAATTGATGTTCATGATTGTTAATCAAGACTTGTTGGTGATTAATATTTGATTAACAATAATTCGCTGGCTTGAAAAAGGACACTAGTTTGCTGCAATGATAATAATGAGAATAAAACAGCAGAATCAATTAGTAATTGCTGTAGCGATTAATACGATAGTAGATCACTATCAGTTTTTTTCCTAATTATCATAGAAACAATTATGGATTTTCACCGTTATTTGTTATCAGTTACAGTATTTTTCGCATTAGGCAATGGAATTGTTAATAATGAATAATAATGATCATTGCCGATCATCATCACCATTAACTAAAATTCATTATATGTTGTGATTATCATTATAGTAGTGACTATATAAGCCATAATTATTATCAAGACCTAATTGGTGATCATTATTGTAGCAATAAATAGTAATAACTAATATTCTTCTATGGCCCCATTTGTATGGAACACCTTCCATTTGTAGATAGTCTTATTAGCAAGCCAGGGGTATTCCATATATATATATATATAGAGATTATACATATTAATATAATTTAATATAGTACCAGTGGAGAGTATGGCTGCACTTAACCAGTTGACACCAGGTCGCCATACTACATAACCCCCTCTTATCTCCACAGTATTTGCATCACCTGTAAATATACCCATATTGTCTGGGGCTGTAGAAATACCCAATTTTGGTATCCTACTAGATATACCCACTATTGTTACTCGCAATGTGTCACAATTATCTCACCATCTTAATCTTATCACGATTGAATTATATAAAGCCAATCAGCACCTGTTACCACTTCATAAATATAATCCACATTATATTCCCAATCACTGGTTACTGTCTGTAGGTCTGTCTGAAAATGGAGTATACCCAAAATGATAGCCATTCAATGGGGAAAATAATGATTACCATTGATTAGATTAACGTTTAGATTAACCATCGAATTTACACAAAATTTGGGGTAACATGGGGTAACCTATTTTCAGACAAACCCAATATAGTGATGACAGACCCATAGATCGTTGGTTCTGTTGTGTTCTGTTCCACTAATTTCCCGTCAAATCACTATAGGCACCCCCCCCAGGAAGAAAAGATGTGGGAGACGGTTTCCAGGATGTCAGTTTGAGAATGTTGTCCTCCATCATTTCCAGATTTCCAACTTTTCTATCTATAGCTGAAGGCTGCTAAAAGGTGGTGCCCCCCCAGTGACAAGTTGGTTTAAAACCCCCATAAAGTATAGATATATCTACTACAAACCCAAGTTATCAAACTCGTAAACCAACTTAGCTAACTATGGGGTACCACCTTGTATATATATAATGTTTTAGTTATATGGTTAAAGTTATGTCCCCAACCATGGCTGTATCCCCATTGTATGGTGATACAACCACTATACCCCCAACCATTGATTCATGCAAGCACTAAAGAGTACTAAAGCAATCCCCAAGAAGATAGACACGTCAAATCCATTAAGAATTTACTAAGTGATAAATTGAATCTTTTCTATCAACTTGGATTTGCTTGAGGAAACCCCAAGCACATGAACCAAGCACATAAACACTATTCCCCAAACATATTGTCCAAATAGGTGATTTCCCATGGGGAGAAGTCATCTTTAGCAAAATCCAAGTATACCCTCCACATGTTTTTCCATTTACAACTCGGACATCATATCCATTGTATTACTATCTCAAATCCAGCTTATATACCAAGAAATCCCCATTTATGGTTGGCTACATATACCAATAAAATCCATTAACTCTAGATATCTATAGATATAACATCCATTTTGCCAACGGTTCCCACCTGTTCATTCTGCAGCAAGTCGCGCACTCCACTGCACCAACTTGGCTCTGGCAGGTCGCTCGGCGGATCCACCTGGACAGGGGAAGGGAACGCATCTGCAACGAACATTTGGGGATGGGTCAAAACCTATTATTATCCTTTTTAATGGGATGAACATCCATTTACCAGCTATTTTGATGTTCACTAGGTACCAGGGTTTTGACTCATAGCCATTTTGGAAAATCAACCAATTATTGACGAAAATTGGAAATTTTACAAGTAACATTTGGAGAATTTGAGCAAGAGAAATGGGTGATTTCAAAAAACAAACGTTGGGATCTCACCCACAAACATTTGGGATTTGACAAAGATTGAGTGATTTCACTAAGAGAAGTTGAGATTTTACCAACTGGAATGGTGATTTCACAAACAGGGAATGGTGATTTTGGTGATTTCCTAAACCAACACATGGGATTCCGCAAGCAAAGCTGTTTGGGGTGTTCACCGGTAAAAATTGGGACATATGGGGATTTGACCATTGAACCAATAATACAAAATATGGGGATGAAACCAAACAAGTATGAAGATCATGGCTATAACTTCAACACTAAAGCACTTTTGGTGACTTTGTACTGATTGGTGATTTTCAAGCCCTTTGGAAAAAAAAGGAGTCAACAGGAATCATCATCCCAAGTAGGATGGAAGGTAAACAACAAATGAAACCACCAACACAATTGAGATTTCGAATAATTATCGAGATCTTGTTGTGTGTTGATGCTCAACTTTATATTCAAGTTGGAATCTGATGGATCTGATCTGACTGGTGGTTCCAGAACTTCCAGTCTGCTGGCACCATTAACTCAAAGAAAAAAACAGCCCTCGCCCCCCCGGCCCTCCGCCCGACTCAACACCTCAGGGGTTTTCACCCTGATCTCCGACATGGCAGCAAGGAGGTATCACGCAAGAACGTTGATCATGTATCCGTTGTTTGTTTAAACATGTTTAAACCTATGGCCCGAAAATGTGGGCAGCTTTGGCTAAAGGCATAGCTGAACTATACAAAGATTGTGCGTGCTCTCTGGATCACTGTGTGAAGGCCAAATCATCACTTCAGGTCGGTCTGAGACACATCAAGATCTAAGATATCTAAGTCATGTCAGCCTACCGAAAAGGCTGCTGATGGATGGTCCTCCATGCCATTTGGGTGTCATCATGAATTCATTGATCAGCTGGAAAACGCAACTCCGAGGACCAATGTTCAGTCCAGGGCTTGTGTGGACAGGCCGCAGCCGTTCAGAAAGGCACAAAGCCAAAGGGCTGCGGCCATCGGGGCGTCTGACTCCATTCCTGGATGGCTCATGCAATGATCAACCAAAGCAGCTGTTTGCTTTTGCCACATTGCCGCCTGGACTCCAGTATAACAAGACTTACCATGACTTAAATGCATGTGATATTTGACATATCACTATACGGAGTTATAGTATATATGTATAATATATGTAAATATTAGGCCACATGCATCCAAGTGAATCCAAATGCCTGTCCCTTGTCACCCTACTGCATTTCCCACATCTCCCTGATACCTTGTGCATCACAATGGGTAAACATGGCCCAGTCGTTTCAAGGAACGGTCCATCAAGGCCCTGCCCCACTGGGCCCGTGGCAATCGCTTCAACTCTTTCGCAGCAGAGTCCCGCTTCTGGCTCCAGACTTTCCGTCTGGAGGATTGTTCTTCACCTGGGGATGATCATGATTAGGAGGAGGATGAGCATGAGGAGAACGATGAGGATCATCATTTCCGAAATTATGATGATCTGAATATGATCAAGGTTCATGAGCCATCTGGGACCAGAACAAGCGATCGCATGGCCAAGGCGTACTTGTTTGGCAATGAAATGTGGATTCCTTCAGAATCCTTCAGCATCGATTTTTCAAGATATTCTGCTGCCTTTAGAATTTTGGGACCACTCAGAATCCTTAGAATGGTCGATTCCAGTGGGGTAAATCTGTCGGCGAAATCTACTACTGTATCTCCTTTGTTGAACCATTTCATCATTTATGTGTCACCAAACCTTGTACTACTGGTGTCAGCACTAAAGCCGTTCAATCACTGCTATGTCCCCCAAAATTAGAGGGAATTGACCATCCGTTCATCAAGCGTGGCAATGGACAAAAAACCATCGATCTATATTTTTCTCGTTAAAACCTCCATGTTTGATTACCATTGATTACCATAGGGAAATGTCTCTTGTTGACACCAAGGTGCTGGTGTGAAGAAGCCGCCTTGGTCGAGAAGGCAAGCAACGGAACGACGTCTGACGTGGACAAAGACGGCGTGCAGTGGGATTGTTTGACAAACATGGTGACTGAATGACATTTGACTCTGATTTGACCATCAAAAAGGATGACTTCATGGTGATTTAACGGGATTCAGGAAATTTACATTCTCCATGGTCAACTCAATTGCCTGTGACTGATTGGCGTTCATACCATAGTGGAAATCCTCATGATGCATGGCACATAATTGGACAAAGAAAGTCTGATAGTGCACAAAATATGATCATGACACTTTCCACAGAGAAAGTGGTGATTTTACGTCCTTATAAATGATGTCCAAAACATGACCGGTGGAATGAGGCATAAATCATGTTCCGCTTCAGTAGGGCAAGTTGAAAGACATATTCATGTTTGGACAGCAACCAAAAAGGTGAATTGGGATTACTGGAATCATGAATCAGTGGGAATTGCCCAATAATAACTCAAAGCCATAAGCCATTCACCGTGTGCTTTGTGTCTTTACTCTTGTTTTCCCGACTCAAACAACATGTTGATCATTGTCTAGACTACACTGGATGAGTCGGCTTGGAAATTGCAATCATCTGACATCATCTAACCATTTTGTCTCCATCAGTTCCTCAATGGAGGCTTACCCCTCTATATATTGGCTACCAGTAATCCATGGTGGAGAAAGGACATCTAAAAGACAACAAATAACGATCATGAGGACTACAATGGACAAACCGGCCATGCACTCTGTGGTGAGTTGTATCAAGGTGCGGATCATCTGTAACTGCAACTTCTTCCGTTTGTTCTTTCCACTAAAACCACGAAAAAAAAGTCGTGTCTGTCGACGTACGGAAGTTCTGGAATCAATGGCCAAGAGGAACTGAAGGCTTAAGTGATCACATGTGATCATATTAGGCTTGCTACTTTGGATCTACTCCTTGGTTTGTGATGCTTATACTAACATTGAAACACATCCAAATCTACCTTGTCCAAAAAAGGGGCCATACATGGGTATACTGCCCCAAAATCTTCCCCAAAAAATGTCATTTTTCGGGGGATGCTCCCAAGCCACTTGTGCAGCTCCACATTTTCGCGCAGCAACTGCGGTTGTTCGTCGTGCAAGACTTCCAGCTCTGCGACTACTTCCTGCCCGAACACTTGGTGGTTTATCCCATGCAGTGTGTAGGTTATACCTTGTAACCCGTGCAGTACATATTATATGTGCACTGAATATATATATATATACTATATTACAATGTATATAAGTGGGCCAACCTGTTTACCAAGCTTGTTCGCTATGTAAGCCATCGCAGGATGAGGAGGATGACCGAACCATCAAGTCAACACTCAATGGTGCAGGTTCGGCGACAATGCTGATCTACAACGGATCTTTCTGGGAGTTTGCCAATGGGAGTGATTGGGACCCAAGCGCCTAAGTTTCATGTAAGGAGCAGGACCCAAAAAAGCGTAACTTGGGCATGACCAGCAACCAATATTGGTGCACGGTCGTTGGGATGCTGCAACCTAAGTCATGATGTGGGTATTTCACAACCATTGATGGAAATGCAATCATAAACACAGATTGGAGTATCAGCAGTAGTTTGAGTTCGTATCTAGAAATATGCAACACGGATCCCTACAAACTAGTTCTCAAAGTATGGGATCCAGTGGAGTGGCTACTAGTACTACTAGTGAAACTGACGAGCTGGTAAGATGTCGATGAGTTTGCATATTCATGTTTTTATCTGGAAAGTCTTATTTAAACAAAAACAGAGCTGATTAAATTCAAATTAAGATTTGCTGCCTCGAATCAGTGTCCATATGACCTAAGAACCTTTTTTTGCTTGGTATGTATGGGTGGCACCTCAAAGCTTTTCAAAGGCAAAACTGCAAAAAGTCTTTCTATTTCCAGGGACAACAATACATGCTTGGTATTCTCGGAGTCCAAAATCAATCCCGACAAACTCTTGGTCGAAGTATTAGAATAGACTTGTAGGCTTGTGATGGCTTGTGAATGTGAACTTGTTCACGGGTGTGGTACTGATGGTACTAGATACCCTCCAGCAATCAAACATGGCAGTGGAAAATCTGCCCTATTGATTGATATCAATTACAATTCTTTCAGGCTGACTTTACCAGCGAAAATCAGGTGCACTTGATTGCCATGTTTGAGTGCCCCCCAGGGTATGCAAGATGCGCAAGCGCGTCCTGTGTTTGTTTCTCCCGCTTTGCTACAGCACGCTGTAGTACCCGGTAGGACCTCGGTTTGTATGAGGGGGAAGGGGTTTTCAAATTCATTGCAGGTACATGCAGGTACCCTCTGGTAAACTAACATAACTATGGAAAGCACCATTTTTTATGGGAAAATCCACTATAAATGGCCATGTTCAATAGCTATGTTAGTTTACCAGAGGGTATGAACGAACGAAACTAGCGTTGGAAAGCACAAACCAAATGATGATCTATTCATGGCGGATTATTGGTGTCATGTTCCCTGAACAATCCGAGTCAGTTGGGATCATGAATCAATGTGCCAATCATCATGCCTGTTTGACGGACGGCAAACGAAACATTTGACAGCAGCCAGAAATGGATACGAACACGCGCCCCATGTGTGGACGAAAGTTACAAGGTTACGAGTTATAAGTTCAGAAAGCTATGTATCCAGTTCCTAAATTTATAATCAAAAAAAAAAAACATATAATCCATATATATATATATATATATCAACCCTAGTTATATAGACTGTTTAGAAACCACATCAATGAGCTAACTATTAGGCACGACTTTATGGTACGTGACACATCAGCGCACCAACTTCCAGCCATTTTGGGTCCAGGTTTGGTGCATGAAAACCGTGGTTTCATTATTGCGGACTTCCACATCCAAACGAGATACCATAATACTTTCTGTTTTCTATCCTTATATTCACCCCTTCAATATGCTTCAGTCTTTATATTCTCTGATGAATGTAAGTTCATATCCCATCATATCCCATCCTTTTATGGTCATATCTCATCATATCCCGCCTTTTTTATGGTTCATTGTGGTTCATTAAAGTTCATTGTATGGTTCATCATGGTTCATCAACGAATTCTATCCGCATTCTCCCCCATTTAAATTCATTCACCAGGGGATCAAGCACTGAGGTCCAGGACTCAGCAGATTTCAGCAAGTCTTCCAAGAGTCGCTCCACCAGCGCCAGGGATTCCTGGACCATTTCTGCTATGGAAAATGGCCCGAAAATTAACTCGTAAATGTGGATGATCTATAGCAATCCCCTAAAAGAAGAAACAGTCATCATGTGCCGCTATTTTAGTAGAGGCTTTGACCAACTTGGGTCTTTCTTTGGGTTGCTAGTACCCTCTGGTTATTTAACGTAGCAATGGAAAGTCACCATTTATACTAGGTAAATCATCATCAAGCATCCATTTCTATGGGCCATCTATACCATGGCTATGTTAAATAACCAGAGGCTATTATATACTGCTTTAAAAGTTGGTTTTGGGTTTGCTGAAAAGCTGCTGTCTTCAATTTTCGACCCGCCGGCGATGTGGCTGCTGCAAAACCCGGTTTATGTCGTTCCTGCAATGTCCATAGGATTTACCGTTGGTTCATAGGAATTCAGAGTCTATGCATTGTGATGAATCCCAATATGTTTGGGATAGTATTGTATAATATTGTATATTTATTATACAGTAAAAGCCCATAGAATCATCAACCATTTCGGGTTTAGCAGCCACGGCTCAACCAAAAAAGTCCAGCCCCAGCCTCGCTGAAAGGCTGTACATAGCTGAGCCCATTTAACTTGGATCTCAAGGCCTGCAGGATATGATGTCACAAAAAATGAGGGGAGCAAGCTGGGTATGGCTCAAAAATATGGTACCAAACATGGCTCCAATTTTTAATGGTCAATTAACATAAACCAACCAATTATAGGGTTGATAATTTTGAGCCATAGCCAGCTAGACATGGTGGTTCAAATACGGATTGTACATGGTTGTACCTGAAGCTGTTGATCTGTTCTAATAAACATACCCCAAAAATACGGCCATTCAAAACTGGGGTTCGCCATTCAAAAAAAGACGGCTACGCTGATCTGTAGATAAACTCTAAACAGCAATCATGTTGGATGTTGACATCCAGAAAGTCGGGGATGGTCCTGCCCCGGAATGGCTTTACATTAGCGGGTGTTCCCTGCACAACAGGTTTGAATGATATAAGTTGTAAGTTAAATACAAGATGGGGCCGTGTTTACGATAGCCAAGTTGACGCATATAACTGGGCTAAGTATAGTTTATCGTAGATATAACTACTGTACAGTACTCATGAGGTTTGCAAACCAACAAACACAACGTTTGGGGGACCCACTTTGTAGGAAGCCAAACGTGGCATCGTGCGCCACTTGAAATACAATTTTCAGCAAACAACGAGTTTGTTTCATATCAACTGATTTTGGTATCAACATCTTGCACTTTGAATCCGAGCTAGACTCCTGTTTAACCCTTCCCCAAAATGTGAATCATCTCAAGCCATCATCCCAAGTATGGTTGAACAACAAATATGTGAAACCCCCAACCAGATACCAAATTATGAAGAAACGGGTCCAGTTGCGCCCTGTTTTGGCTCGCTATTTCAGGGCCTGAAAAGCGGACAAGGAGGGTTTGGCCGGCGACCGTGCCATGATGCCATGGGCATGAAGTTTGGTGCATCTGTAGAAGACAATGGATATGAACTGTGTAGTTTGTCATATAATGTGGTGAACATGATAATAAACCGTCCCATTCACCAGCTGGCGGTCATTTCCATCATCTCAAATGGAGCTCACCATTGTTAAATCATCTACGTTGGCACGAAATTTTCTGTTGGCATGTTTGAGGAAGGGTAATGAGACTGGACAATTCTCTCTGCAGATTCTGAGAAACATGCAACATCATTCAACCGATCGGTCCCCCAAATTTCGGTGAGTTCACCAACCGGTCCTTGTGGCTCACCCAGAATACTGTGAAACTGATGTCCAATGGATGTTGGCACCCAAGCCTCTGCTTTGGCTCGCTAAATCTGACCTCTTTGCATCTGGGAGGCAGGCCTTGAGAAAAGAATCGCGGAAATTTGTTTCACAATGCAGTGCAAAATATGATGGATCATGATGGATGAATGGTGGTGTCCCACAATTTAGGACCTGCTCACAAAATACGGCCTTGCACCAGCAGAAACGCTGTGGGTTTGTGGCCCGGCTGTAGGGCCCAATCATCTGATTGTTGCTGCATGAAAACCGTAGGTATTCGGCTCGTCTCACGCACAGAAAACTGGAGTGTTGGTATATCACTAAACAACCATGAGGCAACACAACTTACTTTCCAATCACACGGTTTCTGATCTGATTATCACAGTACCGTTCGCCACGTTCGAAATGCAAGCTGTGCCCGGTTCGAACAACAAGTTTTTTCTTTTTCGCCGAGCGCAAGCAGCTCAAACCTGCTTGGGTAGGCGAGGTTGATCAGTTTGGTAGGGAATTCACGCATCACCTATGATAATGAACATATTTGTCAATCGCAGATCAACATCTCATTTTGGGGGATCGATGGAAAAGACCATGTGCGAAACCACAAACTCATCAATGATACTATGGGCGCACAATATGAAACAAAAACAAGGGCATGCAACCAGTTGTTTGAGGGTATGATCCCAAAGTCCAGCTTAAAATCAGTGCAGACAGGGCTTCATCTGCACGCAGTTTACATACTCCTTTATTTATTTGTGGTTTCCTTCATCTGCTGTTCCCATTTGGATGATTGACTGCAAAAACGGTGGGTAAGTATAAAGGAGCTATTCATCAGCAGACCATTAGCAAGACTACGCAAGATTAGATTAATCAGACATGTGTGCGGCTCAAACACGGAAGACCAAAAAACTACTACAAGCGTGGTCAGCTTGTTATATAAAAACATGCAATTCCATGCAGGATCAATAACCTCCAGACTACCCCAATGATCTGGCAATCGTTTCTCAACTTTGGAAGTGACCAAACCAAACCAGTGATCATACCACGTCTCTCGGGTGTTGATCATTTTGTGCGTGCAGACTCCTATGTCAATGATTGTAGAAGGTCCAATGGACCAAAGATGTCTCAGGAAAAGTGTGAGAAAAAAATCATTGCACAGGGTCTTTGATTCCCAAGTGCCTGGTATTTTCCAGGTTTGCCCAACCAACAACGAATCGTTTGGTTGACCAGATTCGCAGAAAGATGGCAGCTGCCCAATCCCAACTGCGCACCGTGAAGATTCTTCCAAACGATCCATCAACGGCCTGGAGGCTTAAGTCCATCTGCATGGGCTTCAGAACCGCTAGGAGGATTGAGTCCCCGTGGTTTAAACCCATCGGAGCCATGTGCAGTTGTCATATGGGATCATGGTTTTCTAGTTGGGATGGCAAGCAACATTGAAAACAACCCTACCTTCAATGGAGGCATCCTGTGTGGAGGCGGCAGTATAATTCATTGCGGAATGAGTATCAGTCCAAATAATTATGAAGTGAAACGGCGCCGGAGTGTGCAAAATGTGGAAACATGGTTGCCAGTAAACAATCCAAGTATTGGGGTACGTACTACAGTACTTTTTGGTGAATTCATTTAAATGAAAACTGCTACTGTATCTGATGGGTCTTAGAGCTGACTCGTTCTCAAGAGTTTTGGAATCCAAAATTTCAGAGAGCAAGGTCACATTGACTTATCGTGCTTCTAACCGTGCACAACGGTTGGATGAAGATGCTAAGATCAGGTTGAAAGAACCCACAATCAAATGGCATCAGAGCGGTCAAATCTTGCATCAACAGTGGTACTCTAATGGTTTTAATTTGTACAAATGCAGGCTGTGAAGTCTTTCAATGGGTGTTGCTAGTTCAGTTGTTTTGTTTTGCGCACGGGCAAGCGTACTCTTGTCAACACCGCTGCTTCCCATTTGTCAAGAGTCTTTTGTCAATGGTTTTCTGTAGGAGCAACATAGCTCAACTTAGTTTGATGAATCATTGGCAATTGGCAATGATCAGAAATGGTCAGCCAAATCCAATATTCCATGGACAATTTCATGCGATCACCAACATAGCTAATTTCTTACTGAGATCATTACTGATTGTCCAAAACCACCACGACAGAAATGCACTGCACTCAGGACCAGAGTCCGACGTGCAGAGCTATCGATTACACCTTAAGTTGACGAAGATCCGACTTCCACAAGACGAGATCTTCGGCTATGAGCGGCTTCTTGGAGCGAACACGGAATGAGTCCATTTCAGACCGGCGCACGTAAGGCTGGAGTTGAGGTAACCCTTGGGTCGGAGGTAGCAGCATGCAGCCGAAGAACAAGGATGTTTCCCCGGAATCATATCAAGTGCATAATGTTGGTTTTATGTCCCAAGATATTCCTGCATATATACACATATACATACATGTATTGATAAATATGTATATATATATATATAGTGTATCTACATGGTCACACGCGGATATCTGACCGTGGGTTATCTGTTGATTCATCTAGTTATCCAAGTTCAAATTGTGTAATCTTTACAGCACTTTGTGCCTTCTGTGAAAATGAAACTAGCGTCTCACTGTGGTTTTGGGGCACACAGGTTTGTTTTGCATTGGTATTTGCACCAGGTTTGTGCTTGAATGGTCTATCCTCCCTTTCGCTTAAGAATAGTGTTTTCATCTTCTCACCCGTTGCAGCTGAAGTCAAATGAATTTGTCTAACTCTTTTGTTAAGTTGGCATGGTTGTCTGACTTGCTTCGCCACACGAGGCCCCAACGATGTGACATTGGCTTTTCAGCAATGCCACCTCCAGGTTTGTCTTTGATATGTAGCATCAAGAGCGTGTGGCAAGTTCCAAGAACTAGTTCCGAGCGTAGCTTCAACAGACAATCTCACCAACATGCAGGAGACAAGAACATTATTACACCCCCCAACGACACCCACCCCCAACCCCCCCCAACAACCCAAGACAACACGAACGTAGCAGAAACGTCATAAAGTGCTTTTGACCGCCACAGGCGTTTATCAACGTGCCTCCATAATATCTCATCTACTCACGATACCCATGTTTTTATCATCAACCTGGTGCCCACCATCTTATTCTACCTGGCCTGGCTATGCTGCCGCTGCCAGCTTCTAAGCAAGCATCCACCGCAGCGCTCAAGGCATCCACGCCGGGCACGTGGGTCCTGAATCTTGGAAGTGCCCGTCTAGCAGGCTACAAATGGGGAGGTCATGGGCGCATATCCATGAATACATATCTATATAAATATATACATAAATCATAATATAAATCATATATATACATACAACATCATATAACATATTCATGAGTGTTTGTTTGATTTCATCAATGTGTCAGCATTGTTCCACAATGCACCTTTTGGACATCGAAGTGAAATGACCTTCGTCTCATTGTCCTCTGTTGCCGCCTGGAAATGGCACAAGATTTCCTGCGACGGGTACCCTCTGATTCCAAGTTCAGTTGGTTGTTGAGTCAATAGCATAGCCGCTGGAGATTTGGTGTATCCGATTTGTCTGAGCATTTGAGACACAAGTTGCTTTGGCGTGATGCAAATGCCACCAGCGCTATCGATCACGGCGGTGCTTTGTTGGAGCAGTCCATTCTGATGCAACTAATTAATGTTGGTGCCAGTCGTCTCACTGCCGCTTCAGGCAAAGGGCTCTTCACTTCTGCAAGAAATTGTTCTTCTAATTCTTCAGGTGACATCGATTGGGTGCTCACCTGCTGCCGTGCGTTCTTGGCATCCGTCGCAGGGATTGAAATGTATGAACATATGATCCTCATTTTCAGCACCATATGTTCTTTAGTTTCTTTTGATCCATGTCATTTTCCCCCAAAGTGATGTCTTTATTTCATCTATGTCTCGTCGGATTTTTATTACTTGGGATCGATAGTTTCATCCATCCTTTCCCTATCCTTAAAAAACCCATTAACTAAAGATATGTTTACCATAAACCATAGAATTCACCAAGCGTGAACTGTTTACTCACTTAGCTTTCAGAAATCAGCTACGTAAAATTAACACCATATTACTTTCTAGTGCGTAGCTGGTGGTTTCCTAAAATAGGGGCACCCAACATCATGCAAAATTAGACCATGACTTAGTATTGAAACCCATGATTTTGGGGTACCCCCCATTTCATATTTTAGGACACCTCCTTAAATCGTGATTTTTTCCATGCGGCCGCAAGCTGCTAGTCCTGGACATCTGCAGCAACAACTGCACAATGATCCGCCAGCGCTGGCCATTCAAGGCGCGGCAGGAGCCAAGGAGTCCATTGTAGGTGACCTTCCAGGCGGGTCAAGGCATGATTTCATGGCAAGAAATCCGTTGAAATTCCCGAAAAGGGGATTGTTGAATGGAAAAACACATCGATAAATGGACGTTTAAGATCAACCGTTTGCTATGTTGTATAAATGGCAAATAAAATGTTTGATGATTATTTACCCGCTGTTTTCTGTTAGGACTTCCCAGCCAGCTATGTTAAATTACCAGAGCGTATGCCCAATTTAATGATATATAATGGAATCTCAGTGTACTTTGAATTCAATCATTCCATCATGATTCAAGTGGTATATCCCATTTCATTTATGGGTTAACTATATGATTTGCAGTACATGGAATGAGATTTGGTGGAAATTGAATGCTGTTACGGCTGTCACAAGGGAATCATAATCAAACCACAATGGGATTTGTCTGGAATTATACTCAATAATGAGAGAATGCAAGGATTAACCAGTGAAATTGAGAATTATATAATGCATTGGATGAATAATAATAATTCTGTAGTCATATCATTGCATGGAACATAATTCATGTAGGAAATAAGCCATATCCTTTGTCTGGTCAGTCTCGGACACTGGTTATCTCCAGTGGGGAAACATGGCAAACAAAAACAAACATAGTATATGATATACATATGTATATATATATACATACATATGTATACATATACATACATACATACATACATACATACATTACATTACATTACATTACATTACATTACATTACATTACATTACATTACATTACATTACATTACATTA
>BGPT01000165.1:345184-407293 GCA_003297045.1 Symbiodinium sp. clade C Y103 | reverse complement strand
CATTACATACATTACATACATACATACATACATACATACATACATACATACATACATACATACATACATACATACATACATACATACATACATACATACTTACTTACATTACATTACATTACATTACATTACATTACATACATACATACATACATACATACATACATACATACATACATACATACATACATACATACATACATACATACATACATACATACATACATACATACATACATATGTGTCTATATATATGATATACATACATATCTATCACCAGATTCACCAGTGGATTGTACAAACAATGGATGAATCTGGGAAATGTTGGTGATTTCTGTTGGAACTCTTTTGCGACATCTGAATTATGGGATTATGATTACTATATATTATAATATATGGTAATTATGGATTTCCCAACTGCCCAAATGCTGTATCTTCCATTGGAAATGTAAACAAACCTTGGGCAAATCCGAGTGAAGGTTGGAGGTCTTCCCACTAAAATGATGAAATCGCTCAATGCAAAGCTACGCAAGCTGGCAGCAGTTGTACATGCTAAAGCCTCAGGTCCTAGTGTGGTCTTGATACATGTTGAAACTGTATTTTGGCAATTTGTATGGGTGCGTCTGGCAATTTGCTGAGAAAAATGATGATGAACAAGTAGAATTGCTGGTCTTCACATAAATTTTCAGACACCTCTTTGGCAATTTACATGACTATATAAATTGGTGGTGCGTCGTGCATCACCCAAGCACACTTGTAGCGCAAAATCAAAGTCCCCCGCAGGCCTTATCAGGTTTCACCATTTGCCTGCGATCTGAAGATCGGAGGTTTTCCAAGAGGTGTTGAGTCATATGAGATAGGGACTATAGGTCCACCATACCACGGCACTCACGTATACTTCTAGGCACCAGCATCGAGTACAAGGAGTCAGGAGAGGCTTCAGGGATGGACATTGAAAGGTGGGGATATGGCCCAACCTTGGTACTCTGGTGTTCCATCCCCATTCTGAGAGCTATTGACTCATCTCCAATTGAAAGCACCAGCTGAGTTGAGACGGACCTTGGACGTGTTCAATCAAATGTCCCCTAGTCTAGACATGTCTAGACCATCTTGACAAATGAGGCAGGAAAGGAAAGAAAGCAAATGTAAGATATTCAGATACATGTTTGTAAAGAAAAACAAATAATCAAACTTGATGTCATGTCGGAGAGTTCCCCAAGTAAAAAAAATAGAGCTGTAACTATGTACTGAGATCGGCCATGGTCACCAATGTTGTTGGCATCCAGATAGATGATCTGTGTGCCGCCCAGTGACCCAAGAAGCAGAGCTGTCTCCCAACGAAGTGCCTGACGGGACGCTGGCCTCCCATTTGGGTTTTCCTATAGTTACCAACGACTTGGATTGCGCCATGGGGACTCCAATTTGAGGAAACCATCAGATTCGGGGTTCGCTTGGCCATACAGGTCTGGCTTCTAAGTTAGTACAGGCTCAGGGATGGACAACAGGACAGCAAAATTCATCAAGAGTGGACATATTACACACCGAAAATGAAACCACTGGGAAAAAAGTCAATATCATTGAACATCACCTAAAATCACCAAGCAGTGGAATAATCTGAAGCTCAATCATCCTTCACACCCAAGTTTCAAAGGAAATGCTGGAAAATTCTGGGATGCCGCGATGTGACACACCTGAAATGATTTGGGAGCTCCCTGGAAATTATTTCAAATTTGAGGCTTCCCCCCTGCGAATTCCTGGGGGTGTATTATTCTGGCTGGTGGTTTCGATTCTCCTGAAAAATGACGTAGTGATTCTGGTTTCTCATCCCAAATATACAAAAAGGATTTAAAACAGGAACATAAAATTGTTTAAAACCAAGAATCAGTATTGATTCAGTATTGATGGTACATAGAACTGTACAATCTCAAATTGTCAGTTGATGTTTATCCAGCCTCTTCTGAATTTATTTGTGCAACCACCACAGAGCAACAATTGTGCTTGGGTACATGTGACCCAGAAATGGATGGAAATACTCGCTGGAAACCTCAATGCTTTTTAACGGGCAGAAAATATGGCTTCCTGGAAAATCGCCATATAAAACCAACCTTCACTGAGTCTGACCGTCTGACCCCAAAATTCTTCCGACGACACATACCGCCGAAGGCAGCAAGCCTTTGCACATGCACTGATGCAGGCATTGCTGATGTTCAGCAAAGCACCTGCAAACGTTCGCAGCTGACAGCTGTTGCTTCGCCATGAGAACCTTCTAATTGGTGCAGTTGGAAAGTGAATTAGTGAATCCATTTAATATTTACCAAATTCCTTACCTCAACGATTCTTCATACATGTTTGGAACATGTGACAATGTGGATGGAAAAACTAAAAATCAGAGAATTCCAAGAACATAGTATCATCAAAACTGTCCAGCAAAATGGTTGAATCACGGGATTATCTTCCCTGAGTATAACAAGTAGTAGTCATCCCAAATCAGTGTCCTTCCCACCTCTTTTGGTTTCTGGGATTCTCCTGCAGTGTCAAAATGACTGAGGTGACGCGGGCAGCAGTTCAGGGCCTCGAATAAACACCGAAAATACAGCAATGATCAGTAATGGCTCTCAATGCCCTTCAGATTGACCCGGATTTACCAAATGCAGCAGACATATTTCAACCATTGAGTATGCCGGGTTGCAATCTAGCATGGCAGTACCTGTCAATTTAGTTGTGGAGGATACAAAGTGTCAATGGAGTGAATATGTCCATTCAAATTCATGAAACACATGGTCCAAACATGTCCAACCAGCTCAACAGGTACAGGCCTGGGGTTTTGTCCCCCAAATACTGAAACTCAAAATAGATGGACATGATAAAGTAAACATCTTGTCTAATTTGGGGACCTGAGGGACCATGTACCGGTACAAGTACGATGCATCTCATTTGTGATGTTGCTAGGAATTTAGAATGCTTCATGATCCATGAAGGACAAAGGCCAATGTTTGCATGGATCAAAACCTACAAAATCCAAGCGAAACCCCGTCAGCCCAGAACTGTTCAGCATGTCCCTGAATCATCAACAATTCATTTTCAAAACAAATTACCTGATGAATAAGCCGCTTTGAAAGGTGATACAATCATACCTATATTCATATTAGATGCATAACTAGATTGATACCTAGGTTCACTCCCAATGTCACACATCCATAAAAGCAAGGAAATAGATTCAATGAATAGTTCTTAAACAAAAAAGCTGAATTACTTCACTTACAGTATCCAAAATACATAAGTGTAGGATACCATCTAAATGCCATCAATGAATGGTACAGGACGGTGAATCACCCACCCCTTCCATCTGATTTTCGGATCGGATCCCGCGTCCTCCGTAGTTCAGCGAAGATCCACAGAGCCCAGCCTCCAGTGACCAATGACATAGCCATGATCTACCCATGGGGTAGAACCCATCAAAACAAAAGCACCCCCCAGCCACAGATTGAAAAGGTTCAAGTGTATATGTTAAATTTATCCAAGATCCAAAGATATCCAAAGATCCTGTGATGCAGAGTTCTTGTTGTTTTGTTCGCTGAAAGCCGGCCGCACGAATCTCGGAAGTTCCATGGAAACTTCCCCGGTCCGATCCAGGGATTTATCCTTTTTTCGGAGATTTGACCACGGAACGTGAGGTCTGCATCTTGTAATCAGACACAGGAAGACTGCAACCAACCCAAGTTCCCGCACTCCATTGGGCACGTTTTTCGCAGGCGCTCGCCTGCAAAGCCAAGGGGACACAATGAGCCACAAAAATGTCACATCTGGGTGTGTGCAGATTTCAGGCTACCAATGGGTGGCACGCTCTGCCAACTGGTACAAGCAATGAGAGCCAGGATGAATCATCAGGCAAAATCACTGGCGAGATACGGTAGTCAGAAACCCTGCTGTGGGTATCTGTACAAGAAGGCGAATGCCAGGCATAAACGCCAAACAAAGCACGGATACACAATAAATTCACAATCATATCATGCCAAGATTTGGTGTCCAAAGTTTCATCCGTAAATGTCTTTAATTTACACCTGAGCCATCCGTTTCCACCCGGCACGCCGTAGCATTGAAGCTGACCACATCCGGAGTCACATGGTGCTGACCTTAAGGCTCTTCCGGGGGCGGTACGATGCCATGGGTGTCATCGGGACCCAAACGGAATCAAGGGATTCTGTGGGAAAACTTATCTTACCCTCTAGTGATTTGACGTAGCTGTGGAAAATCACCATTGTAAATAGGTAAATCATCATAAATCATCTAGTCTATAAATGGGTCATTCTCCATGGCTATGTTAAATAAACAGATGGTAGATCAAATCAAAAGTTTGTTTGTTGATTTTTCCGGAAATGGCAGAAAACAGGATTGAAAGAAAGCTAATGATGTCAAATGTTTCGCTGCTTTCACAAATCTGATGAAAGCAGCAATGACCAAACATGAAAAACAATATGTTTCAAGCATCCTGTACCATTTTCAACCCTCTTTTGAATCCCAAATCCATCAACGGTAAGCCCGTGTGTTGCAAAGATTTCCCTTGCAAGACTAGGTCGTTCTTCTATAAGTCAGGATGGCCCAAGAACTAGCCCTACTTCGGGGAACGTGTCATGGGGCGTATCAAAAGGGATCACTCATATATTCCCATCAAAATCACATATCCCCACCGTGCTTGGTTTTACATGGTTTTCTATTTCATGTTAACGCTTCCCTAAGGATTGTTGCACCGATGTTTGCTAATAAAATGAGTGGCTAAGTCATACTAGATATAACCATTTTCATCAACACAGATTTGCTAACATGTTCACAATTGAGCGGTGTTCAAAACCCCTGTTGGTTGATGATCAGTTCGGAGGTTCTACTACCCTTTGTACTAATTGGGGGCTATCATGATCCATGAGCTGGGAATCCAGATGATGTTGGTCAGTTGAGACCATCATCCCAGTCCTATGGTATTTTTGTTTCAAAGAGATAAACCACCAACCAGACAACCATTGGTTTTACATACCCATTATAAACCCCATGACACTTATTTAGATGGTTAAGTCATGTCAATCATTCTAAATCTCAACGTTTGTTAGTTAAAGACTCATCATGTCATTGTGCCTTGAAAAAAACTCCCAAATCCCAACAGCATCATCTCTAGACAGTGGACTGTAGCAGCCACTGCTCAGTTGGATCAACCATCATTTATATTAATTTATCAATGTGTCACATTAATGAAAAATAATGCAAATTATATCCCCACAATTTCATGGTTAAAACATGTTAAAAAATGTTGAAAACATATGTTGAGGGTACGTCGTAAACGTCGGACACCTGGGTTTTTTTCGCCACGGCAGTTCGGTTTCCCAGTCTCCATAGATCCGAACTCATCATCTCGAGCAGTTCGATGGCAAATTCCCAGCGCTGTGCCTGGTGAAATCGGAAACCACGAACATCACGAAAGGATGGGGGGCAGTGATGGTCACTGGTTTTCTATTTTTCTAACCATGATCATAATCCATTTAAATTTGGAAAGGCTATATGAGTGCGCAAAAATATGTATAGATATAGAAAACCGACTGGGAATATCATCTACCAAACATATCCAAAAATGGGACTGGGAGCCAACTGGGAATCACAAAATACGGGGTATGGTTGGCCCAGAAATGTGGGGAGACCCCCGCAATTCTGATGAAAACATCACTGGATTTGGGGGTCCTATTGTTGGATATACCCGGTAGCCTAGTCGATTCTAGTCCTCTTTCAAGCAGCAATCAACAACAAACATATATGGAAATTAATATAGAACAAAGCAGGGATATATACAACTGTTTCTCGTGTGTTTCTGCATTTGTTCCTTACAGAAATTGACTGGATATGACTGGGATGATCATGCAACGCGGCGCCAAGTTTTTCCGCAGCCTCAACCCTGGATTGACAAACCGACAATGGTTATTTCATATTTCATTCATCCTCCAGGTTTCTCAATTCGAGGGTCGACATGACACACAGAGACACACACACACATATCTATATATATATATACGTATTGTATTATTATATATTTATACACATAACTTAACAATGTACTGTATTGGATTTGAGCATTCTGGGGAAACGCTGCCCACAATGAGTGCGCAAGTTTTCTATGATCTTGGTGCAACAGCAACAGGTCATCGGAACCATAATATGTTGCCATCCGTGTTTTTGGTATCCTTTCTCCAGGAAAGCATGCGAATATGCCAGTCAGTTGGTTAAATCTGGTATCTCCAAATTTTCTTGGTGCTATCACCGCTTCTGCTCTTTGGTATTCACCATGCTCTCAACATCTTGGACAAGTTCTTGAGAACTTCCGCCCTTCATGAAGGCAGCGTTGGAATCTTTTGATATTTTCACCATGGTGCCGCAGTAGATCCACTGGAAGCAAGTGCATGCAGAATTTGCATGACTTCATGATGATTGCCTCAATTGTACCATCAATGGCATTCGCTTATCTAGTCTGTCTGCCCTTTCTGACAAGATTTCCACTTGTTGCCTCAACTCATGCAATGCTTGGTGCCATGTCAGACTACATGCCCAGTGAAATGCGAGAATATATCTCAAAATGGGGGTTTCCATAAATGGGATAATTACCCCGAAATGAATGGTTCTCAATGGAAAATCCATGAAAATCCTATTAAAATATATTAAAATGGATGATTTGGGGGTAACCCCATTTCAGGACACCTCCAAAATATTCCAAAACCATACTGGGGGATCATCCGAGCAAAACGACGCGCCTTCTCACAGGCGCTGATGGTGGCATTAAAGGCCACCAAGTCCTGGAGACGTTGGAGCCAAGGGCCGACCAAAACCTGAGGTCCACACGGTTTCAAAACAACTACCCTCTGGTAATTTAACATCGTTTCACTGATATCGTTTTGGGAATGAGATCAGTGGGGTTTAGATCCACCTTTTTCAGCCAAAGTAAGATGTCTCAAAGCAGCCTCAATTGAGACATTGTGAACACTCTCCCAGGCCGACAATGCCATTTCGTGTTTCCAAAAGTTGTTCAGAATTGCTGGACATGGCCCAAACTTGCCCGACAAAATTGTTCAAAATTGCTCGAAATGACCCAAGTTGGCCCGGAAAAATTGCTCAAAACTGCTCAAAATGTCTCAAAACTGCTCAAAATGTCTCAAAATTTCTCAAAATTGCTCAAAATGTCTCACAGTGTCTCAACATGGGCCAACAAGTGTGTAAAGGGGTGATGTGCTTGCATTTACATGTGCGAAAGTTGTCATTACTTGGCAGTGCTGTTGCCGGCGTCTATCGTGGCATGTCGTTGCATGGGCTTAAGGTCAGTGTCAATTGCACCGAGGTCATGCCTGCTGCTAATCGTCAATTTCAACTGACATGGGGTGATCTCTTGTCATTAGAGATTGGCTGGCATGATTTCAATTAGCGGCCTATCCCGCACAATCATCTTTGCTTCGATAGAAATTAAAACGCTCATGCCCGAAGCTTCCGAGGATCAACACTTGTTTTAGCTCACGCCGCCATTAGCGGCGCTATGGAATTTAGCCATTTTTCTGCTTTCTCATGTTTTTGCCTACGGACCGAAAACCGGCCTAGCGTTTTTGACGTTTTTGATGTGGGGGGGTTGGGGGGTGGGGGGCTAATAACGTCCTTGGCGTGCATGTCTGCTACTCTTCCTTCTTTGACGTCATGCTACGCTAGGCACGTGTCACGTGCTTGCTTGCACGCATTGGATGCTACGCTAGGCACGTCTCACGATCTTCCTTTAAAATTGCACACCAACATCATGCTACGTCATAAGATCTTCCTTTCAACTTGCACACCAACATCACGCTATGTCATCAGATCTTCTCTTGCACTTGCACATCAACATCATGCTACGTCATAAGATCTTCTTTTCAACTTGCAGACCAACTTCATGCTACGTCATAAGATCTTCTCTTGCACTTGCACACCAACTTGATGTTTCATGCTACGTCATAAGATCTTCTCTTGCACTTGCACACCAACTTGATGTTACGTCATAAGATCTTTCGTCTCACATGCCAGCCTTGTTTCACAACTAGAGAGTCAATCATTGCGGAGATCCAAAACAACGGCGCCGCTACCGACGGCGTGACCTTGTTTTACTACTGCCTCTTGGTGATACCACAAGTAGGCATGAACTTTTGGGAACTTTTGAGATTTGAAAGGTATCGGATCTAAACCTTACGGATCCAAATATGATCCAAACCCCAAATTGCGAACAGTGATAGCTATTGAACATAACCATTTATAGGTGATTGTCCCATTAAAATTGGTGAATTTCCATAGCTATGTTGGTTTACCAGAGGGTAACATCCAGCATGGATGGAATTGATCCAGAAATTTCTCCAGAATTCGACACTTTCCATGCATATCCAGGATGGATGGAAATAATTCACCTACAAATTACTACGAAGTTCGGCGTACAGTACAGTAGTTCACTTTTATCGGGTATCCATAGAACAGTGGATTTACGCATATTTACATAATGAACAAGAATCCAACCAGAAGACGGGAAAATCATGGAATGTGAATCCCATCCACAGTTGCATCTCAGCTTCCATTGGACCTATCCCCAGTGGTTTGGCCGGATCCCCTGCGAACATTTCAAATTTTAGTATGTTCCAGTGGGTTATGTATGGTTATGTGGTTATCTTAACCCTACAATTCTACACATCTCAGTGTGGTTTTAATTTGGTTTTAGATTCTTTTACTTCATCCTGGATTCAAAATTCAGAGGCAACTACAGTACCGACACCAGCACACACCTGAGCGGGGTGAAACTGGAAGAAATGGATGGAATCCCTACAACCCCTACAGCCCTGTGGAGCTGGCTAAGGCGTTAACAGAGCTCAGATTTTTTGGACAAACTCATGGCTTCTGTTTATCCACTTCCGGGGTTCCCTAATTTTAATTCATTGTAATCAGTAGAGTCCCCCTGATCTGTTAAATCGTGTTAAATCTGATGATGCACTTCCTCCACCCCAGCGTCCCCCCAACTGTCCGGCTGCAATTTTACAGCCCAGATCTCTTCCAACAAAGCCCAGGCTCCCTGCAGCGAACGCTGAGTGCTGTGAACGTTGGCGTGATCAAATGTGTTTTTTAATCAGCATGCTATCCAAAGATATACGAGTTTAAGTCGATAGTGAACCCGCCAACAATTCCAATCTTGTTGGCGCAACCCAATGGTTTTCAAAAAAGACGGAATCATGTCAGAGTATCGCGGGGGACCTTTCCATACCATGGACAACTTCGAACATCCTTCAAAAAAAAAAAACAGGGTATCACAATAGTAGTCCATAAAAAATCTGGAAACTCCCTTTTCAATCTTTTGGAAGCGACAATTCCTCCAATAAAAGCCTGCCTGTGGCTAAGAAACCATTCAGCCCATGCGCATACCAATGATCAAGGAGGGTGCCAAAAAGGAATTCCTGTAGTGCTTCAAAATTCCTGCCGGTGCTTTGCAACGCCCATTTCTAGTAGGAAAATCAGCTTTCAACGTTCAACCTTTTTCTGGGCTGTTCTGTGCTGGTGAACCCAAAAGACAATTTGGCGGGTCCATTGATATTCATTGGTACCCCAATTTTTGAGCCACACTACCCAAATGCCAGCTAGGATTTTCCGGCATTGCAAGTGTTTCACAGCGCCTGCCAGTGGCGCCCTTTTCCACAAGCCTTGGAGCCCAGATCCAAGCTAGCCCAGTGATCCAGGCAATAATTCATCAAGGCAATGGTTATTTTGATGAATAAAACAGACAAAAACACGTGCTTTTGTTTCCATTAGTATTCACTGTAGCCGCAGTCGTATTTCTGGGTGAAATCCAGTTACATTTCAACCTTTTCCATCATCAGGTCGAATAGTGAAGCGATGAGCCACTCATGGCAAACCAAAGTTGAATGGAGACCGGTTCATCATCGGAGTATCACATGTCCCAATATACCAGTATAGACACAACGATCAACTGCTACGATCCAGACAAGGGCCAAAGTCTGACATCAAAAGCAAATGTGGATTTCATCGATGCTTCTAAGGCTCAGGACATTGGTCGAATGGTTTCCACCGATGTCCAAAAAAACACCAGTCTCTGTACAGGATGTGAGGGCAACCCGCTGCAAATTCAACAAAATTTCAAGTATCAGTCAAAATCGAAAAGCAAGGTTTCCCTTACAGCACCAACCAGATCGGTTCACAAACATGTTGGCCGCGAGATTCAGCCAGATTCAAATTGCGAAGGAGAATTGAGCAAAAATGTGCTAAACACATGCACCCCCAGCCAGATTCAGCCAGATTTACCATCTTTGTCGCAATGTTTAGGTTTGACTCCCATTTTGGTGTCTACACCCATGTGGCAAGCATTCATTGCCTACCAGAATAAATACGTGTCACACTGAAATCAAATCCCCAGGACTCCCAGGACAACGTATTTCAGTCACACCTAGGTTCCGCAAGAAATATTAGAGTACGCAAGCACATACATGTTGAAAGCATGGGATGGAATCTTCCAACTACCAGATTGAGGCCTAAAAAATCCATAAAATTCACAATACCCAACCTTACCATGTGCGTTTGTGTTCAAACCTGCACATGGCTTTCAGATTGGGCCGCCCAGCGCTAATTGCAGCGCCAAAACCTTGCGTTCCCGGACATCAATACGTGTCATGGAACACTGGTCTCATAGGGGGAAAAAACAAAATAGAAATTATTACAGTATACCCACTATAAATGGGTATTTTAATGGGACAATTTGGGACAAAATCATGTGTTTATTACCGGAGGGTCATCTCGTTGAACAGCAAGCAGCCTGAGGTCGATTGCGCAACGCAGAAACTGGGGATGGTGGCCTTTAAACCTATCCAAATATCCCTTGCTTTGCTCGTTATCCATATGTTTGTTCATGTGAAAACAATAAAACCTATCATGATCATGCATGATCAATATTGACAGATATTTGTTATTTGTTCATAAGAGAAAACACAGCCCTCTGCGCGGTCCCAAAACCCCGGATACAAGAATGGGGGAAATGGTCAACAAAGCTTCCTGTGGTGACGCTTTGCGCATTCATGCGAATCAATTTGGTCCAAGTCGCCAAAATAGTTAAAACTATCTGTAAACTATAGGAATCCCCTTGCGCGAGCCCATTATATAGTCTTTTGGGATTCATTTTCAGCAACAAGGTCAACAAAAATTCAGCGGCATGGTTTTCAGTTCGGCAATTCGCGAACAATCTGAGGCAACAGCTCGCAAATCCTTAGCAGCTTTGATTAAACGATACAATTATACCCCCTTTTTTCTTCCCAAAAGTTGCCATCATTTACACATTTACAATCACTCAGAGCACTCCAAACAGTAATGGTCGGTTGGATCTCCGTAAATTCCCATCTTTTGGTGGTTCACTCTGTATAGATCCACCAGAAATGAACCCAACTCGTAGCATAAATTCACCATTGACGAGGGGCAAATCAAATTGGGCTGCAGGCCAGGCTGCCGGCCTGGCCAGGCTGCACCCAGGGTCGGAAATAACTGGATGTAGTATGCAGTAAGAGATATGATGGTAATTAATTAATGTGGGTAAAACAATAATAAACCACCCATTTGGGAATAGTATATACCACCTATTTATGGTGATTTAGGGGATGGTTTATCATTGTTTTACCACCGCTGTGATCGTTATAGCGTATATCACTAAAATCCAACCAATGATCATTGATATCATTCTGAGAAGTTTCATTCTTCAATTTATATTTCATGGTATCATGGATTCCTGGATAGTAAATACAGATTGAATGACAAGAACGTAGTATTATGATGATAAGAGTGGAGGATTCGAATCATGATAGTCTAAACTAAACAATAATGCACTATATTGATACTTAGTAATACAATGATAACGATAATGTACTATGATGGAACCTACATTACATAGCAATGTTGATCATAATGAAAAAAAAATGTTGGTTGTAATGGATTCCCATAATCTTAATATAAGCAGGAATACATTATATCAAACAACTGAGATTTTGTTTACATTCTACTGAAAAACATTTAGGATCATACTATACTTGTAGTTTGTGTGTTTACATGATATGTATACCGTGGTAAGTTAAAGTTTAAAACTAACCTGTAGATTGTAATGCTAGTTGTATACTCACAGTTGGAATCAGTGAGAATTTGCATTATATAACATCATGATGTGTCTAAATATACATGTATACTGTATACATACAATATTGTCCATGCAGCAGAACTAGATCTCAATGAAACCATTGTCGATTCTTGTCACCGTTACAAGCTGCTGCGCAAATGGTCAGAAACAGGTCGGATCCCTGAGGCACTTCTGGTGCTTTATCCAATCCCAAATATGGGCCAATGAAGAAGTCCGATACTTAACCAAGGATCTTAAGGTGGTAATTTTGTAAGCTCTTTGCAACCAGACAGGAGGAAGGGTTGCAGGTTCCTGGGTTCCGGGGTTCCATTTTGATGTTTAGTGGCTTGCATCTAAAACACCAGTCCCAGACCAACACATTGAAACCCAACACATATCCGGGGAATGGTTTCTGACCCAACAACAGAAGCACGGTCACCTCTGAGTCAACTTGTTGTGTCTGAGATCCATCATGTTTCCATTTTTCCACAGGGATGCATAGAACCATATTGTAGCCATTACATCCTTTGGAGGTTTCACCTTGCCGTTGACCCAGTCTGGATGCAAAAAACAGTCCCCTTTTGCATAGAGAACGCATCATCTTTCCCGTTGAATCAATGGAGACTCCCGCAGTTTTCCTGCTTCAAACCAATGAATTGAATAGATTTGCATTTTTGCGGTGAATTAACATCCATGTATTTGATGCTAACTACAGGCTACAAGGGTTTCTTCCTCCTTTTCCTGTGGATTTGCACCATCCATGTGGCTGAAATTTCTCTTCACAATCCGTTCCACACTGCATCCAAGTCTTTGGTCTAAGATCCGTCACACATGCAATGGGTCCCTTCCAAAGACCGATCATGTTGCGGTTTGTGCGGAAACCATGTAGCTGCGTTCAAATATGTTCAAATCTAATCTCTTGTCTGTTCAAAAAATACTTTTCCTCCTTCTCAATTTTCTCCAGGGTTTGCCATTCCCGGCAAAATTGCGCATACTCACATCCACAGGCAGCCACAAATGGAAGCAAACAATGTGTTCGATCCAGAATGTCCGAACTATTGCAAATTCCATGCAGCTCCCCGGTTCTATTGTTTATACGTTTTGGCATCCAAAAGCTGCAACCGAGGAAAACCATGTGCCAAATCCAGAATATGTTCCAACGATAGCATTCGCAATGCCACTTTCTTAGAACTGGTTTCTTGTTGTCACTGGGTATTGGGCATCTTTCTCTGTCCCAACCTTCTTGGATACCTGTGCTCCCTGGAACCCCATTGAAAACGGAAACTCGCCAACTGCCATGCCAGAAGGGCGCATCCAAGCCAACAGCTCGACGGCAATCTGAGTGGGGGGTTCAACGGATTGATTTATTGGAACATTGATGGTTGAAACATATTGAAACCATGGCTTGCGGTTGAACCATGGTTGAAACATGATGGTTGAAACATGGTTGACACCCAAATGATGGTTAAGTTTTCTCTGAATTCAACCAATTTGGGTGTTGAATCATTGATGGTAACACCCAAATTGGTTGAGGTTTCTGTAAGTTGCCGCATCATCCGACTCCCGGAAGGATCTAATAGCTGAAGTAAATAGGTACAGAAAAGCCGAAATGCGATAACATACAGTTAATTTGCATGAAAGAAATATTGTCATGGGATTGTAACTATTGTCCATGGGTGGTGCCCCCAGTAGCTGCTTGCGATTGTACATGATTGGACTATATCAGGCAAGAGCGCCAAAGTCAAAATCTGAGTCAAGAAGTGGATGCTGCCTGACACAATGCCCCAAAGAGGGAAAGTGGACATCTCGTTATGTAGGTTTGCCTTGTTACTTTGTTATGTTTGAGGGCTACCAAACGATACACCGTTTAACCTCTGTTGGTGGCAGTGTGACTAACCCTTGACAAAACACACACACACGTTGTGTTTGTGTTGCAGGAGTATTACAATTTTCTGTCTTGGAATTTCCAACACCAATCTGTGTATCAACACATATCAATAAAAATAAGTCCATAGCCACATTGTCTTTGTGTGTGCATGGTATGTGCCTAGCAGCCTAGTATTCTGAATGGTAATGTTTGAAAGCTTTAATGGTGCGATTTGGAGGTTCGGTAGTGCCAGCCCGTATGATCCAAACCCCAAGAACAACTCCTCAAAGAACACGTGTCGATATTGGAACACACCGCTCGCAGATCATCGCCCTTGGAAACCATGGGTTTCCCAAAGCTATGTTGATTTATTACAACAAACAAACAAACAAACAAACAAACAAACAAACAAACAAAAGATAATCTGTTTTGTGAGTATCGGATAAGACATCTGTTTTAAATACCACAGCAAAAACTTAAATAATTCAAACGAAAACTTTACATGTGTTGCTCGCCGCTACCTAGGACAATTCATAACAGCACCCAACAGGGGTTCATTTGCAAGAGCGTGTGAAAATTATTGGGTGTATCATATCCAATCTTGGAAAACCTGCACTTTATCCTTCAGTTACTTTCTTGTGGTACGAATGAATTGTGTGTATACATATATTATATACACACAGTCATCCTGGAGAACATGTAATATGGACATGGATATGTCAAACAAATCATTAAAAAAGTACAATATTTGAATTGTGAGATTCTCTCTACTTCAGGATGATTGTATGTATATGATGATATGTTTAGATGTATATCTTTATATATCTATCTATCTATCTATCTATCTATCTATCTATGGAAAGAAAATACGTAGCCCTAGCTAAGCTACCCCAGGCCTTCCCCAGCGGAAACCCTACACACCTCCCAACGAGGACCCTTCTCGCAGGTGCTCAGGGCAGCCGAACAAACCACCACCTGGGGTTACTTGGAGGATCATCCCACTACAGTATAATCATAAAGCTACAGCAATAGCATTATTATATATATATATGTCTATATATATATACTATATATATAGGCCATCTGGTTATTCAACGTAGCTATGGAAAATCACCATGTTCAAAAGGTAAATCATCATAAGTCACCCATAAAAGAACCATTTTCCAAAGCTATGTTAAATACCCAGACACCATATATGGTTTATCCATGCTTATCCTATATAAATAAATGGGTGAACTCACAAATAGTTGCTGCTTAGCAGCTGGCTTACTAACCACTTGCAATCCGTGGAATGATCCTCAAAGTATGTATACATATATATATATATCAGGGAAACCATGGAACGATAGTAGTCTTATGGTAAACTGAAAACGTGGGAGATAAACCACCACGATCTGAAAATGATGGAAACCATATCAACAATATTCAAAAATAATTTGGCCATCAATAAGTACACACATAGATAAAATGTTATGATGATAAATACAAAAATCAATCATGCACGCATATGTATATACCGTGCCATGAGCAGAAGACGGCAATTTTGGGTGCCGTTTTTGGGCCTCAAAATGCTTCAACTTGCCTGCGCTGCGGGGAGCCACATGCGTGCGGGCTATAGGGACCGGTCCCCTTGGTTCATGTAGCAGCTTCAGCAAGTTAATGTTCGCACACACACACACAGTATATACATATACATATACATATACATATACATATACATTATATATATATACACAGATACAATCAGATACATATCTGTATTGATATACATGCATGTGTATATATATATATATACACATATCTACAATATGCAATATTTTGGTTAAACAGCTGGTGAGGAACAGCCAACTGTGTTTGTTTGCCTCTTCATCCATTCTGGATAAATTATAATCAGTCCCCAACCTCAAAAGTTCGGATATGTGGGAGTGATTTCCCGAACTGACCATCAATTCCAGTGAATGAACCAGCAACACCGTGATTATTTTTTGCAAATAGATGAACATAGATCAACAAACAATGTCTAGCTGCTGAATTTCAATGTTCAAATGAAAATCTACATGACCAAGGCTCACCCAGAACTAAGTGAAACTCTGTCCATGGTAGAGTGTATGGCAGTGTATGGCAGGGTCCCCAGTGCGAAACTGGTTGATGTTTCGTCACCTTAAATGTTGATACTGTATGAAAAAAAAATCATGTTGTATCCACAACACACATCATCATTTCAACCCATCAAGCGACCTTATGATTCCTGATCTTGAGACCCTTTGCACGTTGATGTCCCTCGTTGAAGTTGTCCCTCGTTGAAGATGTCCCTCGTTCCAAAGCAACTTATCTTTCTCATACGGGAAGGGTAGACCCAGTAAGCACCTGTGACACTTTGGGCCTCTCAAAGACAATATACAGACATGATTCCTTTGATCAAGGAAGAATTGATGGTTGATAAAGTGTGATTGCATCTAGCGAAAAAATGCAAAGACGTGTGCAAAGAACCACCCCGATACAGATATTCTAAATCTAGACATTAGTGGAACAGTGTAAAAACAAGTTGGTGACAATATCGTTCTCATGTATTGATGATCATCATTTTCTATGATTGAAACTTAAACCATCTTAAACCTATTTACTATGATGTTGATGCTGATGCTGTCCATGATGATGATGACGACGACGACAACAACCGCCACGATGATGATGAATATGAAAATGGATGGTTCAGATTCAAATTCAAATTCTGATTCCAAGTGTGATACTGATGTTGATAACAACAACTAATGACGGTGACGGTGACAATGGTGACCATGAAAACTAGAACATGAGAATCTTGTTGGTTGCATATCTGCTGATAAATGATTCACAAACACATATCATATCATATATATATATATGCATATAATTAATCACGTATATATATATATATAATGGATGTACATATTCCATGAATTCCCATGATATCTTCCCTTGGATTTGCTTCAGCACGCCACTCTACAAAAATTCCACTGGGAAAATCAGACCCATCTCCCATCACCACCAGCCGCTTCGCCGCTTGGCTAGGGCCGCAACGTCAAAACTCAAGCGACGCTCTTGGGCCAGCTGCAACAGCTGCAACGGCAGCTGCCACGGCCAACCATCGCCTGGCAGTCCAAGGAAAAACATGTAGTTTAACCAGCAAAAAATTGGATTTCATGGGATTTAACCAGCCATATGTGGTGGTTGAACCAGCGAAGATGATGATTTAACCAGCGCATACCAGCGCTAATGGTGATGGAAACGGCAAAAACCTTGGTTTAAGCATAACATATTGCAGTTAACCAGCAACAACACATGTAATTTCAGGAGCAAGAATGGAAGGTTTGAACATTCGACCTTGTTCAAATTACTGCACAAAGGTCTTGCTTGGACTGTATCGTGCAAAATCGTACAAATGCGTTTTCTGCGGTGCCATGTGGTACCCCAACCAGTATGATTTAACAGCATTGTTTGTTGGGAACGCTTGTCTTCCAGTGTCATGTCCAATCTATACCACGCGTACAAGAAAACGTTTCTAAGTTCAATGGCAAGTATACAAGTGCGTTATCGTTCCACCCGAATTTGGGATCGACGTCCACATTCTCTTTGACCAAAGTAAGACTCGGGACAGAAAAAAAAAAACAAAAACAACCAGTCCCAGTCTCTGTGGAATTGAGAAACGAATCTTAAGCCTATCCCTGACTCCCCATTCTGACACACCATTGACACACACCATTTTGACCACCTTCAACGTTGTTTTTTCTCGAAATCGCTGGTGACCAGGTACCTTTTGGTCACCAGGATGCTCATCCCACTATGACTGGGATACCCCAATTCTTCTCGCTAAAATCATCACCATTTCTGCTAAGTCAAATCAGCCTTTCTTCAGGATTCAATACACAAAATATATCAACATATCAGAATTTAGATGTTCGCGAAAAATCACCATTCGTCTTTTCTGAAATCACGATTTTTACCGGTTAAACATGGTTAAACCACCACTTTTCTGGTCTAAAAATCAGTGATTTCTTCATGGTCTTCACGCCTCCACCGAAACGGGTCCCCGAGCCTCGGCCGATGGCGCTGATGGCCGCGGAGACGGTCGTGATGTCCACATCTGGACACCAGTTTTGTACCGGAGATAAACCGATAGGTGGTTACTCAATTCATAGTAAGCGATTTTGTTTAATCTTTTGGGGGATTTGTTTCTAAGAAAGTGGTTTCGATATGTTCCAATGGACCGCTATAGAAAAATATGTAAGGTGTGGATACTTAGTGTCACTTGGCAAAAGGCAAACAGTCGACAGTAGACCAAAGATTTTACCATTCCCCTCAAGAAGGTTCGAACCCTAACCTTCCAGTTACCTCTGAGAGAGGTAATCAGAGTCATGTTCACCAACATAATCTTGGGATTGGGTACCTATCGATACCTATCGGGCATACATATACCCGTAGGGTGAGGGTTAGTTATATAGTGGTTTCAATATGTTACAATAGTTAGTGGCTTGCTAAGTTGCCATCTGGTTATTTCACGCTTTGCCTACTGGAAAACCACATGTTAATAGGTAAATCATCACATATGATCAAGGGGCCACTTTCCATAACTATGCGAAATCAGAGGGTACAATTCACCGTAAAATTTGCTGTGATTCACAGGATCACCATTGGTGCACCACTCCTCCAACAATGCATGGTTTCTGGGGAGGTCTTTCTTTCCAAGGCAGGAGGAGGGAAAAAGGATGCATGCATATAGTATACAATCTCATGTAATAGTAATATGATATATTCTAAAATAAGATATTCCAATAGTATATAAATATAAATATACGAATATATAACATATGTCAATAAGATGGTTTAGAGAAAAAAGGACAGGAAGCCACTATAGAGGTAGCGCATGACCCGCCAGGGCCTTGTCTTGACAGCCTGGCGATCGCCTTTCAGAATGGCTGGTAGGCGGGAGCATTGACACGAACCGGCAGCTGTTTTTTGGAAGCACCACCTGCAGGGTTACCTCTGAGATAAGATTCCTCCAAGCATTACTTGGTGAAAATCCTTGTTCCTCCCTTGCTTTTCCGGGCTCTTCAGGCATTTCGCCAGTCATGTTGGGTAAATCAAGAGGTAAAATCACAAACTCTCAACCCTTTCCTTTGTGATCATTGACCCAGTGATGGATCTTTAGGCATGATAAACATGTAAATGACACCTTATACATCCACGATATCTCCATTATTGATCCCCATGTTTGATGGGATTTTTGCTGCTTGATCATTTTTTTCTGGATAAATCACCATGTGTTTGTTGCTAAAAACCAATGTTTGTTTTTTTAGATGAATCATGTGATCTGAAAACCCGTACAATTGCTTTACCTGAAAATTGCATATCATATCCTACAATCTTACTCCTACGTCCACTGGCATTTCACCACTTTCCCTGTGAAAATATGCCTTGGTTTGTCGCCCCACCTTGGTCCATGCTCCTCCTTTTTCCAAGGCAGTGACCTGGATCGATCGAAAATGGCCGCGTTTCATTGACAAGAGTCAACATGGGATGCCAACATATCCCATAAATATCCCATGGGATAAATAGATGAAACCATCTCCCATGATCTATCTAGATTGGATATTTAATGGGATATTCATAGGAATATCATGGATATAGAAGCAACACTATGATATGGCTTTGTCTGAAGACTAGTAAGGTACCTCAAGTTCCAATGATACTTAAATCCAAAGGACTCAAACATGCTAAGACTTGCTGATTCTCTACTTACAGCTGCACTGCTTTTGGTGTGTCTGAAAAAAATATGGGGAAATACCCAATACATCTTCCCTGTTGAAATTGCAACTTTGAAGGTGTCCACCATTTTCAGACAAACCCATATGTAGTGGCAAAAACATGGGAGTTTCATTGGGTCATTCAGTTGGTTTTAAGTTGGAAAAAAATGAGCCGATTCGAAAGGGATTTGACCAACGTTAGCCAACCATGGAGATGATGGAGTACAAACAAAAAATCAAACATCATGTGAGTAGCAAATCTTTGATTGAAGCCATGGATATGGTGAAAATATCATGAGCTATGAATGGGGGATCAACATACACACAATATTGGGGAAACTACTCCAAGTAACAACGATAAGTCAAAATACTTCAACCAGCATCAACAGCAATCTTGAATTTGCAATGCTTTTGATTCTTTGGCCAACAAATATGGAGGTACAACACATCAACACAAACTATAATGGGGGTATAAAGATGTTTTCAACAACAAGTACATTGTCACAATCACAAAAGTGAATTACTGCCAAGAGCTCTTTCTACCGCATTTGTTCTATAATGTTCTTCCATTCTGACTGCTTGCCGATTGCGGCATAAGCATTTTCTCCTAGATCTGCAACACTATAGTATAACCTGTCAAAAGTCTCTCGAACACAGATCCTTTTCAATCAGAACAAAAGCAACGCTTGATTGACACAGCAGCATCAGCATGCCGTGCTGACTCTATTGTGCCAGACGCATAAGAACGAAAGACCGGGCACTCGTTGAGGCTTTGAGACATCCAACGACAAGAAAGGGAACAACACATCAAAAGAATTCAGAAGTTTCAAGATATACGGCCCTTGCAGAGTGACAGACCACAAAAGACTTTGCTCTTTCTAGTTCAAATAATTTCAAGTGATCTCTCGGCATCGCACTGGACTTGTCGCAGCAACTGCCATGTGCTGTTCCCTGCTATCCAACAAAAAAAACACTGGGCGCATCGAATTTCTGTACATCTGAGTCATCTGAGCATCAAGATTTCTATGGAGACATGTTCTAAACATTCTAAACAAGGATCATTTCCCATGGCTATGTCCCCTTCTTCGAGGGCCATGGTGCCGCCTAACCGTGGGACATCATCCTTCAACGCGAGGCAGCCATCCTCATCTGGCCTTGCGGGGTGACCAGCGGATTTGTTGATCCCTGGAACACAGAATGTTTTCAACGTACCAATATTGAACTGAATATATTTAATACTCAGACAAGAAAAAAAAGGTCCCTTCTTTATTAGCCACACAATATATCATATATGTATTGGCATATGTCTACTATAAACCAAATAATTGGCATGTTGAGAAATGGACACCTCAGTTCTTGGATTGTGGTAATCCATGATAATCCCAAGTACATTGAACGCAAAAACACCGCCTTCATCAAACGACTGGGGATTTTGAGATTCGCCCATCCAAAAAGGTGGATCTATGTTTCTTGGCGCCGTGCGGCAAGCCTAATTCCATAAAAACAAGTTCAATTCACTGTGGAATAATGAAAAACATATACCCTCTGGTAAACTAACATAGCTATTGAAAATGGTGATTTACAGTCGATTTTCCAATGAAAAATGGTGATTTCCCATAGCTATGCTAGTTTCCCAGAGGGTAGATAGTGACTGTATTTCACTCCACGCGTTTGTGACGGACAAAGTGATGAAACCTCCTCTCATGGGCGGTCGGTCGTCTGGATGTTCCCAGTCTTGAGACCTACATCCATCCATTCCCATCATTCCCACTACCAGAAACCTCTCTATAGATTTGAAAGTTCTGAGGCCCAACAATTTTTAGAGTGATTCCTTCTGTATAAATAGCATTTTTTATATATGTTTCGTCTGCAACACACTCCCTCAAGAAACATGTTGCAGAGAATTTTGGGAGTAACTGGGGTTGGACCTTACAATGATATCTATTTGGCCCCTTGATACACATTCCCATAGCATATTTGCCTACTTCTACGTATCCCCACCATGGTTCTTTTCATCCCAAGGATGTTGCTTCGTTGGTGATATTCTCATTCTTTCCTGGTTTTGAATCCCAAGTGTTCATAGAAGTTACCCATTAACCAACCATAACCAACCAATATATAATATATAGTGAGCTGCTATCAGTTAGAATATTTTATCTTCAAAAAACGGTATATGGTTTTATTCTAACTGCGTGGGGTTGAAATTTTTGCGACACCACTTAGAATATTTCTGCAGATGTTATTTTTTTGAATTATATATATATATATTTATTATTTTAAATATTTTAAATATTCTAACTGCATTTTTTTATATTCTAACTGCGCGTGCTTTGGAAGTATGATTCTTATATTCTAAGTGCTACCTAATCAAAAAAATATTCTATGTGCTAGCAGCTCACTATAAATATATATATATATATTCACTTCTTTCCCAAGATGATGTTGCTCCATTAATTCATATCCCTTCCCATAATATCCCCATGATATCCTCCAATTATATCCCATTACAAAACTTGGTCCATCCTTGGTTCATGTTAAATCCCAAACCTGCAATTGAAATCATCATTCAGGTTCTATTAATTTCAGATAGCAAAGATATAGCACATTCCCAATTATGCGTTAGACTACCAGCCATGACGTTCCCATGATCTTCCATTATTAAACTAAATCCCATTATAGCCTCCGTTTTGTTCCATCATTCTCATACCATTGGTGTGTTTCATGCCCATTTTTTGTTGCTACCAAGGTATCCGCTTAGTGGCACCGTTAAATAAACACCCCCCCACACCGCTTTCCGCGCTGCCAGCGTGGCTCCTGGAAAGCAGCTTGTAGCGTGCCAAGTGCACGATCCAAACGTTGGAAACCATCACGGAGCTCGCCTGGCTGGTTGAAACGAAACCCGAGAAACGTCACCATCTAGCTGAAGCATTCTGTGATTATTACGATGATTTGTCGGCAATGACTTTATGATGAGTACTATGACGATTAATTTGATATGATTGTGATTATGACAATGAACATGACATTATAAATACGATTCCTGTATATATCCCTTCTCCCCAATGTTAAACACCCACAGAAACCTTAGTTTGGTGCAGGAATCACACACATATATGTATCTGTATATATATATATACACACATGTATATACATATTATACATAGGATTCTCCGGTGGTCTAAGACTTGGGGGTGAGGTTTGAAACTACATTTAGGCAACATCAAACAATCACTTTCATCAGCCTGAAATGAGGTCATGGTAATGTGTGTCACGTTCTTATTATTTTGAGTGGCACTTCCTATTCCTACATGTAGGGGTTCAAACTTTACTAATTAACAAACCATTCACAAATGTTACCCAACACGTGGTGGCGAGAAAGCACCATCTCCCTGTAGCATAATCTGCCACAATGGTCTAATGGCTCTCCATCTATGCAGCCTTGATGTGGCCCCTGTGTCAAGTTTCCTCAGAATTTTTACCAGTTTTTGATGGTTTTGAATTTATAATCCGTCCCCCGACATAAAATGTGCCCTTTGAAATGGATCACATTGGATCCAAATATTTCAGGGTCCCATTTTGCAGCTACCCTTCTGTCCGCGGCCTTCAGAGATGATCAGCGGGGGTGCGCAGTGCACTTGTGGAGGCCGCAGAAAGCCAATCCTCGGCGGGCCGGCCGTCAGCCAATGCCTTGCCATGAGAAAAACCGCCCGGAGGGCGGTTGAAGCATTTTTTGCATTGGGATATGTTGGCATATTCCGTATCTAACTAGGCTGTGATGGATACATATTAGCTGCTTACTTGGATCTGCTGAAGGAACCCCAAAAAGTAAACATATCCCCTATAGATTCCCCTGTAGTGGATTTCCCATTGCAGATATTTTTGAGAAACATCCTCTTCAGCAAATCAAAGCTGACAATGCCTGTGACGACCCCAAGTACACCTGATCAAGAAATGATGTCTACATGTGTCTATCAACCCGGAATCCCAAAGGAATCTCGAAACAACTGCCTTGCAAAGTGACATGCTCCATTTAACAGCCATGTGAGTGTTCTTCATACGAAAGACGAATCCCCAACACCTTGGACCAATGGATGATCATCAGCCCTAGTATGCCCTAGTAAAATCGCAATTGAAAGGGGGTACACGGCATTTCTGGAGACACCAATCCCAAGTTGCACTGGCCTCTTGTATCTTTGAATTTGCCAAGTTTCAATCCTTCGTCATTGAAGGCCTCAGTGATCAATCTGTCCACGAAACAAGAACATGAGAATGGTGGATTTAACCATTAATCAGTCCTTTTAATATGGCAACATGAGTTTTAATCCATTGGATAGATATATATAACCTGATGAAGCATAATCCACTCCCAGGACAGACTGCAACAACAGAGAGATCTCAAGTGTTTTGAGGAGAGACAACTTCAAAGAAAAGGCAATGTAAATGGCTAAACCAACCCGCCCAAGATATTTTCTGTATGCTTTATGGTCATCCCATAATGGAAATCTTTATGGGATGACCATCTCCATCTATGGAAATATAAACCTTTTAAACCATGTTTGACTATGGCATATCAACACATGGAGGTTTCCTAAAATAGGGGTACCCCCAAATCATCCATTTTAATGGGATTTTCCCTTATAAACCAACCATTTTGGGTACCCCCATTTATGGAAACCACAGCCCTCTGCATCCACAGCTGGATGCGATCTGCCCCACCTGCTTAAAGGTTTGCATCTCTGGAGTCAGAGGCTCGCCCAACTGCATGACTCGCCTGGTTTGAAGCATCCAGTACAACCACCAAGGGCGCAGAAGAACCACAATTTAGCCATTTACCAACCCGGTAAACTTACACATAGCCAGTTGTCGAATATTGTTGAGGTATGTTGGGCCCCTGTAGAAGCCCAACATGACAACCACCGAACAAACACAAAACAGGACCGAAACATGTTGTTTCACCCAATAAGCATACTTCATAACAATTCATCTTAGTTCATGATAAATGGGGGTACGCCCAAATCATCTATATATATATATAGTTATATATATATATAATATACATACATATAATTAGACCCCTCTGGTGACTTGGGGATCCCACGTTAAGAAATCCCATGCTATCCAGCCGTGCAGCTCGCCGGTCTTCGGATCAATGAGATCCAAACAACCGAAGGCGCCCACACAACGCGCCTGGCGTGGCAGTGTGAAATGGCTGGAGTCCCAAGAGATGGAGGGATTCTGTTGCAGAATGGTGGTTGAATGATGATTTTCAAGAATTGAACCATCAACAATAAGATTTAGCATGATTTAACCGATAAGCAATGAACACTGTATATATATAATGGTTTAAGCCAACAACCACGTGGATATAGTTGGGATATATTTACATAGCAAGAATGAAACGGAACACAAGCAACAATCTGGTATATTGGTCTGTCTGAAAATGGGGGAATAAAGCAGAAGGGCCTTTTTCATGGGGATCATGACGATCAACGATAGGAGTGGGAGATTCCCAATTTTCAGACGCACCCGGCCCTGAGCCATCAAACATACTCATCCCATGGGTTAGTTCATAATCCCCAAGAGCCAGGTAACTCCTTACAAGAACCAATCAACTGTTATGTTTTGTGAGTGGCTCATAGATGAAATGTCCTTACTATAATATACTGTGCAATTCGTTCATTGAGAAATGAGTATGCCAGATTGGACCTTCCCACAAGGTTGGACTCCCACAGGGTTGGCTCACATGGATCATGGGCTTTTTGGCGCCTAAGGATGCCCCAAACATACGCGGGTCAACAATGCAAAACTGTGATAAGATAAGATGTCTCAATCCAGAACTAGGTAAGGAGGGAACAGAATTGAAACACGAAGAAAAACCTGGCAAAAGGGAAAGTAACACAGTTGTATCGACGAATGATCGTCTTAGATCACAAAAGGGTTGTGAGGGCTTGCAGAAACACGCAATTACATTGAATAGATTGGATAGAATCACCCCGATAGGCTAGGCCCCTGCAGTTTCAAGACGCTTCAAGGGATTAACCATATACAACATATTTGCAGTCAGCACGAAATTAGTATTTGCTCAGATATGTCACCGAGCATTGCCAGCCCAGTGTCCAACTTGACTGGCGCCATCCAATCTTACAAGGTGAGTTTAGGTTGGTTGATGTTGGTTGCATACGTCGTGTTTTGATTGTCGGATCCGTGCTTTTTTTTTCAGTACAGTAACCCATCCATCAAGCAACCAAAAAATGGCTGCTCCAACTGTGCTTCAAAAACATCTGTTGAAACCGAAAGTATACAGTTCTTCAACTCTTTCTCTTAGCAGAACCCTTCTGGCTCATCCTGGTGACCCATGGTGACCTGCTTCACAAAGTCGTAGTTGCTCACCAGGCGGTCCAGCTCCTGCTGAGCTGCTGAGCGGAGCTGAAGTTGGTCACTTGAGTCGCTGTGATAATTCTTGCTATATTGCTATGATTATCATATCTAATCATTTTTTAAAGATAGAGTGTCAAAAACAATGGACAGCAGCTGTTTTGGTTTTGACGCCTCTGATTTTTAAAATCTAGGGTCAGGAATATCTGCAACATAGCAACAGGTTGCTAACAACACGTTGGGGATTATCATGCCGGATATGGTAGGACATTGAAAAATTATTTCAAATCACCAACCATCACCAACTGTTTGTTTTTATTTTTTTTGTGGCTTCGCTAGAAAATGGGACAGCAAGAAACTCCTTTCAGAAGGTCCCTTTCGTCCATTTCGTCCGGTGACTCCGGTGACAGTCAGCGAGCCTCGATCATCACTGGCTGAATGACAGTCTGCACGTGTGATAGCAACTCCTTCTCCAGCATGTATTTCCTCCGTGCTGCGTCATGGCGTATGGCATTGTTTCAGGCACCACGGCACCACGGAAGATCAAAATGACAAGCGAAGTGCCGCAGGTTACGATGAGGGGATGTTTGTTTGGTAATTGATAGATGATAAGATAAAATCATGCAATTGAGTGATGTGGGATTCAACACACATGGATTGTTTGAGGATAACAATGGATAACATGTTTCATAGATGCCTTGATCAATACAACATGATACAACTCTTGATGTCAACTTGATCATGGAAAAATGGATTGGTTTTTCACAGCTTCACCACCTGGGACCTAGTTCCCCACAAAGGGACGATTGAACATATTGAACAGAAAAGCAACGCAAGCTCTTCACTGTCAAGCTCGTCTCGTATGTCATTTCACACTTGTGTATACTTCTATAATCTTCTACAGAATACAATTTCTTCAAATTGGATACCGCTTTGGAGCCTGACTTTCGGATCCTTTCAATGCCTTGACTTTCGGCTGAAGCGGTCAACTTCGGGCAAGCCCAGGTTGGGATGCTAGGGACCATCCATGAGATGGGATGAGAAGTCACAAGAACCAACAACTGGGGGTTTCCTAAAATGGGGGTACCCAAAAATGGATGGTTTATAATGGAAAATCCTATTAAAATGGATGATATAGGGGTACCCCTATTTTGGGAAACCCCCAACTTGCAACCAATAGCCAATTTTACAGCTAATCTCCCAGATGATATTGAAACAAAACTCAGGAATTGATACTGAATCTCCCCAGCTATCTTGATATTTCTAGCACATTTTGCAGCTTTAAAAAACACCATAATGCACCAATGGTTCATGGATGTTCATGGCCCCCATGGCGCCAAGTGTCAAGGAGGCATAGCCACAGGCCATGGCAACAGGATGCGCTTGGAAGGTGGAACCCCAACCGGTGGCCTTGTCTTTGAAGAAATCCTTCAGTGGTTGACCTCAGAGTTTGGTCCACTCAAGAAAACTAATAAAAAATTCAAGATGTGTTTTTTTTGTTTTTCTTGTGGTTTTGAATATATCGATACATGGAAGGCAGATCATTTGATGATTTTCATGTCCACGTTGTGGATTTCTTTGAAATCTTCTGATTTCCGGGATATCCTGAGGAGTCCTGAGATCTAAGACTTTGCAGCAAAACGTACATATGCAGTCGAGCCGCGCACACCCACCATGGACAAAGGCTGCCAGCTGCCTGTCATGGTTGTGGATCGGAAACCCTGGTGCTCTGGTGAACACGAAAATAGCTTGGATAAATGGATGTTTATCCACAAAATAAAGATTCTTTTTTAGGTATTGATCGATGGCCACACAAAGAATTGTTCGTTGTTTAAGCTCTTTTGGGAGAATTGGCCAGAATGTAATATCTGTGCAATTCATGGGCTTCCACTTTGAGAGTGACTTGTGAAGCACATCAAACCTCCTAGAGACAGAGACAAACAGTTCAGCATGCGACCGATTCTTTAGAGGCGCAAACCTGAAACACAATTGCACAAAAGTATGCTGACTCTGCTTTTAGCAATTTTTAGAGTTAGCATGTCTGCCCCTCAAGAATGATTTGGCGAGAATTTGTCATATGAGCTGGAGAATCCATTTTTACTAGGGTTATATAGAGCGGCTGCCTTCACTTCCATTAGAATGGCAAAAGGCAGAAACAAATCCAAATTGCAAACCCTGAGCTGTAATATCCATGTTTTGTTTCGACGGCAACACTTTGTTCTGTTCACCGGCACTGCTGTCCTACTTGGCTCATACGTTTTCACTGGTCAGATGCCATCTTGCTGCTCAACTTCCATTTTTTGAAGAAGACCTTGAAGCCAGTACTCTTAACGCCCTGGCCATGCACCATGCTTTTCATTCCTCGTAGACATCAATGCTTCCCCACGTCTTCATGGGTGTAGCCAGATTGACAAGAACAACACCACTATTTATGGTATGCATGATCACATGGACTCCGAAATATCGTCGGACACATGTGTGCACCATGATATGAATGCTGAAATTACGGCATTTTGCCCAGTTTTACGTCACTAAAGACAGACTCAAATTATAAATCGACGAGTACCCGGAATACCCATTTTACATCATTCTTAGGCTTCAAATCGATTCCCGGCACCTGTATATCACGCCCTCTATCTTTTAGATACTGCTCGTCTCAGTGACTTGACTCATCGGTGCAGGAAGCTGCCCCCAAGTTGTAAGTAAGATAATTTTCTATATACATTATATACATATATATATATATACACATGCTATGATACAATATATATATATATATACATGCAAATCTGATAATACAATTCATATGTAGAACATATACATTGCATATATAAATATATTTTCCGTACATGTACATATATATATATATATATAACCCAATTCTATAATGTATTATGAAATACAAGTTATGATGTATATGTAATCCATATATTTAATTCATGTATACATATACATATATATATATTATACAAAGTATATAATAAATATAATGGAATGTCAGATTTATATAATATACAGCATGTCGTATATTATGTATAATATATATATATATGCATCCACGTGTATTTTTCTATGACAAGGCTCCGTTAGGGATTTCCAGTTCATGGATTACGTGGAGTATCATCCACTCAGCTGGGACCCTGATCTTCGCCCATCCCAAGAGGAAAGTGGATCTACGTTACTTGGAGGGTAACTCCAAAATCATTTCAATACTCCCTAAAGATGAACATGTGTATATATATATATATATTTATAATATTTAAATATATGTGTATGTATAATTTAAATGTGTATATATATATATATATTATATAGTATGTAGGTATCTATTTATGGATAGTAAGTGTTCTAGTCCACGTTCTTTAGGACGTACTCAACGGATACACCAATACATCCCCCACCTGTCAAGCCCTTGGCGCTGGTGACGATGTCAGGAATCACGCCTGGCAGCAACATGGGAGATGGAGATCACAAGGTGGTGCCCTATGGTGATTTAATGGTGATTTAATGGTGAAAATTGCTAATTTTGGATGATTTTCCCACTAAAACCTCCATTTATAGGGGATTTTCCATGGCTATGTTAAATAACCAGAGGGTAGTATTATCATTGGATTGGTTAATGGGAAAATTTACAGGAAACCATGGATTTTCCCATCAAATATAGGGGTTTCCGGTTAAAATTGTCCCTAAAACCAATCTAGTGAATTAAATAATCCGTATTTCATCCACTATGTGAGCCAAACCGTTTGCTGATTTCTGATCCAACCAAGTGGTGGGTTTTGCATTGTTTAACCCTTAAATATATGTATATACATATATATGTCACGCAAATAAGTAAATATATATATATAGTCATTCCATGTAATTTGAATCATATCATACAGCATGTTATTTTGTATTATTCCAATTATTGTAGCATGATATACATAATTGTTACATAATGGTAATTCATAGTAATTTCGATGAATGCACTTTGGGATGAGATCGATAGAGCGGATCTTCCTCCCAGAGTCCTTGTTTTTGCGTGCCTTCGAAGTGCTGGAAGGCAAACAAACGTCCAGTGCGACCGAAACCTGTCATCACCTCAAGCACATGTCTTTTGTCGAAGGGCTGAGATTTCTTCCTGGAAGTAGCCTCTGGTCGTTTAACGCTTTTCGAAATGGAAAATCACCATGTTTCATAGGTAAAGCATCATTTTAATCAGATGGTAATCTATAGGAATTCAACCAAGTTTCATGGGCATTTGATGGGGATTTCATGGGATATCAATGGGGATTCAGTGGGATACAACACCCAGATTAGTCAACTCTTAATCTATCATGTGGTTGGGGTTTCCTCTCGGTAGCTTCTTGGCTCCCCTGAAAATACCATAGCTCCGAACCGCGAACCGCTCCCAATGGACAGTTCATCTCTGGGAAATCTGGGAGAATCACGGCTTTTGATTGGAGGAATTATATGCAAATGTGTTGACTCAGTGGAGAGTGACCGAAAAAAGTAAAGATACAAACGCACGAGTAGTGGAACCGTTGGAACCATATCAAAAGCCTATGCCAAGTACCGAATCATACACTGTACCAATAGGAAATTCATACCACCTGCCCATGCACTAGGCTTCTATGAATCCTGCATCTCTTGCGTGGATTCAATCGCAGTACCATCATGCCTCCTCCATGTCCTTCAAGTGTCCAAAGTCTCATCCCAAATGTCCACCGTGCCTCATCACAGATCATGAGAATGCCATACTGATTGCAGAGCGAACGGATACCTGCGAACTCGTTCCCTTCCCTTGGAGATTTGGTCAACAAACATGCTTCTTTTCACATGAGTATGGGTGCCAATGTTGATGCCCACAAAATGGGATGGACACTGATAAAGAGTGAACAAACATCCTCCGATCGACCTCCAGTCACTTTAAATCCTGCAGGACTCGTAGTGAATGTGGTTGCAGTTAGTGGCTGGTCCACCAAAACCACATATATATATACACCTATATATCTTACATTAACAAGCATATGGTTGAGTTGAATAAACATCTTGTTAGTAGAAACATGACATCCTTGCCCAAACCAGCTTTTTCAAAACACACAGCTTCGCCAACACGCCATCATCTGGCTGAGATTCATACAACCAGCAGCCTCATTCGTATCCTCATTCGTACTCTAATCTGATCATGATCAATTCACCCAGCCGTTGATGGAATTGCCAAAACAGCTGGATTTTTTTGTCATTGCCAGATTTTGGTCTGTCTGAAAATGGGATACCCATAAAATGACCATTTAATAGGGAACATAATGGTTAGCCAATGGATTTAGAGGTACCCTATTTTCAGACAAACCCATTTGTTTTAGTGTAGGGTACAGTATACAGCAACCCCAAAGTAGATGTCGACAGGTGAAACCTTTGGAAGTCACCAATGATGAGTCTATCATCCATGACATCCTGGGGAAACACATGACATACCATGACATACCAAATAACACGCGATCCACAATTTACCCTCTGGTAAACTAACATAGCTATTGAAAATGGCCATTTATAGTGGATTTCCCATTCAAAAAATGGTGATTTTCCGTAGTTATCTTAGTTTACCAGAAGGTATAGCAACCATCACCAATGGTAGTTGTTTACGAAATTCTGTCTACTCCGCTTCTGAAACGATTCCAAATTTCAAAGCGCCCCTTCCTCTGGTTTTTCTCATTGGCACCACAGCCTCCGTCATCTGATATTATCAAGCATGGCAAGCTGGAAAATCCCATACAAGGTGAGACCCCCCAAAAGTTATAATTTTGTTTATAAACCCGATGAATACTAGTTCGTTAATCTACCATAAACCATGCTTAGCCTAGTTATTTACGTCAACTTAGCTATCAAAAAATAAAACACGGGCACCCACCTTGCATAGATGGCCCGCCTTGTCTGATTCCCAAAACGAAAACCTGGCCTTCCATGAAACCCACGGCTGGAATGAGAACTCCCGCAGACCCAGGGATGCTCTCCACCATGATGGCAGCGATGGTGGAGGGACCTGTGTCTGTCAAAGGGCCAACAACTCCATCCGAAATGTGGGACCTGTGGAATCACCCAGTTCTATGTTCCAGAAGTGTCCAGAAGTGGGTTTTCGAAATTTGCTGGGGTGAGAAAACCATAGAAAGCCCTACTTTCCTTGGTTTCCTGCAGCATCCAGTGACATGACAGTCATGGACAGTCCACATCGTCCCCAGCAATGATGATACATCTTTCCAATAAGAGTATTCAATCAGATATTAGACTCATAGAGTTATGATGAGATGGAACTGAATCATTGAGGACCTGTTTCCAAATATTGTTTCCACATGATTGGAACAGGTTCCCCTTCGGTGCAGGGCCTTCGGCCACAATCTGTTCCTCCAAACAGGAAAGAGCCATTTCGCAGGCCTTCTCGTCCTGGACGATGTCACCAAGCCAAAGGGAATGGTCCTACATCACCCCATCAGGTCTCAAATCCAAATCACATGTAAGTAGATTTCGTTGCATTTGGGTCTAGTCTCACAATGTTTGGGTCCTTTGCGTGTCCGTTCTTCTTGTGGCAAGTGAAATATAATCATCGGATTGGTTTGGCAATCTAGGGTGTTGGGATATCTTGGATAGATTTGGGCTAGAAATTATGTTGATATTCAACATATGGCACCTTGGTGTCTTATCCAAAGGCATCCAAAGTCTATACCAATTGAATATTGTTGTTTTCATGGAAATCTAGGTCAGATTTAAAAAAAATTGACCCTGTCTAGAATTTGCATGACATTGCCATCTGGGATTTAGTTTGCGCAATGCAATCAGACATTCTGCAATTGGCAATACGTTCTTCGAAAGTTCTGGAGTGTCCATCGGGGAGCCAGGTGGTGTAAATGGTTTTGAGCCGACTATCTGGGCGGATCTGTTAGAGGTACTTCGCGATTTTGCGAGATAATTTGCGTATAGAATGGTTTGAAATAATTTGGGTCATGGATCTGGTATGTTCAAATTCTCAAAAGACAATCTGCCAATCAGCCAGCAAATTGATTGAGACAATCTGGGTCGTGGATTTTGATGGGAATTTGGCAAGCTCAAAATTTTCTTGACAAATCCTAGCCGCAGAGTATCCCGCAGATTATCCCCAAGGGTGACCTTTTGGTCCAAAAGGTCGTCCCTCGGGATATTCTGCGCCTTGTTTTCAACAAATCCTGGCCGCAGAGTATCCCGCAGATTATCCCCAAGGGTGACCTTTTGGTCCAAAAGGTCGTCCTTTGAGCAAAGCCATTTCAAACACAAAATCCATGACGCAGATTGTCTTTGCAAACGGTCTGAAGGGTGATGCTTTGGTCCAAAACATCGTCCCCGCAGAATATTGAAAAGGTCGTCCCTGCAGAATACAAAAAGGTGGCTCCCTCAGAATATCAAAAAGTCGCCGTCCTCACACAAGTTCAAAAATATCAAGAATGATCAAGAACGTCGACATTTCAAGAACTGGTGATATTAGGGGAAGTACACGGAAGCATGGGGCAATGTAGAGCGAACTGTTGCAACTTTTGTTCCGGGTCGGCAAGGTGGCTTTTTCGAATTTGCTGCAAGAAATTCTTAACCTCGTTGCGCTTCATGTTTTTTTTGCACAGGTAAATGTTTGAAAAAAATAATGCTAAGCTTCCACCACATTTCAAACCACAAAGGCCTTTGCCGGAGGACGAGAATAATTTGTTAGTACTTCGGCGCGATCCTAATATTATAGCTTTGCAACATGAGGCATGTTGGATCTGTTACGTACAAGCACACCAGCAAAAACCAACATGCCTAGGACCCAAACATTGTGAGATCAGGCCCAAATGCAACGGAATCTACTTATGTTCTATGATACAATGTGGGGCCCTTCAGATAGGCTTTATTTCACGAGCTTGAGTATGGTTTAGGATAGATATGTGATATAAGATGGTGTTTCCGATTTGCAAACCAACTAATGACTGGGGGGGGCTTACACACACACACACACTAGATGGAGTAAATTAGTATATACATACATATAATATGTATATATATATATATGTGTAGTGTGTGTGTGTGTAAGTCGTACAGCAATATACAGTATATATCAATAGACCAAGTGGAAAATCATATGTTTCCACCGGAAAATGATCTAATTCCTATCGTTCGAAGATTGTTTGGGTCTCAGATGATCCCCCATGACCCGCCCCAGCTTAGCTTGAGCCAAGCATCAGTGTCGCCCCAGCGAAAAAAATGTGGCTCCGGATTGAACCTTGGATTATCCCCTGGACTCGCGGCCAGGGAAATCTCACCTTGAGTCCAGGTGTGAGTAATTCATCCTGACATGTCATGACCATACAGTAATTCACACAAATACACTGCAAAAGAATAGCTGGATATTGCAAAAAAAACATTCGAATTACACATATCAAGTCACACAAGATGTTTTTCCTCACCCGCAAATCTCATGTAACCGTACCAAAAAGTTTGCAAATGATGTTCAAAGTCATAGTCCGAGGAGTTGCCATCAGCCAACTATTGGGCTTATCTCCATCAACTCTTCAAAAGTGATCCATAATAAAAAAACACAGCGATGAGTCATTTAGCAACTCAACATCACTGATCTTAGAAAGCCAGCGAACTTGTTTTTATGGCTTACTAGTCCCCTTGCTGTTTACCCTGTTTTGGACCCATTTTTTCCTGATCAAGTGGTTTGTTACAATAATTCCGTAATTCCTATATACGTAAATCCGGCTCATGGCAAACAAATTAGGAAGACGTCGGAAATTCCCCATCAACACGGACTAAATCCCAAACCAAGAAGCTAAAAATCCCATCTGTTGCGGTAAATTCCCTTTTCTTCGGCGGCCAAAGGGGGTTGAATTCATATCTTGGATGGAATACAGAATACATTCCTCCATGATTATATGGAGGTTTCCCTGAAATGGGGTACCCCAAATCATCCAACACCATTTTAGCATTGAAACCCATCGTGACTTGGGCATCTCCCATTTTATTTTAAGAACCCTCCATACACACACACACACATTTCGATTGCTTAAGTCCTCCAGTTGCTGCTTGACTTGATTGTTGGTAATTAAATGCACGATCTTTGATTAGTGAGATCCCCGTCAACATCCGTATTTGGGGCATTTTATCCATGTGTTTTGCACATGTCGAACTGCTCAGTTCCAATTCTCGACTTGTATCCCAATTTCAACTGGCTAAATGTTGAATCCCTGTAGATATCTGTAGATAAACAAAAGAACAAAACGAATGTCAGTACATTACATCATCCCCAATTTCACCATTCTGATGGCTGGGATTTCGACCATCAACTTTAATATTTGCTGGTTTATGACATTGCTAACATTACCCTCTGGTAAGCTAACATAACTATATGGAACATCACCATTTTGAATGGGAAAAACCACTATAAATGGCCATTTTCAATAGCAAACTGTTAGTTTGCCACAGGGTACCAACCACCTTATGCGTTGTCAAATCACCCAGCTCTCCACATCCACTGCCGCCAGGCGTCATCTTCACGAAACCGGTGGCGGAGTCTTGCGCGAAGCGGCGCCGGAAGTCTCCAGTGGCACCAAGGGGCGCCAAGGTGCCACCGTGGTAGCTGCGGTATTGGTTGAAGATCTTGGTCTTGCCTGGGGAGTGACTTACTGGTGCTGAACGTAGGGAATGGGGGTTGCTGGGATGATAAACTGAAAATGATTATTATAGGTCATTAACCCCCATTCCCTACTAAGCACCAGTAAGAAGATGGATTTCGGGATGTGTGGATCTTGGGTGAATCTTGGAGGTGCTGATTCTGGGCCCCGAAAAAAGATCATCAAACCAACATATATTCAGGGTGTGCCCCGTTGGGAAGATCGAAAATCACCTGAAGCAAATCTGGGGGATGCATTTTTGCGTTTGGGCCAGACCTTTTTTGTCATTGATTTGGAGATTTTGGATCTTTGGTTGAAGATCTCCATCTTACCTGAGTATTGAGTGAAAGTTGATCAGCTTCACACAAGGCAGGAGAACCGAGGATTGTGCGGACGATGACGGACGATGTGTGTTTTTGTTGTTGTTGCCTTCCCGGTGAACCCACAGTTGGGAAGCCACCATCTTTTCAAACTCAAATGAGGGACCCGGGATGGCCCGGGTAATGTATGGTAATGTTGGGTCGGGCTACGCCAAAGTGCAGATCGGCTGTTACAACAAAGATGTTTGAATTGGGCGACATCCTGCAGATTCTTTGGGGGCGTAGAATCATGGTGTTGTCTGATCATAGGACCATTATTGTCTATGAATACTACTAGTCCCGAGCAAACCGTGATGTTTAGCAGTTGGCTTAACACCACCTACAGCAATCTTGGTAGAAACAAATGCAACACATGGGGGTTTCCTAAAATGGAGGTACCCAAAAATGGATGGTTTATAATGGAAAATCCTATTAAAATGGATGATTTAGGGGTACCCCTATTTTAGGAAACAACCTTAGCTGCCCTCACTACGCTACGCTTCCCCATGCAATCGCCTGTGTAGAGTCGTGCGAGGCGTATGGCGCAGTCGTTGGCTTCGCCACCGCTGGAGGGGAAGAGGAAACCTCAGGTGCCAAGGCACTTCCCTGTGGAAAACATTTCATAGGCATCTAATCAAAAGTTAATATTGGAATGAAATCCGAATACATCTGACTTATACATGATGAAGAATCGGCAGTGACAGTAACGTCACTTTATCCGGCATCCGTTGCTGTTGTTGGTGAAATCTCCGGTGAAGAAATTCGTGATTTGTTGGCATCATCCATATTTATCTTGATGTCTATCCGAGTATATCCCAACAAATGGACCATCAGCGATGAGTCATTGTCGTTTGAACAGTATTGATGGTTATTTCCTGGTAGCAATTGGGGGTGCAATATATCACATTGTCTTCACCACAGTTTTGAAGCTAAACGCCAGGATATGTATCTCGTGTGTATGTATATACTGTAGGTCCTTTCATGTTTTTTCCTTCAAGCCCAAGTCATCCACTTGTTGACTTATTGCGTATTTCCCTAGATCTACCCCAAAACTCACCCATTCATGAAGGAAAGGAACAACAAATATAAACATATACATACCATACCTGGATAGTAATCTAAGCCTGCGAGCTGCACAGGACGCGTTAGAGGTATGATCTACAACTTGGGAATTGTAAATTGCCAGGTTAGATTGCCAGAGGGTAATATTAAAAGAACGCTTATCCCCATCATTTCTTGGAGATAAAGCCAAGCCCCATTCACATATTTTCACCAACAGTAAAGTACATCATCATGTACGAGACCACTGGTTACCTATTGCCTTCTAGCACCATATTTTTCATGTTGTTGATTATAGCCCTATTGGCATGATATCCCGATTAATCTCCTCCACTATACATAGACATAGTCATCCCGGAGTATACAGAATATGGCTATATCAAAAGAACACAAGTCCAACATGATGAATAAGTTTGAAATGTCCGATTCTATCTACTTCAAGAATTTTGTAGCATATTATATCATATATCTGGATATTCCAAAACTGGGTCAACAAACCAGAGTTACAAGCCTCCTGTACCATGTATATATCATATACAATCATCCCCATAACCACCATTAAGCATCATCAACCATCATTGACCATAATAAATGGTGTTTTTTTTTTTTTTATCTGGGGAATATATATATATATATATCATGTAGATATCATACCCTAAAACTAATGTAGATATATCAACTATATACATCTATAATCATCTATATACTGTACAATGTATAAATCATAGGGTAGATATCAATTACCATCGTCCCCAATGGCTTGCGCCCAGGCACCATTGAGATCGCCCGGTGCCAGCTCTGCCAGGAGCGCTGAAAGCTTGGCACGCACGGGGACCAGGCCTGGGAGGTGAAGAATCAGTGGGGATCCACCAAGCACTCCATATATTTATATATAGAACGATGTAGAAGTATATATGTATATGTGTATGTATATGTATATATATATATATCACATCTATCAATGTATATATATATATATATGTATATATGTATATGTATATGTATATGTATATGAATCTATCTATCGATCTATCTACCTATCTATCTGCCTATCTATCTACCTATCTATTTATCCATGTATCTATCTATCGATCTATCTATCTATATCACGGATCTTTGAAAATAGGGGATCCCCAAAAGTACAGATATATAGATCTAGCTATATAGATGTAGATAGGTATATAGATAATGATTACATTGTAGATAGAGATAGAGTAACACCCAAAAAGACAGAAACGTAAATTTATAGGAATCAATGTTGTTTTTCTTTTTTGAGGGTTGCTCGATTTATATGGAGTAAAATGTGAATCAATGGGATATAACGACTAATATAATGGGGATTGACTGAAAACAGCGGGGGAAAACACAGAAAATTCAATGGTAATATCATGAGAATATGATGGGAATAAAACGGGAACACAATGGGAATATCATGGCTATAAGGAAAGATAACTGGATACGTAACCAATAATGTGAGGCGAGATCTTCCTGGCATTCACTATTTTTATTTTGAACTTATCTATATATTAGGTTTTAATTCAGCGGCATTTATTGTCGGTGGGATCTACATTTTACTATGGTTGGTAATATGGAATATGCTGATACAAGGTGGGGACCCCTAGTTTTAAGTTAGTTTGTAAACCCCCTCAAATATACTTATATCTACCACAAACCATAGTTAAGCAGGTTGTAAGTCAACTTAGTTATCTTGGGGACCCCACCTTGTAGGTATGTTTTTTCCCTAGCGGTAGTGATGATGACGCTTCCCTTGGGGGGGCATCTCTGAAGGATCAGAGAGGACCCGTCAAGTTTTCCAGTGAGATACCCTCTGGCAATCCAACGGTTTGCTATGGAAAGTCACCATTTTTAATGAGTACATCATCTATAAAAGGGCCATGTTCCATAGTCAAGTTAGATTACCAAATGGTAAATGATAGTATTAGTGCAAAGAACGGACAAAAACTGAAGGACAATGAGCAGATTGTGAGATGCACTTAAAAAATAAAGAGAATATATATATATATATAGAGACAAAACATACGAACTGATTTGGGATCGCAATCTGAAATCTAGAGACAAATACATCAACAAGGATCGCCATACCATTGTGAGGGTTGTTGGTCGGCGCTATTTAGGCAAAGCATATCGCAACATTTGAAACCAGCAGCCACTTGCTCCGTATGGTTACATTCAAAAGAACCTGGTCTCCAAGCATTCAAACAAGTTGATCTTAGGAACTCGACATTTTACATCCTATCCATCTCGAATATATATCTCGAATATTCACCAAAACTAGTTACAACAGATGTGTTTTGTAGTTAAAAGCGATTCTGACATGTTCTGAACAGAAAAGAAAATTGTTTTGTGATTTGGGACCGTTGTAACCGATCTATCGGTCGATCCATCCATGCAGCATCCCTCCATTCATACACAATAAGGAATTCTGCAAGATGAGTTCCAAGAAATACCAATGTGTTAGATCCTACCATGGTTGCATGAAGTGGGCCAAAAACAGATACAATGTGGGGCATTCCCAATATGTTTTGTTGGCTTAGAAAACCATCTGTATAATGTATAACTATAGATCTATACCATAAACCATAGCTACCTTAGCTTAGGCAGTGTGGAGCCCATTGGCAAATCAAGGGGCCGATTCCACCATAGACGAAAGGTGTTTTTCCCATCTGCTCGAGCATCGCCTCTTTCACCTGGGAGGCCCCCCTTGAGTTTGATGGGAAGATTGTGATGATCAAAAAGATGAGGGACAATAATGATTTAACCAAGACATATAAGACAACCATTGGGATTTACAACTGGTGAAAGGTTTCGAAGTTAGTTGATATCACGGAGTTACATCATGAATTTAAAAACATATGATAGATAAATCATGATATTACATGAATCTAGTTGGATGGGTGAATATAAACCAACAACCATGACTGGGGGACCCACATTGTAGAGGTTCCTGCTCCAAAACAACAGCTTCTGGCATGACTGATGAACTCATGGATTTGCTGGGAAGCCAGGGGAAAAAATATAATCCCAGTTCTAAGGAGTATGAATTATTAACCTCTTGCTAACCCCATCACCCTAAGATTGACATGTACGAGTACATTTTCAATCTTGGACACCCTTCAGCTTTTGCAAAGTTGGTTTGCACAAGTCCTCATTTATAGTCAACACATGTTACTACTCCACGATGAAATGTTTACCGAATATATGTAAACAAATAGATACATATATACACTGGGATTGTCTGTGATTACGCAAATGATCATCCATGTCAAAAGAAAGTCAGGGGTATACCTCCTTTGCAATCAAATCGATATTATGCTGGCTACAAATTATATCATATCCCAGACACGTAAGAATGTTGCAAACAATGTTTTACATGCCAACCTTCTTCTGGCGATTCTATTCATAAACCTATTTCCACCAAGAATTTAGGACAATTTCTGGCTTGGAATTCACCAGCAAATATCATACGTCAAGCCGGTGAGTTGGTTACATCCCATAGATTCCATAAACGATCACCATTATAATCCCATCCCCCTAATGATAAACACCCCCTTAGAAACCATGGTTTAGTAGGGAATTTCCACATCATTGAGACCATTTAGGGGGTGTTTAGTATTAGGGGGATGGGAGTAGTTGGATGATGTTGGATGTGTATATATATATATATTATACACATATACCCCTCTGGTTATTTAACATAGCCATGGAAAATCCCCTATAAATGGAAGTTTCAATGGGAAAATCATCCAGAATTAGCCATTTTAAATGGCTATGTTACATAACCAGAGGGTATATATATATATATATCCAGCATCTTTGTTATTTCATGTATGCAAAAATCCACCCCCTTGGACTCGCCAAGCCCTGGTACCCGCCAGTGAACCCTAAACTAGCTGGTAAATGGATCTTCATCCCGCCCAAAGATGGGAATAATGTGGGTAAAACAACAATAAATCCACCCATTTGGGAAGGGTTTATACTATATACCACCTAGCCATGGCGAAATTGGGGATGGTTTATCAGTTTATATAAGTTTATCAAAGTTTTACAAACATGAATAGGGTTTTGATCCATCCAATATGATGTTCATACTACACTTCCCTGCATAATTTGTACGCCCAGCAGCAGACTCCGGAACGCTGTGGCCCAAATTCACGCAAACCGCTTCAGAGGTCCAGTCCAGGTATTTCTTCCCGTTGCTGTCGTAGACATAAACACCCTGGAGCAGCTTGAATGTCCGTGGGTTGATCAACACTGGTTGGTTAGAGTTTGACCCACAGCCAAATTAGGACGGTCACCTCAAAAAAGTGACACAAAGTGATGGCTATCAAATTCGTACCCGCTAATTGAACATATTGAACAAACCACAGGGTTATTAATCTGGGGTTTACAGTAGTTTATTTAAAAAATCTGAATCATACAATCCCTGAACATGTCTTAGCGTTTCCCTCAGCCTCAGGGATGGGGTACACATGATATCCTTACATCTCACTAAAGTTTATTCATTTCACATATTTGTTCACGACATGCTTTCAAGAAAGTCATGGAGACTTTCACATGTATGAACGGGCTTCCCTTTTTCGGTTCCAAAATCAACAAGATGCAAGGATTGGCCAACAAACAGATGTCGTGGAAGGAACGCTATGAAAATGGCCAGCAAAACAGGGTTGCACCAATTTAATAAGAGGGGAACTTAAGTGATTTGTGTATATTTGTGTCAGAAGGTCACTCTTGTAAAAAGGGTCCTTCCGTCCTTCCCGTCAATTGCGAACGCAACGGATGTAGCATTATGATCAATATCTCCACGTATTCACTTGCTATGCGTGAATAATGAGCCCATTTGGATAAAGATTCAACAAAAAAAACATGTTCCATCAATTCATTATATCATCCCATTGTCATAGTCCATTGCAAGTGATCATTTACCCGTCCACCAGCTAAATCTAGGCACCGCCAAATAATTACTGGGTTGGAAAACAAGTCTTTCCTCTACGTCTTGTGGGCGGTGCTCACGGTCAAATGTTGGTTGGGGGGATAATACATCCCTATGCCATCCTATGCCTAGAGGTAAAATCCCAGGCATTGCTGGTTAACTTCCATGAATAAGCACTATATAAGCATATCGAATAACCATCCACCTCGAAGCCATTGACAATAACCATAGTCCATTGCAAAATTGATCAAATATAATCCCAAATAAGCAATCATCTCTAAGAACCATCCACTTCGCAACCAATAACCCTATGCCTATAATAATCATTCCTAAGCATTTCTCACCATTACAATCAACAACCGCTCATTGCCATCCAAATTTGCACCTCGGCTCGCTCCAGGATGGGCAAAGAACTGACAGAACTCGATGGAGACCTGGACCATTTCTGACAGAACTCCCCGGTAGCAGCGGGCTTTTCAGGCAAGGTGGGGCCCCCTAGAGAGCAAAGCTGACTTAGTTCACTTGGCTAGCTGGGGTTGCTAGGGGATATATATATATAATTATATATATATATATACATAACTAAAGCTCATGGGGATCTAAATCAACTTGTAATTTGGGGTCTCACGTTGCACTATAGAAATAAGCCTTATCTAATTGAGGATATTCCAGATACAGTCCTGGCTTGTTTCATATTTGCTTGTTACATATTGGTACCATGTATTTCCCACTTAGGAGTCCTTGGTACGGCACCCCGCCGTGAACATGCAATGCGGTTGGCTGCAATGTGAAGTTCAATCTGTGCAAATGTGAGCCAATGCAAAGAATGGAACAATAATGAACAATAGCTTGACTGAAATCATAAGCTAACTGCGGGCATGGCGAAACAGCAAACACCAGCAACATGGGAAATTAGGACAATTTAGGATCAATTAGGGTCATTCACGAGGGTACCAAAGTTTTGCCCCTTCGCAATTTTGTCAAAATTTCAAATATTTCGTTGGACAAATCCAACGAGCGACCAGGTGAGCATCGCATGGTCCACGGCAGCTTTTCTCACATCTTCGGCCGACCTTGGAGCACACCCGAAGAGCCGAAGTCTTTGGAGAAATTTGTTTGAAGCTTCAAACATCAGTGGATTGCTTTTGTAAGGAAAATCCCAACCCGAAAAAAAGGTGTGTTTTTGATGTTTGTTGGCATCATTTTTGAGAGGCTTCCTGTACCTGTTTTGTGGGAAGAGCCTAACCCGAAAAAATGTGTTTTTTTTATGTTTGTTGGCATCATTTTTGAGAGGCTTCCTGTACCTGTTTTGTGGGAAGAGCCTAACCCGAAAACATGTGTTTTTTTTTGATGTTTTTTGGCATCATTTTTGAGAGGCTTCCTGTACCTGTTTTGTGAGGAAGATCCTAAACCCAAAAAATGTGTTTTTTGATGTTTTTTGGCATCATTTTTGAGAGGCTTCCTGTACCTGTTCCCTTTAACCAATTCTGGCAAAACTGACATCTTCAGAAAGTCTTGGCCGAAACTAATGCCAACACCGACACCATATGACGGGTTTGTCTGAAAATATGGTTCCCGTAATCCACTGGTTAATCAATAATCACGATTTTCCCTATTGAAATCTCAGAACTTGGAGGCTGAAACATCTGGTTTGGAAGGGCCGGAGTTTATGGCCTATGGCGTGTCGCAGCCTAAGCTCTGCTGTAGCTATCAAAATATCCGACTGAAACATAGTAGCAATGTGACCAATGTATACCAAAGCGTCATTCCATCGACTTCTCACTTGTCAGAATTCGACATCTAAGATGTCTTCGATACAGCTATACAGCTTCACCCACAAAACTGGTCCGATCCGGTTCATCATTCAACTTTGCCTGCTTTTGTCGGAAACCGGAGAGCTGTGGGACTAAATGTTCGAATATAAAAAGTCCAGACAGGATGTTGGATTTGGAAGGTTGGCTTCTAAGCATCTGGAACATTCTGTTGCATTCGCAAAGAAACTACCCTCAAACTAGTGGTCTCATTTGTTGATGAATGTCGACTCCAGCAGTGAAACGCTGAGGAACCAGGAGGATTGCCAATGTCTTTGGCTTGGCTGGCCGCAGCTGTTGTCCTTCAAAACTGAGCTTCACGGAAGAAAAGCATCGAACCATGGATTCAAATCGGTGATTGAACCAAAAGGACTTGATGACATTTGGGATGCAATTGGGATATGATGGGGACAGAATATAGTGGAAAAGTGGGATGGAATATAAGCAACAATCTAATATTTGGGTGTGGCGGTAACTGAAGATGGGGGATTGACCCCAAGCTGTGGCCATGGTAATATGGGGCCAATTATGAGTAATTAATAAGTGGTTTGTTCCCCATTTTTTTCAGACAAACCCAAGTGCAACGGACCCCCAACAAACCCACAAATCAATCAGTTTTGGTAGTGGAAAAAAAAAGCATACTACTGATTTCCAGTCCGCAAATGCAACAATGTTCCAAACCTGCCAAAAGTCGGATAAAACACAAATTTGAAACCTCAAACTGCAATACATAACATCCCCTTCTTGGCGACTATCTTTCAGGTATATGAAAACACATATACAACATGAAACAAACCAACCTTACACTGCAAGCACCCCTGAAAACTGACAAAAGGAACCCAACAAACACTGCAAAACAATCTGATTATTATATGAGTGGTAACCGCTGTGTGTATGAACAACCTCCATTTAGACTGCCATGTTATGTTCCTTTGAAGCACTTCCTGGAAAAACTTGCTAAAACATGGGGCACCTATGGACCAATGGGACCTAAATTTTGGGACATTTAATTAGCCATACATAGCCATACAGTATGGGCCAGTTGCTCTTCATTAGTGCATGATGTCCTGAATTTTGTCGGATGTAGGCCTCCAGGAAGGGGGCCCCTGGTCATGAGTTGGTCTATTATGTTTCCCCGCATAAACTCCAATTAGCCTCCAGTTATAAACCAACTTACCTATCTAGCGGGCCCTAGACACAAGGACACTCTCCTCGTTTGGAAGCACCCTCTTCCGGGGGGGTTCCTGGCACCCCGGCAATTCACAAGGTCACCCAGAATGGCAAATGCGAGTTGCTGCGTGCCCTCCGACAATCTACCCTCCAGAATTCATGTAAAAAACAAAGGAATTCTGTGGGTTTGGTGTTCTAAATTCACAGTGGTTTTTCATGGTTTTTCCATATCTATGTGAGTTTACTGGAGAGAGACTTGGCTGGCCAACTGTGAACATTTGTAGACAACGTTCCTCTATTTTGCCAGAAACAATATTTCCGTTTCACAGCTTAGGTCGCTATAGAGTTGAGCACGTGGAGAACATTTCAGATATGCCATTTTCATATCCATTGAACCAGGTGACATCTTTTAGCTGGACCACATGAGATTGTCTCAAAACAGGGCACCCTAGAATCCCAGTGTTGATCAGCTTGTTCTTGAGTAGAACGTTATGTTTGGTATATTTTGAGATGAAACAATTCGTTTGGAATACACTCCTGTTATCAAACATATGGTTTGCTGGAAAATCGCCGATTTATAGATGAATTTCCCCAGCTAGAAACCTCCATTGATTGCCAAAGGATAAAACCATCCAAGGTATGACACGGCATCATCCGCGCATAGATTATCCCGTTATTCTAATTTGGAGAGTTGGTCTAATCAAATATGTTTCTCAATCGAATCTATAATCCAACTTTGGTTGTACGGTAAGCTAGTCTTTTCCTTTACAGATTGATAAAACTGCTGGTATGTCAAAAATACATCGATAGATCCTACATGATCCTACACCCACCTGCTTGAAGCGTGCATTCACGTTGGGATAGCCAGCGACGCCTTCCGTGCGTGACCTCAAAAAATACACAAACGTGTGCAGTGGCATGCAAGTGTATACGTGTTCTACAGTATACATATTCCATACAATTGTAAATGTATTATAATGTATTATAACAAAAAAACATTATTTATGCAGGTTCACTATGTATGTTGCATACATATATCAATATACGTGTGTATATGTATACACATAATCAAAAAAAAACATGTGTAAATTTATATAAATATATATATATATATGTATATTTGTATATGATTATATGTGTATTTAAAACAAAAAAAAGTGTGTATATATATATATATAGAATTATATAGATCTTTGCATATGGGACATATTTGGTCCAAACACCCCTGGTCCAACATCTCTAGGCTCTCCGACAATTCCCGATAGCTGGTTGCATGTCTCACCCGCCGCGCGGCGACACCACGGACACCGCGGACAGCACAAAGGGACGTCATGGCGACAAAGCGAAGACGCTTCTGGGTGGTACTTAGAGAGGGATAGTGGGATGGGAAGGTGATGGATGATGGGAACATGTTCAAAGATCTGGAAGCGACATGTTGACTATATGGCAATGGATGATGTGAAGTATGGGTCAGGGATGGTCAGGGCATGTTCCGAAGGCGAAATGTGAAGGTGACAAAAGAACATCGACAAAACATATTGTTTGTCATTGTTCTTCAAAATTTTGACTCTATTATCCCACCAATTAGTTTGCTGAAGACTGCCAAGATCTTTTTTGAAGTTTTCTGAAACTTGGTGATGGCCGTGATGCGCCAAGATATGTTCAGCTGAAGCCACGGTGGCAAATCTCGCTAGTCAGATACAGCCGGCCCACCATGTTGATATCTTTCTATGCGCCATATGCTTTCCATAAATCCAATTGTTCGCCTAGCAATACCAACAGAAACTGTGGATGAAAGAAATCCTGCACAAGTTGGTAATGGTAACTATGAAACACTGTAAACAATAGGATAAACTACCATGCCTCAAGCCATTCACCCCACCAACCAACAACCAGGTCCCCGGGTTTTCGGGTCCCCCGGGCGGCTGAGTTCAAGGTCAACACGTCCGCTTGGAGCGCCGCTTCTGGGATCGCCTCCACCGTGGTGCGATCCGAAATCTGCTGAACGAATATGGCGACCTGACAATTACGGTAAAAACCCAGACTTGATGGTTAAGAAATGTTAAGAACCTCATGTTCTCCTTTTTTCTCTGATAAGTTGGAGGAGTATCCCCAAAATTTCAGACAGACCCATGTTTGTTTTCGAGGCTAGTTTAGGTTGTTGAAGGTTGCCTGAACGGGGAGGAATCACCTGTGACATCAAGCTAAGTTCACTACCACGGGCCCCAGGCAAAACTGCACGGAGAAGTTTATCTGACCATGGGGTGTCCCCCAAAATCTGTCAGTGCGTCATGGGAAAAAATCAAAGGTTAGACAAACCCATGAGTTCCATGTACCTTACCGTACCTTTGGTAATTTAACATGCAAACTGGAAAATCACCATTTTGAATACGTAAATCATACCATAGCAAACTGTCAAATAGCTACAAGGTAGAAGTGTTTCTCTTCAAATCAGGACATGCCTATTGGGTCCGACTTGGGTGCCTCAAGACTTCTGAAAATGATCAATCATAATCATTCATAATCACTCCATTTGTATTTCGCTGGACTTTAATTTTGACCCTACCTAACATATCAATATATTAATGTGTGTTGCTGGAATCCCTCATGATTCATGATTCTATCCGTCTTTTTTTCTGGCAAAGCCTTGATAGGGCTTTCCATACGGGTATTGGGATTGATTGGATTCGAGAATCCCCAATAAATCACTTGGTAATGCTCTGGAACCATCAGCGGCCTCCAGCAAATGTAAGGCTTGAATCCAAGCAAAACCTGCCAGTGCCGCAGAGCCAAGGGTTAAAGGCAGCGATCCCAGACAAACAAGCTTCTACAGAAGCCATGGACAAATTCACCCGGGCAATTTCCCCATGTAAGGACCCTATAGCCTATTAGCCTATAAGTCTCACGTGTTCCCGGGAACTTGCTACCCATCTATAGAATACTATAGTCTCTTTTACAGTAACTAAGCCTTGCCATGAAAATCACCTCCGGGGGATTGAGCCAGGTTGAAGTATAAGAGGGGCACCGTTCAATGGTCGAATGCTCCCAAGAGTTGGCCAGACCTGTGGTCTGGCATGAAAAGTGGGTCTGGATAAAAACCTGTGAGGTGAAATACCATAATTGCCGGGATGAACATCCATAAATCTTAGGTATTTTGCTGTGAAAGGACGGGGATTCTAAGGCCTTTGACTCAGACCCATCTGTCAAAGGATTCATTCAACAGCCGAACCCCAAAAGTCAAATGGGCTCCTGGAAGAGCCAATGGGGGCTGCTGCTGTTGCAAAAACGAGGAATATAATGTAATATACCTAATATATGTTTGTTTGCAAACCACACAGGCCTTGGGGGAATGAAACATCGTGTCTTGCATTGTTTGTTTCATCCTCGTTTTCAATTACAGTAATAATTATAGGCTGTTAGTGGCCGTGGCTCACCATGGCTTCAGTGGTGGACCCATATCTTTGCAAGAGTCACACCCAAAAACACATAAAAAACATGATAGAATTCACACTGTTGGGGGTAAAAATAGCGGAAAATCATCTATTTCAGCACTAGCAATATGCTGGAATAGTGCTAGTTTGGTCTGAACTAGTGTCAATTAGTGTGAAGTAGTGCAAGTTGCTGTTTTCAAAAACGCCATCTTCCCACCAGGAAACCACCAGATCTTCTTCTGATTCTTTTGCAGCTTCATGATTAGTCATGATTTATCGTTTGAGAATGCTTTGGCAGAACAACATGCTTTTAGTTCTTCCAACCACACCTCATCGTGTCTGGACAACCAACACAGCCATTCTTGATTTCTCATTGGCACGGTGATAGATGAAGTTAAAGAATCGAGCAATTCTTTGGCTGACGCTGAGGAGCTGCTGCTTCCAAGCGCTCAACTTGCTTGCAGGTGCAGCTGCATCAGGTGCAGACCTTCCAGCATGCACAGCCTGGCTGCCAGAGCTTCGGTATCAAAAGCTCTCCGGGTTTCCCTGGTCCAAATCCACCACTTCCGCTGCCTCCTGTCTCAGCCTGTCTCAGCCTGTCTCATATCTTTCCGACTGGGGTAGTTCCGCTTCTGTGTGCTGCTTGTTCCACATTTCACGCTTAGTGCCTGGGAAAGAGGTCAGGCCTTTCTTTCATAGCCAAAGAAGTTGAAGATGTAGGTATGGCTCAAAATTATTAACCCTATAAGTGGTTGGTTTATATTAATTTACCTTTCCAGTACCATTTTTGGTACCATAATTTTGAGCCATAGCCATATAGTGTGTTTTCGAAACTTGACTTTCCCACGTCATTTGGATTTCAATTCTAGCTTGAACCAAAGGACAGCTGTCCGCTCTCTCAAGAAAAGGCGCTCCTTTGAAATCACGGACACACTACAATAATACACACTACAACGAACGCATATATGAAAAGTGCAGTTCCCTGGAGGCCACTATAGGAGTTGCTACCCAATATGCGGCCATTCCATACGGAAAATTGTGATGAACAACTATAAACTAACGGTTCATTTTTATTTCAATTCAATTTAACGAAACCTATATTTTCTAACAAACCCAGATTCTCATATCGTCTCTGTTTCTCTCATGCACGCTTGTTTCATTGAAAGAGTGAGGAATTCTCATGCACTTTGAAGAGCAACCATACCCCAAAGACATGACCAGTTGTGTTCCAAGTTCTCATGAAATAATCAAAAAGAAGAACTGTGTTGATATTTGTTAAGGATTTGAAGGCTGCCATATCCATTACATGATTCCCAATACATCTTACCAGTATCCAAACATATATATATATATATCCTCAGTTCTGAATATGCAAATCTATTCTGTTGTTGGGAAACTCTTAGTCGCTCCAACTGGCTCTTCATATAATGGAAACAACATGAAACAACTATGAAAACATAGATACTCATAGCTCCGAACCGCTCCCTCCTAACCGTCCTAACCACTGGATAATAGTCAATATTAGTCAATACAATGGATACTCTTGGACAGGATGAAAGTCCTCCAGTCGCCCGCCAGGGCTGCAGCCTCTGGTGCAAGCACTCGCCGCTGCGTTGAAGACTGAGGTCTCTTGCAACGCTCCTGTCTGATGTGCCCAGGCAAAAAATGGTGGGAATGGCGACGTTGTAATCCTGCCCCAAGAAAAAAACCCTTGGAATCCCTTGTTTTGCAGTGGATATATTCGGGGTCTGGGTCCCGAACAAGAAAATGTTGATGTTTCACAGGGGAAGACATTACCATATCCTCCTATACAACCTACCTATACCTGACCTGCCTAGCTAGGAAATCCTATCTGTGTTGCGCAAAGCGAGAAAAACACATCAGTAAATTGTGCTTTCCATTGCCGAGTTAGACTACTAGTACTACTAGAGGACAACTGGAGATCATTCTGGATGGTTGAGCCTCCCCCAACGACAGGACTGCCGATTTGGAATCATCCCGGGCGGTTTCTCCTCGAACCTGATATTAAACAGGGGGGGTCACATTAAACACCTGGAAGCAAGTGATATCCAATGGATTGATTCAATGGGAACTTTACAGGAAACCTCCATATTTCATAGGAAATCTTTGGTTTCCTCTAGATTTTTCCTTCGACCAATCCATTACGAAAAAAGTAGCCCCTAAAAAGATTCAAAAGGATAGAAACATAAATCATCCCCATTCTAGTAGGATTCTACTTTTCTATCTTTTCTGGAGTTGCTATATGCAATTTCACACGAGTGCATCTACAATGACCACCGGCCCTTCAAATCTGCCCTTACCTGTGAGTTGTCCATTATATATATATATATATATGTATATATATATATATATACATATATATATATATATTATATAGAGTACCCACCAAAACAAAATCGAAAAGTAATGTATCACTATCTTAGTTTAACTGTACCAACATTCAAACGTAAAATTACTAGTGTTGCTATTACTTTGTACTAAGATGTACTAAGTACCTCTCGGGAATCCTGTACTATCACTCGCACTATCTCGCACTCCTGGCAAGGCATCAAAGATCTCCAGAGCCGTCCTCGACATCACGGCATGGTTGCAGCAAATGGCGAGCTGCTGAGGGAGATTTCCAAACAAAAACTAGAGGGCTTTAATGGGAACATCCGGGAACATCATCTATAAAGGTGTTAATGGGAAAATCCAATATAGATGGAGGTTTTGATGGGAAAATAGGTCGGGGATTTTCCAACCGGCAAATTGACCAGTCTCAAAAGGCGGAGCTGGAGCTGTAGGTGGAAGTCATAGAAGCCAAACCAGTAAATCGGATAGTCCAAGATACTGGATGATGGTAAAAAGACAAAAGGTCCTTAAAATCAATCTTAAAATCCTAATATTGTCGGAGATCATGTTTGAGAGCTGCATTTGAAAGCAATGGCTCGAGCCTCAACCAACATGATGACATGACCAGGATTTTTAATTCAGATCGCCTAGACTGAAAATGGCCACAGGTGTTTCCTTTGCCTAAGATCCCTGGGCAGGTGGTGGCCACCGGGTTGGGGATAAGCAAAAATCAATCAAAACACATGTTGCAACCCACTATCCATGCAACAAGAATACAATACCTTAAACATCTCGAGTCGGGATGAAACTTAGACAAAATGGTTGGAACATCCACCATGCCAATCCGCTTCAAACTATGTATAAATCCTCCTGTTTTCAGTGATGTTTCATCATTCTTTCGACAGAAAATGCTATTTAGATATGTTTAGAGTTTCAATGTACAACTGTAAACCTAGCATGTTAATTGTCAACATAATGTATGCAGTATGCAGGTGCCTTTGAGACGGCTTGTAAAAAAAACTGCAATTGTAGGATGATTACCTTCCAAGTTAAGGCCCACTATTGGCCAACTGCTATGGGACAGAACATGCACAAACGGGCACCAACTCATTAACATCCGTATTTTGTCAAAATGACACCAAAATTCATAAATAATATCAACGCAGCTATTTTGCAAAATTTAGAGTTTCAGGGTGGGGTAGGGGTACCAACAGGCAAACAGGCCGTAGCACCCAGACACACCCGTCATCCAAACACTCCAGATTCCACCTCCACGCTTTGGAACGGCCCAAGGTTGCGATTTCTTGTCGTGCCTGGAGAGAATCAGGATACCGAAATGCCGAAATGACCACTTTCCGAGGGATTTGGGTGGCTTGTCTTTGGGATACAGACTGACACCCAAGTTCAATTAGTTTCAAGAAAAAGTATGAACATGCATATATGTTGGTTCTAACATGTTCTAACCATTCAACATATAAACACAAAAAACCTTCAGCATATCAGACCAAAAGAGGGGAAGACTGTGACATGGTCACACTGCGATCCTTTGAAGAGGACTCTTCAAATCAACCAGCCCTCCAGCTGGGTTTGTCAATGGAGGATTTACCCCAAATACATGACCACTATGTAGATGGCATTGCAATCATGAGATCATAGGCAAAACGGATTTCAAAATGTTTTGAATCAAGTGTTGGGGTATTAATGTTCTATGTTCAGATCCATCTCCAACCACCAACAGATTAGAACAATCCCATCCCCGCCGGCTTCTTTTTGTGCACTCGAGGCGCATGCAACGTGTCATGTCACTGCCCTGTCTGCACCGCATCACGCGGTTATAGGAAGGTCCTTCACCACAATGCGGGAATACGCAGTGGCAAAGTTGCCCCCGCCATGCAGGGTGGGTTTGTCAATGAACTTCCTCGGCGGCATAGCCATAAAACATACCTCTTGTCTGTGCCATCTCACTATGTTGGTTGGTGAAAAAAACTACGGGTGTCCCAATGAACCAACCTTCATATATTGATGAACATATATAATGTAATTAGCATCTTGATCAGTGCATGCCCCCCTCAAACAAGTGGAAAATGGGAAAAAAATGCTCAAACCGGGTTTGAATTGTTTTGTCAAGTCAGGATTTCAATTGACATCAATTTACTTTCAATTGCTTTTCCTTTTAGACTCAATGGATAAGACAGGAATTCAATTGAAATCAGTTTACTTTCAATTGCTTTTCCTTTTGAACTCAATGGATAAGAAGGGATTCAATTGAAAGCAATTTAACTACTATAGAAGACCTTGCCATCAAGCATACTATTGAAGATCGGGGTCACTGGTAGGAATGTGATGGCTGGACACAATACAAGACCCCTAGAACAAACATATTATTGAAGATCTGGCTGGTTCATGGACTACCCCCTTGAAAAATTGTGTGGGTGCTGTTTTTGTTTTTTTAATTTCGTTTTGATAAAGGGGTTTAATGTTGTGGGAAATCATGCATTATCAGGATTCAAAATGAAAGCTAAGTGAGTTGCGATAGCTATCAATGGCAAAACATGATCAAGGGATATGATGTATGAAAAGTTCAACCCCAAAACAAATGGGACACACTAGAAGACCCCTGAAACAAACATATGATTGAAGATCTGGATTGCTCATGGACTACCCCTTTGAAAAAAAATGATTGGGTGTTGGTTTTTAATTTGGTTTTAGTAAGGGTTTAATGAGTTTTGAACAATGTAATCAATTAATGAATTAATTAATCAAAATGCAAAAAAAAAAAAGTGCAAACAAAAATAGCCTGACCTGACAAAAACAAATACCAGGACAAAAAAACTTGACACAATACCGACCCATCCTGCATTGACAAGATTTGGAATTATTTGGAGAAAACTTAACACAATTCACTATCATCGTACTAATCAAGGACCAACATTACTAATTGCTTGATATTGCTGATAACCCGAAAATGAAAACTGGCTGGTGAATATTCAAAAATAAACCCTAATAAACCAGGAGAACCCCCTGCAATAGCCACTAGACAGTCTCCTTGGGACCTGCTTCTAATAGCCATAAGATTTCCCTCTAGTGTAGGTAGGTTGCAATCCAGCCCCTGCAAATACCCTCTGCGAATCTGAGCAGGTAACGTGAAGTCCCCGATTCAACCAGAAAACCATCTGCAAATTGACGATTTTCTTTTGCCATGTCAGATCCTGCAATACATCTGAAGCTCTGACATGTTTCTCGGATTGAGGCGATGAGTCAATCACTCAAGGCCCTGGCAACACAAATGTTGGTCTTTGTATCAGTTAACAATCCCATTTTCGGGTACCTGACAAACCAGCATTGCTGGCTGGAAAATGCATTGAATCATTGAGTAAGATGATGTTCAGCGTGAGAACCGTGATTTCCCCTTGTACCTTTTTCCTCAGCGTACCTGAAGACTTGAACCGTACCCACAGGAGGATCACATTCCACCGCCAAGTTTCCGGACAAAGAGAAAGTCAGACTTGCGAATGGCCTGGATGCCTCAGGGCAGGAACATGCCTTTATATAATCATGCTCTGCATAACATCAAGTACTGCAGCGGTACAGAAGGCATGTTCATGTGATTTCCATATGGTAAACGGTCCATAACAAGGTAACTACCAAAAGAATCCAAAAGATATATATATATATATATGCATGCATGAATAGTTTATAATTATTGGGTTACCCTAATCTTTACCATTTACTATTTATTGCAATATTATTTGCTATGTAGCTATAATCAATATAGTTACCATTCGCCGTAGCCTAAAGACCTGGGATAAACATGGATAAACTGCGTTGGAAGTCATACGCCAATTGCTACTGAATTCAGAGACCATTCTGGTAGCACTGGGCTCTCAAGCCTGGGTGCTTCGTAGGGAATGGGGGAATGGGGGAATGGGATGATTATTAATGTTTATTATAGGTCATTCCCTCATTCCCTGCTAAGCACCAGTAAGAAAATGAACAGAATGATCACAAAGATGGCAACATAGCACTCATGTAGAGAAATCATTGAACATGACCAGAAACCAGCCATCAATGCGCCATGAGAAGTCATTCTACCCCGTACACTTTAGGCAACTCCTCTAAACGCCCCACTACTCACTGTTGAAACCCCGCCTTGCGTCGAGATGGTATCCCACCATCCGGGCTGGGCCCAATTCCCACCATGTGGAACTGAAACAGGGTCCAGGGATAACATCAGGTTCTCTTGCCTTGACGAAGCCATTGGAGGATGATCCCCATAGGCTTTTCAGACTTTCTCGGATGATTTGAACCTATGGAGGATATAAACAATCTTTTGGTGGCAATGGTGATGTTGTGGGTGGGAAGTGTCGGAGCTGGTTAGTAGCTTCGTAAACATAGCCGTAACCTATTCATACATCAAATATTATATTGATCATCTATTGATATATATATATATATGTATACATATATATATATATCACTATATATATATATATATATATATGTATACATATATATATATATATATCACTATATATATATGTATATATATATATACCCTCTGGTCATTGAACATAGCCATGGAAAACCACCATCCTTAGTAGGGAAATCACCAAAATTCATCTATCAATGGGCCATTTTCCCTGGCTATGTTAAATATCCAGAGTGTATCTATGGGATAACCCTCGTGGTGGGGCTCACTGACCCGGTCTGTTGACCCGTTTCTAAGCAGGATGAGCAGCTGGACACGCAGTTCTTGGTGGGAACCCACATATGACTGGGACCATAGAATGGAGGCGTTTACTAGGGGGATGGATTAGATGGTGCAATGTGGGGCCCCCTAGATAGCCAAGTTGGTTTATAACTCCAATAACTATGGTTCATGATACTTATAACTATACTTAGTGGGGTTTATAAACCAACTTATGACTAGGGGGCCTCACATTGTGGGTAGTACACCGACTGATGGCTGTTTGACAAGAACAAACAACATTGTAAGGATAGTATGCAAAGGCGAGAAGCCAAGTTGGAGCTACGTACACCAAGTTCTGCCACGATCATAGTAAAATGGTTTGAGCAAGAAACATGGTAGACGGGTACATTGTTGTTCCCACAAAGCATCCATAAATATGATGAGTATGTTTGTTTTGGTATCAAATGATATAATAGATATAGTAATAATATATATATACTTATATATATATACATATTATACAATAATATTATATATATATATACAAAACATAATTGTGATATATACCTCGGATAACTGTTTTCATACCTTGATCCCTTCATTAAAAAGACCCGTTCTGCCGAGCTGCTCGTTGTGGCCTAAGCTGTGCATATACTTGGCCCAGATCACGAAGGTGTCACCTGTGGCCATAGCGGATGGGTCTGGGTCAAATTTGAAGACCCAGGGGACCACAGATTTTACCCTCTGGTAAACTAACATAGATAAATTTGTGTAGATCAAACAACATCAAACTACATTGTAGATCATTTGGATGATTTTTAGTACCATCTAAGCATTGGGATACCCAATTTTGACTCATACCCACACAGAGATTGAGAAAGGAGATTTTGCCTCCTCAAGCACTGTAGTCTGCGTACGTGCTGCCTGAACAAGTCGTTGTCAAACATTGTCAAGTTTCATAATATATTGTAACATATTGTAACAATTTGCAGATCCAAAACAACGGATGAAGATGGCTGAAGGCTCCGCTTAGCTGAGGGAATCACCCCTGCGGGCAATTGAACAACGGCATGCACCAAGAATGAGTCAAGGCACATTTTCCTTGCCAACCGGCCGCTTTATCAATTCGCAGTGGGGAGCCAGTAAACTCTGGCAACGCAATGGATTGATCTCCAGCTGCATGGACCTTCTTCAAGGTGCCGTACAAGGCAGTGACATACCAAAACTCGTCCAAACATCCCCAGTTTCGATTGTCCGCAAAGTTGTTGTCTAACATGTTGTTCCAAGCCAGCGAATTCATCTTGAAATAGGACATGAAATTACGCCTGGGAGTGCCAACAGTGTCAACAAAGGGATGCTGTGGTGATCCTCCAATCTGTGTAGGCAAATGGTTGAAAAGAACAGCATCTTGGATATGTGGATGAATCATCTGCAAGGATCATGCTAGAATATAGAGAAACGACCATCGCTGTCTAACAACCAGTGCAAACCAAATCATCGAACAATCGAATGAATACAACTTAACAATTCACTGATCATCAAATCAACGAGAGAACGAACAACCCCCGACTGAGAATTGATACAACATGATACAACATAGTTTTTTCGAAGAGGAAGAGGAACACAATCGTTAATCCATTTCGAACGGTTTCATGCCGATCTTCAGGGGTAGTTCGGTTTGGTATTGAGTCTGTTCGCTTGGAAGTGCCCGCAAATATGCAGAAACAATAAAGTGGACGGGATTGATCATTCCTACTATGATTAAGATTAATATGAAACTGATACTTGTTAATCTTATTACACGTTTAATCACTTTAATTTCAAGATCTATGACTGTACTATAATTGTTTTCAAAAACAAAACATGGGCGGAACTGAATCATCTCATCTTGTCTGAGCCCAAGCTGCATGATGCCTTTCTGCCACAGGTCCACTGCACGTGTCGCATGTTTTCGGGTCAAGGTGATCCACTGATGAACCTTCACGGACATCTCCAATCCATCATCGCTAGCCAGGTCGGCCCATTCTCCTCAAAGGGAACAGGCCGGGTAACCGGCCGGCTCTGTTGGGGTGTCAAGCAAAGCATCACAAATTGGAATGGAATCGGCAAACACTGTGAACTTGATCAACAATACATCAGGTTTTGATCAACAAAAATGAAGATGCTTGACCTACAAACATGGGGATTCAACCGGCAAAAGGAGGGATTTACCCAACAAAAACATGACGTTGAACATAGTCATTGAACCATTGATGAGATTTAGCCGGCCGCTATCGAAATCAACCTGAACACACCTACATTTCGTTTGGCCAACTATTAACTTGAAAAGTTGGCCATACATGTTCCTGTATGTACATATGGAATAGACGCAAAAAAAGGGGTCAAAAACATTCAAAACATGCTTTTGGAAACAACGGAAGCGAGCACTCAGCCATTTGGCGATAGAGAAACTCAATCCAATTCCCATTATTTGTGTTGTGATGTCGATCAGTGAGGTTATGCTTCATCCAGATCCATATACCCATCATGTGAATATCCATCATTATAGCTGGTTGCTACCCACAATGTTCATGCTTCATATACCCAGTTGAATCGCCAATAGCTTAATTGCTGGGAATCCGAAGTTCATATTGCCAGAAACTTCGAACTAGGAAGGCAATGAGAGGAAACAAATCACTCATCCGCTTGGTTCTAAGCATTTGGGAATCACCCCGATTACTGACAACTGTTGACTTGGTGCGGTTGCTTTCCCAGGTCTAAAATGACAAAATCTGGCGGCTGATTGACTAGATCCACTATCCAGTTATGATCCATACGATAGTCCTCATCACTTTTTGGTCACATCACCGGCTTTTTAGTTTCTGCAAAGTAAAAGTTGAAAAATGTTGAACATATATCAAAATCCAACCTTTGTTCCATTTATGTTCCATTTATCACTTTATTCCCCAAATGTTCTTCAAATCTATGGGAAATCCCCATAGTTCCCGGTGAAATCCACCATGGCCACCGAAAAAGGCCGTGGCCACCGAGCCGAAGAAATCGCCGGTCCTGGTGGAAAAACGCAGAAATCCGAGCCCTCGCGCTGGCCGAGGACCTGCGGATTTTTTGGAAGTGGGATGATCCCACCATGGAGATTCCGATTTCGGACAGCATCATGGTATACCCTCTGGTAAACTACCCTAACTATGGAAAATCACCATATTTAATGGGACAAATCCACTATTTCTATGGCCATTTTCAATAGCTATGTTAGTTTACCAGAGGGTCTGATATTAGCATATGATAGCGAATGCATATGGTGTCAAGACAACCATTTGAAATATGATCATATGATCACAATGGAAACGATCATATTCCTATGTCATATGAAAGGATATCAGGCAACTTGATAGCATATGATAGCAAGACAATGTCGGATACTTGATGATAGTAGGATGATAGTAGGATAGAGATTTAAAGAAGAATCCACAGGTAACCATGGTATAATAAGACTATGGTCTGGAGTCATCAAAGGTGGTTAGGTGGAAAATCCCCTATAAATGGAGGTTTATAGTTGGGAAAATCATCAAACTAGAGTAAATGGGGTATTTCCAGCAAGCCATGTTTGATTACCGGAAGGTAAGTAGATTTAAGCAACAAATCTACAGGAAACCATGGTACATTAGGAGATTAGATGACAAGTGGTACTCATCATCGAGAATTGACATTGGAATTCTGCAGATCACTAGTCACTAGGTGATGTTTTGATGGTTTATGGCAGATACAACTATAGCGAGAGGGCTCCACCTTGGGTATATCCAAGTATAGTGGGTACAAGAACCCGAGGGAATGATCATCCGCGAGAACACATGGGGAAAAACTATATATATATATATGCATTCTTGAAGTATATGTATCATCAACATTCATCAACCATAGTTTGACCATGGCACATATGATGAAGTATGATTTGTAATAAATAATAAATACGCACGAATAGGATAAGCCTAAGACTATGAAAATAATATTGCAGTGTTATAAGAAAGATGGTCAACCCTGGGTGACTGCGCAAGTATCTGCTTCCTGTTTGTAGGGTTCTGAAAGCATTTACAAACTCATTGCATGAGAACAATGAACAGCTTTTCACCCATCTTGCCTTTTTGGGCTGTTTTTGCCCATGATACATTGATGTGCACAGCCAATCATATCGGAAGTATTGCTGACCAATGGCGAATGCCCACCTGACATATAAAGGCTTTCAGACGCATCACAAAGGATTCATCTGCCTGCATAATACTAACGAACCAAGGCAAAATGTGTGATACTCTTAAGGGCAAGTTTCATATTAATCATCCTTTCAACCATCGTCTTTACTTTCACTATAGTTAAATCCAATAAAATGACCCCCCTAAGGTGAATGTCAAAACAGCTGATAACTGGATCTTCATCCCCGTTCATCCCCCCGAACCATGGTTTCACCAGGACCCGACCCCATCCGACCTGATAGATCTCCGAGAAGGGCTTCGCCGGCAAGGCGGAGTCGGAGATGAAGGCGAATTTGTCGCGCGGATTCGTAGGGCCCAGATCGGTACTGAGAGCATAACCTGGGCCCCACAGGTCATCTGAAAAGCTTCGGTGCTGCTTTCAGGCTTGGGAATCATAAGCCGAAAAATGGATTGAAATGTCGGAAAACCAATAATGTTAGAAGGTTTGGACTACCATCAAACATCTGGCCATCAATGGCTCGAAGGCTTGAACAAATAATCATGGAAGGCTAAAATATCATCATGTGTGCAAATGTAATTATCCATCATTCATCTGGATGAAACACGTCGGCAATTGTGCAGGATTGGATTGATTCTAATCTCCGGTCATCAAAATGGACTGAATCAAATGATTTATTCTAGCTCCCAAACCTGAACAATCAGGAGCTTGCGTGCCCCCTCTTGACCCTTCGTACTGAATATCGTGCTGAAAACCCAGAACATGAAACCCTTGTCCTTGTATTTCAAGGGAACTGTGACAAACAAATTTGAAGTACCGGCCACTTAATGTAAGTCCAGAACCCCCCAATGGCCCAATCATGTTTTTGACGAAAGTTAATGATAGATAGACCCAACTGGTTGAGAGTAGCAGTTCCGTAAATGTATTGGAACATTTCACCTGGCCCACAACGCATAATGTCCATCCCATCCCAGCGACTCAGAAGTTGATTCATGGGCGAGACTAAATCCGTGCAATAGTAACTAGCCACCTCAGGAGACAGAGATCATCAGCAGTTTTGTTTCCAAGAATATGTGTCTGTGTGTCTGAAGATGGGATATGCCCTGAATTTATCGCAAGTTTGCTAGGGAAAATAATGAACAACTATCTATCCAATTCTGACGCACCCTATTCTCGGAGAAACCCAGATGGGGATGTCACATGATTGAATCCTTAGACAGAAAAACACGTGCTCGTGCTTGTGGCTTGCTCCCAGGACCCAGAGTGGGGTCCTAAATCACTCCCCCAAGGATAGTAATTAAAGATAATAGGCACCCCAGAATAAATTGTCATATCAGCTTCAAGGTATATATTTGCTTTCCATTCAGATGGTCATTGCTCAAGATCAGGGACCCCGAAATTCTGGATGATTGACCTGCAGATCCAATCGTCTCCTTTTTGGGGTGTTATTTCAAGCCAAGACTCTGTTTTTCAGATTGGAAACCCCTATCAGACTGGAACTGGTGAGAATGGATCGCGATGCATGTTCATCCCAAGAAGTGCAAGTGGTTTATAATTCACATACCAGTAGTACCGCACAAGGCGGTGGCGGAAGTTTCAGGAATAGCAAACTATAGGAAAGGTGAGTTGCTGTGAATGATGGATGGCAGAGCGAACCCACTGATGGATCAAAAGGTGGTTCGAGCGTCGGCCTATCTATCTGTCTATCTGCCTGCCTAACTAACTGACAAACTGACAAACTGACTGACTGACTGACTAACTAACTAACAAACTAACGAACAAACTGTCTAACTGACTAACTGACTAAATGACTCACTGACTAACTCACTACCTGCCTAACTGACTAACTGACTAACTGACTAACTGATTAACCGACTAACTGACTAACTGACTAACCGACTAACTGACTAACTGACTAACTCACTAACTGACGAACCGACTAACTGACAAACTGACTAACCGACTAAGTGACTAACTGACTAACTGACTAACTGACTAACTGACCAACTGACTAACTGACTAACTGACTAACTGACCAACTGACTAACTGACTAACTGACTAACTGACTAACTGACTAAATGACTAACTGACTGACTAACTAACTAACTAACGAACTAACTGAAGAACTGACTAACTGAGTAACTGACTAGCTAACTAACTAACTAGCTGACTAACTGACTCACTGACTAACTGACTAACTGACTAACTGAC